>VFFE01007061.1:1227530-1470291 GCA_008921705.1 Burhinus oedicnemus | reverse complement strand
GCCCCCCCCCCCTCCCGCCTTGCTCCTCCCGCCCCGGCCCGGCGCGGCGCTGCGGGCGGCGGAAAACAAAGGAGCGGCGGCCGCCCCGGCCCCGGGCGCGGCGGGGAGATGCCCCTCTCCGGGGGCGGGGTGGCGGGGGGAGCCCCCCTCTCCAGCGGTTCTCCGCCGAAAGGAAGGAGTTTGCCGCCGTCTCTCGGCTTTTGTTGTTCCCCTCCGCCTCCCACACCCCCCCACACCCCCCCCCTTCGCCCTCTCCGCCGCCGCGGTGCCGGCAGGTGCGCGCCGGCCGCCCCGGGGGCTGCCCGCAGCCCGCCCCGTCCTCCCCGCCGCTCCGTCCCCGTCCTGCCGCGGGCGGAGGGGGAAGAGCCGGGGGGCAGCCCTGAGCGCAGCCCCTCGGGGCGCTCGCAGGGGCTGCTTCTTCGGTCTCCCCCTGCGCGAGTGTCCAGCCCAGAGCCGGGGTAGCCTCTCCATCCGTCCTTCTGCCGGTGGCTGTGCGGATCCACTCTGGATGAGGTGCAGACGGCGAAATACCCCGCGATGTGCGCTGGATAAGGTTTTTAGGGATTTTTCCTGCCTTGGTTGCATGACCGGAGAAAGCCTTATTATGTCTGCCCGTCCTATGCTGGAATAGTACAGTTTCAATGTAGATTAATTGGTTTGGCATGGCAGCGGCACATTTTCTTCTATCTTGAGTAATACGGCGTTTTTAAAGTAGAACAAAGTAAATGCATACGATGTAAAGTTTGCAATGTGTTAGAAAGACTTGTTTTTCTTCTAAAACTGTTATTTAGAAAAGGTAATTCTTTTTTTTTTTTCCCTCTGCAAAATTGCTGTGCATGCCTCCTACTGCTTTTTAAAGCGATAGGTTTATTCCCCTGCGAGGATCGCCAGCGAGAGCCGCACAAAGTGCCTTCTCCAAGGTGATGAACCGTTCTTGCCCTGTGCTCAGAGCTCCTCGCTCCCATTGTCTTCAGCAGGATTTGGAAGGCAATTTCCACGTTGGAAGGAGCTCTCGGTACCTCCCAGGATAGGGTCCCCAAACTGTATAACAGCTTTCAAGAAATGAGCAAATAGAATAGCGATCTTCCTCCCCATTACATTTTATAATACGGATAATGCTGCTAAAGCAGGCTATCAAATTCGCAGACCAGCAAACTGTGGCAAAATGATTTTGCAATACAATAAAACTGCTACTCACTCTTCAGATGCTCATTTCTTCTTCAGTGTAGCCAGTTTAGACATCTACTGTGTTAGTGTGTGATACCACAATGCTACCGTTTTACTGCTGCCTGACTTTTTCATGCTATTTGTATGAATATCATGGTTATTTTTAAAGAGAGGTTAATAGGTTAATGTGTCACTGGCGTTAGCGGCTTACCCATGAGAGACATGTGGGTCATTAGACCACGGCATGTGCATAAATCAGTGAGATTAAATATTGAAGGCTGATGAAATATATGGGGAAGTTTCTAAGATAACGTGGAATGCACGGATACTGTTATTTAGAAAGCATCACGGAAAGAGGGTTTTCCAACCTGGAATTAGAAAACCGTATGCTGTATTGAAGATATTCAGAATTATTTGGTTCTACTAAAAATAGGCAGAAGCAAATGTATGTACTATATATGTACATATGGCAGGCATTGGTTTTAGTGTAACTACAAAAATATGGAAGGAAAATTTCATTTAAAAATGCAGTAGTCAGATTCTGCTATGTGTTAACTGTTTCATGCAAAACTGCAGTGTTTCAGTTCTCAACATTAATTTTGAAAGAACTAATATCAATACATAATGTCTGGGGCAGATTTTCCCCTCACTTAACCTCTGCATAGCTTCATTAACTTTTACTGGATAAGCTACTCCCTGCAAAAGATGAGTTTCCTATATTTACACGTGGGGCCAGACGTCGGCATTAGCACCTTTCTCCGTGGACTGCTACCATGTACATTGCTATTTATACTGGAAGTTAAACTTAAGAACACCATTACTACTTTTTCTTCAAACACTTGGACTCTCTAAATCATTTTCCATACTCAGAGAAGCAAAATTCTTCTCTCTTCTGTTATTTTGTCATTTTAATATTTGCATCAGGTTGACCTGCTGTCCTGGAACAGTTTCTTACACTTTTTGGGAGGGTTCCTGAGCTTGTAACATTTTATCATCACTAGACTATGTAGCTACCTTTATTTTTTATTAAATTTTTAGCAGGTGCTGAACTCCTCTCCTTTCTTTCTCCAGAATATACTGCTTAAGAAAGAGTTTGCTGTAGCAAAAGAACATTGCAATGTGGAGGACACAGGCAGAAAAACATGAAAATTAAGATAGCTTTTTCAGCCTGAATTCTGTCCCTTCGGCACATGCATTGCGGTTCGGTCTTTTGTTAAATTATGATATAATTGCATCATCCCTGGCCAAGGGAAGAACATATAATCAAGTGATTAGAGCAGGAAGCAGAGAATTAAGACATATCTGGAGTTAACTGACGATATGGACTTGTATGTGTTTGTTCATCTGTCAATCCATACTTTGCTAAGCTAGGAAAACGAAATAGTCCCATTTTAGCCAGAATGGGGTAAAAAACAAGTTGGTGTTTCTGGAAAAGAGAATCTTAGGTTGATGTTTTAGAGATGTTGTATTGTTCCCAGCACTACCTGTAGTCATCTTCTGTAACGTTTCTGGTCCTCACTGACTGCGAGTAAGGTGGTGTGATGCTTGCTTCTCTGCTCAGGCTGTAAGATAGTCGTGTCCTTAACAAAGGCTGTGAACTACAAGGGGTTATTAAGCATCCCGAGTGTAAAGGTAAGTACAAAATGTAGTTAGTTCATGAGCTTCTAATCCATCGGTACTCTCCAGAGACACACGCTGCACGTGGGCATCTTCAGTTTCAGTTTCAGTCCGGTTGAATCTCTGGTGTGAGATACACTCTGGTCACACGTGTAGCAGCCACAGGGGTTGCAGCTTGATCATAACTGACCAAACGCTGAGGATTTTGGTGAGAGGTACACAGACTGAACAAGAGATACCGCTCAGCGCATTGGTTTGGATTTGTACGCCTGGGATTTTAATTAACAGGGATATGTTTCTGTTGGTAAGCCTTTCAGCTTGCTGTTCCTTCATGTGATAAAATAGGCTCGTTTGGGACCATTCCCCACACCTCCTATGAGTCTCATAGGCCATATGCTGCCACCGGTTTCTTAAATTCTCTTTGAGTGAAGTGGGTAAAGATAAAATTGTTTCGAGATAGCTTACTGAGGATTGAATGAGGTCAAGGAAAAACTAAGGACACCTTCTCTTTCGCAGAATTCCTCTTCTGCGGGGCATGGATGCTTTTCTTTTGCACAATCATAACATGTCTGAAATAGTTTGTAGATAAAAGTAGATGGAAATTACTGATTAGGGAGAGGGAAGGGGATGGAGGGGCAAAGAAAAGTATCCATCCAGTGATAGGGTGATGGCTGAGTCTATGATGGGCTCTTTATTGAGCATGGAAGTACAAGCTGTCAAAAAGCTTGTAAATTTTTAGAGAGAACAGCAGACAAAGCTATAGTGGAGCCATCCTTCACTATATATACACTATCTTAACATTCAATATGCTTTAGAGAAATGGTTTCTGCCCTGAAATAACTCACGGAGTAAATTAGACAAACAGAGAATGTGGAAACAGTAGAGCAAAGAGAAAGGTGAAGCAGAGAACATGGTGAGCAAACAGGAGTACAACAAGCACAAGCAAAACTCATGTGTTTTCATATTTTAAAATGTGGTAGGATGAGGAGGGAGAGGTAGACATCATCAGTGGGACAAAAGCATCTGAAGGCTGGACAACACGAGCGGGTCCTGAAGGGGGGGATGTGAGTGGAAGGTGTTGACCGGTGCATGAGTAGAAGAGAGTGAGGAAGCAGTATGACAAAAGATACACAGCTGAGAGGGGGAGCAACTCACAGAGGGTGGACAAGGGTGGCAAGAACTGGCCATATCATATGCTTTTGTTTTCAAAGCATGTCCTTTTCCCTTGCATGAACAGAGTTTTAAAGGCAAAAGAGGGGAAAGGCACAGAAAGTGTGTGAGACGAGCAAGAGGAGATCCAGTTTAAATGCCGATAAGGCAGGAACATCCAGGAGCACGATCAGACGTCTGTGTAATATAACAGAAGAGAAAAATTACATTAATTATTGATTATTGCACACACCCAAAGAGGGAGCAGTGCATTTAAAGTATGGCTACTGTCACTGTTACTGGAGATGCATGTGATACCATAGAAAAAGAATACCTCTTTTTATCTTATCCTTGCTGCTGTCTGCTTTCCACCATCGATGAACATGGTGTCATTCAGAATTTGCAAGTCTTTCCTCAGTATCTTCTCCTGCTGAGTTCATCCTTTCCCCATATCCTTCATGTGCAGTGGAGGCCATTCAATTAGGGACTCTTTGTTTCCATTACTTTGTTAGATGCCATCGAGTCTGTTCTCCTGACAGGGATCCCCAAGCTTACTACTGCTGGATACCAGTGCTAGCAGAAGAGACATAGCACACATATTTCAAGAAAATTTATAATTTATCTGTCGAGTCTTGTCTGTATAGCACTTTGATATGGTGGATGTAACATATTCATACCTGCTGTAATCAAGGACTAGAAATTAAGAACGTATCTTCTGCATTCTGTATGCGGGCTACCAGTGGTGCGCTGTTGTTCAGTGCTTGACAGCTTTTGGGATGGTGGGGAATGGCAAAATCTGAGGTCATGGGGCCAAACCAAAGCAGGGAAGTACTTGGAATACTTTGCCTCAGCAGGAAACCATCTCTGCTCCCTTGCTTTTGCTAACTCTGCTTCTTTCCAAAAGGGTGGCAGAATGACACATTGAGAATTTTAAAAGGGCTGAAAACCTAAATGAACAAGACTATGGTAGGGTTAGAAACGCAACATTTGTGACACAAGCTCTAAATGCCTAAGAAAACAGTTTCCTAGGGACATGATTATTCAATCACCTTTGCAAGGGTCTCTTTCTCAGAAGCATCTAAGATACGCCAGCACTGAGGAAAAGGCAGACTTTAAAAAATGCTGTTTGTGGTTATCAACAGATTACAGTTTTAGGGCTCAGACCAGGATGAACTGTCACTACTTTAAGGCGTGTTACCTATTACATGTGAGCTGCTGTAGCTGAAAACTTCATCTTTTTCCTTAGGATAAGAAGTCTAAAGCTACTCACATCTGGTACACCTGCACTGTGAGGTGAAGACTTCAGTTTATGAGTGGGCTAGCCAAAATGAGTTTTACGTATCCTCTTTCTCACTCTAGGCTTGTGTGTTGTCTGAAGTTTGGGTCCAGACTGTCCCTGCTCTGACGGGGAACAGCTGACCACAAGCATGTAGCTCCCTTGGCCCTGCCTGTGCCCAACCCACGTGGCAGACGTGAACACGGAATTGGGAGGATATAAACCTCAGGCACTGCTGGTCTCTGGCGCTCGGCCTTGGTTTGTGCTTGGGCTCAGTGGGGACTCTGTGAACCAGAATCAGATGCGGCCTCAAGACTGGCTTTCATCTGTGGTTATCTGCTGGAACAGACATACCCTTTGTGGGGTTTGTGATGATCAAGTGGGTGAGGGGTTTTTTTTTTGGTATATCATTCTAAGTTACACGAGGCCAAAACCATTTGGGCTAAAGGTATGAAGCCCCGTTGGCAAGAATGTAAAGGCAGGGGATGGAAGAGATGTATAGGTTCAGGTAAATTAGCCTAACTATTTTAAGAAAAACACATCTTTTTTATGTTTGTGTAGATAAACTTGATCTGAAATGGTATACAGGACTAGAATAATTGCTTGTTTTATCTAAGATACTATGACTTATGTTCCCATAAATGAATTATAACAGTCAAGCCAAATAAACTGTGATACGTGTTTGTGCCGATTGAACTTCTGAAGTAAATGATCTAGACTCAGTCAGGTTACATATCACTTTGAGAAACTATTGTAAGGCATGAATATAAATCAACTATAAGTAAAAAGTAAAAACAATGATTAAAAAGAGAAATTAAGACTCAGACAGTAACATGCACATATTTGTTTCCCTTTAGTGTAATTACCTAGACATGAAATGTCCTTCCAGTACAGGTTCTTATGCTGATTAAAGAGCCAAAAGGTAATTAAATAGAATTGAAAGTGTCAGAATAGCAGAAAATAATCTTGTAACAGGTGTCACTCCATCATTGTCACTAGTGGGAACCGGTAGCGTAACGGAGCTATCGAGGCTTGACTGAAGGGACTGGATTGAATCCAATTTCTTTATCATTTTTTGAAAAGGGGAAAAGAAGAACTATGTTTGCAATGGAAAATATTGCCAAGAAAACATTCTTTCTCTACCAAGACCTCTCTGATAATTCCTGTTAAAGGGAGAACGAGAAGTGTTTTTATTAAGAGCAGTCTGGCCCTTTTCTTGCTGTTGATGTAAAGATAAGTATTTTGTACTTACAGCCTGCTGGTTTTCTTCTAGAGTTGACAGTAGGCTGGATAAAGGGGACAGTTAATATTTACTTGGACTTGGAAAAAACAGAAGCTGTGGTCAAGGTCTTTGAGTAGAGAAGTATGAAGGCAGAGAATCCCACAGATATCGACAGGAGGCTCGATTTACCCTTTTCCGATAAAGAGATTATCATGCTCCACCATTGATACGTCAACTGAAAGTGCTTGTGACTTTTCCAGCCTGTGGTCAGACTTTGGCGAGTGTCCACAAAGCAGGTAGTGACAGTAGTTCCCAGAATAACAGTAGCTGTAGCATTTGGGGAAGAAAAAATGCTGAGCATCAGGGATATTGAAAAAAGGATGTATTTTTCTGACTCTAGACTACTGCTTATCCTCCTTGGTAAGTCTCTACAGATGCTATGGAACGAAAGTGGAGATAGAGGACATGTTTGCATTTTTGAGGTAAAAGTCTAATATTCAATAGGGCTGAAGACCAAGGAAGTTCTTTATAAATTATTTTTTAAAAAATTGTTCTATCCCAAGGATCGCTTTAGATAATAAGAAAATTATAATTAAATAATGTGCTGTAAACTAAATAGTCCTCTCTAATCCAATTGCTGTGGTTTATTCTTAGATCATCCTGAAATTCTAACAATTTAGAAATACGAAGAAATACAAGAAGAAAAAGAGAAACAGAAGGAGCATGAGAGAGTGAACTTGTATTTTGTGGACCTCCTAAGTGTGCAGAGAAGGGCTTGTTTGACTAAATCAATCCACAGTAAATTTTATTTTATGAAACCATTTCTTGACAAAATGGGTCTTCATTGTGTAATACTTTTCTTCCAGAAAAGGATAAGAAGATACAGACAAAATCTGGTTAGGAGTTAAGTTCAGCAATCAAAATTGTGATCTGATGAAATTAAGGTTTCCTGGAGAACCTTAAAGCTGTCCCTTTGTCTTGCTGAACAGCTACAAGGTATCTTTAGTTCTAATTTAGTTCACAAATGGCTTCAAGGGGATCTGAGAGCAGAATTGTTTCATCTTGTATTATTAGGTAAATATCTAGTGATGCCATTAGTTGTTTAGATATTTGGGATTTATGGGTCATATGGTCTTCAATTTATTTATTTGCTTGTTCCTTTTTAAAAAGAAAAAATATCAAGTCATTTTTTTCTCTTAAAGCTTCTTACCAGGGAACCTTTGTCTTCTTTGGAGCGGGGAGCAAGATGCCAGTGGAGCTCTTTGCTAGAAGAGTACCTAGAAGACTTCTGTTCTTGCTACCCAGTTACATCTCCAGACCTGGCTGGGTGTGGGCTGGGAGACTGACCAGGCTCTGCATGCATTTGCATATATATTGCTGATGTGAATTTCTCTGTTTAAGAGAGCAATTTAATGTCACACTGATATCGATGTTCAATTTTTTTAAGTTGCTCTAAAACTGCCTCATTGGTCATAGTGCAGTTTGTGAGGAGGCGATGTTTGACTAGCAAATCGGGATTTATTTTAGGATAATTTAAATTCTCATTAGAGCAGACAATTTCTAAGGACTGAAAAGACAGGACTTTTCTGATAATAGATTATGTGTTATAGCAACAGTGTTTAAATGATCTGGTTCAAAATAAAATTAAATCCTTGTAATACCTCTCTTTTGACTTAGTATTATAAAAATAAATTCAGTTGCAATTACAGTCTTGAAACACCCACGTTATATAACCATGTTCAAGCTGGCAGGGTCCTCATCCACGCTTCAAAAATAGTGTTAATTAAGACCAGCAGGAAAACATGTGAAAATGAAAGAGAAGAAAATCGGGAACAAGACAGAGCTGTCAGTAACTTTTCTGAAGGGACTTGGCTTCTCTCGGTAGCTGCCGGCTCCTGCCCTAGCCCGTTTCTACCAGGCAACCTTGCTGTGCTCCTCTATGTCTTAAATAGGTGCAAAACTCTCTGTGCTTTCATAAGGCACATAGAGCATGCCGTGGGGCACAGCTGAAGACAGCGGCAGGTACGGTGTTCTTCACAAACAGACAGAAGGGTGTTCAGGACCTGAAACAGTTGTTCTCAGGTGTGGTCTGGAGGCCAAAACCTCCTGAAATCTGGCTCTGCCTGGCCACAAAGCCTTGGTGGGCAGCCTCATTCCATCTGCCTGGCTTGCTGGCAGGTGACAGCGGGGTTCCTCAAGGGAAGGCCCTGGGCCATCTCCTCTGCCTCACACCAATCTCACGGGATCAATGTGGAAGCAGATGGGGTAAATGGGGGCTGGGCGAGCCAGAGAGCTGGATCTGTACAAACTCCAGTTAATCTGCCCTTGATCACCATAGTGTGTTCGAGATGAACACGAAACGCTCAACTTTAGGAGCTCCAGTTGCTTCACCCCAGATCCAGCCCTGATTATTTCCCAGGCTGGCACATTTCCACCCAGCTTCAGGAGTTTGACACATTTCAGTGTTCACCTACTGCTGACCAAAAAAATCCTGCTTTAGGAAGCACTTAACTGGTCTCAGTTACTAACTCATGTGAGCGCTATATATGATGATGGAAGAAGAAACACACAGCCCACAATGAAATCATGCTGTCACATCTACTTGCGTATGACTATAGAAAACCTTCTATAAACACACATATTTCAGCAGTGGGTGAGAAATTTAGTGCTCTGTTGCTTAAACCTGAAGCATACAGAGGAATTTGTGGCAAGAGTTTTATTTGCGCTCCTATTCAGAGACTGTTTCACATGCCGTTTCACATATGACTACAAAGAAGGAGTGATTAGATAAGCATCATTTGCTGAAATTGCTACATTTCCACTAAAATTTTAAACCAAAAAAGAATCTGAAAAAAAGCAGCATAAAAGCTTGAGATATGGGCTAGGTACAGGTGTCAGTGCATATGCAGAAAATGCCCAAAATAGTCTCAGCATTCAAAAGGAGTGAGTGCTTTTGAAAATATAAGTTTTAATCCTTAAGGGTGTCCATAAAACACAAGACCAAGATATAAAGTCTTTAGCTGGTTGGTGCAGACAGCTCAAGCAATGTTTTCAACGGGTATTTCCATAGAAAGTTTGATAAAAAGTAGTGGCTGGATAGCAGGGTGTTGCTCTAAAACTCAGGGAAGCATTGATCTAATTAAATGTTTACATTTTGCTAATTAGTATTGACTCTGATTGTGTGCTGCCTTTATCTGATCCCTCTGGGAGAGACAGAGGTCAGTGTGTTGTGCTGAATGGGTTCCCTGGGGAAGAGGAGGCAGCAGAAAATCTTTAGAAAGGCTAAAGAAAGGGACACCCCACCCCAAGTGATACCGTCATGTGCAGTGGTGGGCAGATGAACTATTACTTTCCTAAAGCACCGTGTCCCTCTAGCAGCTTTTCTTTCATCCTCCATCTCTCACAGAAATTTACCTAAACAATTATGTGAGGCAGACTTCCTTTTCCCTATCTTGATTGGAAGTATAATTTTATGGAAGTATCATTTCAAGGTTATAACAGTGAAAATAAAAGAGGCAGGCTCCTGTTGAGGTTATAGAAATTTTTTCTCATATAAAACGTGGATTGGGAAGGCAATCCATTTTGTTGTATTCCTTCTCTGTTTAACTGCAAAGGATGTTCTTTTCTTTGCTTGCGCGGATGTTTACACCTACAAAGAATGTCTTTGTGAGAATAGTTATATCTGTTTAAAATGTGCAAAATTGGTTCTGAGCTGTAAGAAGTACTCTTTTTCACATCAGAAACTAGTGGTTGTGGTAGGGATGAAACAAAAATTTTGGCTAGAAAACACAAAAAACAGCTGCCTAATTTTTTTCTTTTTTAAGTGAGAAGAGGCATATCATCTCAATGCTCTTTGTTAAAACCTCTGTCTGTAATATAGAAGAGTTATCCAGGTGAGAGAACACAACCTCCACATTTGCAAGTGATATTCGTGCTGCTGGCTGAGCAAACAAAGAGGATCACTGGAACCAGACTCCGAATTTGAGTGTTTTGGGTGATTTATCTACCAGATGGTAAATGCAGTCCAATGTAAAAAATTAGTCTGGGAGCAGAGAATCAATCAGCCAGCACACTGATCAGCAAAGGGATTTGGGTGTTACAGCAGAAAAATTAATGAGCTGGCAATCCACTGCAGAGCAGCATTAAAACAAAAAGATACTACACTGTAATAAAAGAGTCCTCACCCAGAAGACAAAAGAGATGAACATACTGCTTTATTAGACACTTGATAAATCTAATGTAAAGCCGTGTATTAGATACTAAAACCCTAATATTATTCACAGAATCACAGAACCACAGAATGGTTTGGGTAGGAAGGGACCTTTAAAGATCATCTAGTCCAACCCCCCTGCCATGGACAGGGACATCTTTCACTAGATAATAAGCAAAAAGATGACCTAGCTGTGACTTTAAAGTTATTTTAATTACATGACATTGACTTTAATCGAATATTTAAACCAATTTCTGAATCTCTTTTACAGTCTCTTAATTTCTACCTCACATTGTGTGATGGTCAACTATCTAACATAATACTGTTATTCTCTTTAAAAGCTACTGTTTTGTTCATTTTGATGAAGATGTTTCCTATCTTTTACCATAAAAACACCAGTAAAGTAATGCTTTATTGAAACTACTTCCAAGCACAATAAAAACATGTTTGTACTTGTTTAAGTTTCTTCAGATCTTCATCAAGTTCCAAGTTGTCCAAAATAACAGCAACAAACAAGCTGAGTAGAATGTACAAAACAATTGCAAATTATTTGTTAAAGCTTGTCTTATTTTTCTTAAGAATCATAGAATGGTTTGGGTTGGAAGGGACCTTAAAGATCATCTAGTTCCAAACCCCCTGCCATGGGTAGGGACACCGTCCATTAGACCAGGTTGCTCAAAGCCCCATCCAGCCTGGCCTTGAACATTTCCAGGGATGGGGCATCCGCAGCTTCTCTGGGTAACCTGTTACAGTGTCTCATCACCTTCATAGTAAAGAATTTCTTCCTAATATCTAATCTAAATCTGCCCTGTTCCAGCTTAAAACCATTACCCCTCATCCTATTGCTACACTCCCTGATAGAAAGACCGTCCCCATCTTTCCTGTAGGCCCCCTTTAGGTACTGGAAGGCTGCTCTAAGGTCTCCCTGAAGCCTTCTCTTCTCCAGGCTGAACAACCCCAACTCTCTCAGCCTGTCCTCATAGCAGAGGTGCTCTAACTCTCTGATCATCTTCATGGCCCTCTTCTGGACCCACTCCAACAGGTCCATGTCCTTCTTATGCTGGGGGCTCCAGAGCTGGACACAGTACTCCAGGTGGGGTCTCACGAGAGATGACTAGAGGGGCAGAATCACCTCCCTCAACTGGCTGGCCATGCTTCTTTCTATGGAACCCAGGATACAGTTGTCTTTTTGGGCTGCAAGCACACATTGCCAGGTCATAGTGAGCTTCTCATCTACCAACACCCCCAAGTCCTTCTCCTCAGGGCTGCTCTTGATCCATTCTCTGCCCAGCCTGTATTTGTGCTTGGGATTGCCCCAACCCACATGCAGGACCTTGCACTTGACCTTATTGAACTTTGGGAGGTTGGCAAGGGCTCACTTCTCAAGCCTGTCCAGGTCCCTCTGGATGACATCCCTTCCCTGCAGCGTGTCAAGTGCTCCACACAGCTTGGTGTTGGCAAAATTCCTGAGGGTGCACTCAATCCCACCATCCATGTCGCTGACAAAGATGTTAAACAGCACCGGTCCCAATACCGACCCCTGAGGAACGCCACTTATCACTGGTCTGTACTTGGACATGGAGCCGTTGACCACAACTCTTTGAGTGTGGCCATCCAGCCAATTCTTTATCCACTGGGTGGTCCATCCATCAAATCCATGTCTCTCCAATTTAGAGACCAGGATATCATGTGGGACAGTGTCAAATGCTTTGCACAAGTCCAGGTTGTTATTCAAACATAATGATTAAAAAGTTCAGTATCAAAATCTGGAAATCAGAGTTAATTCAGGAAAGTGAAGTTTTTCACTGCTTTCGCATTTGTTTCCCAAATACATAGGCTCTTCTGTCATAGGAATTACTTATTAGTATTCTGTATTATAGTAATAGATATTTTTATGCTATTTAAAGTCACAGTACAGTGCATTTAGAATTATCTAATGAAATATTATGATACAAAGACTAGCTTTATGTCATAATTATAGCTTTCTATAAAAATCTTGAAAATGTGTCCCTAGCCCCTTTCAGTTACTCAGGCTACAAGAGATCAGAATAGCTTCACCACCAAAAGCTCTTCATGACTTTGCTCTGATTTTTCATGGGGAGCCATTGAGAAAAGACTAAGAAAAGGTGGCTCCTGTGCTCAATTTCCACTTTTTAAGTTTTTTTTTCATTCTAAGGATTAGGTGCAGGTTAGGCTTTTTGGGAAATGACACTATGTACAGGCTGCTTCTGCAGGGAGGAAGGGCAGCAGCAGGGTCTGGCCATGCTGGTGTGGGGCCACTTGACACAGGTGGAAAAATCTAGCTGTGGGTCCCCTATCAAGCCTGAGACATCAAAGTTACTTCTGTGACTGCAGGCAGCTGAAAGAAGTGGGTTGGAAAATATCTCCATTCTACTGTGGAAAGCTATCCGAAACTCCTTTTGTGTGTCCTCTGTGAGTAACTGCTTTTATTTCTGAAAACAGACAAGGAGATAGGAAAACTTAATGCCATACTGTCCTCCAATTTTGGCCTTTTCTTGTTTGATGTGGTTTTTTCGTGGGGGTGGAGATTGGTAGGTTGGTGAACAGGTAGTGAAGAACACAACAAAATTCTTCAGTGTCCCTGTACATCATGCAAATGTAATCCCTAAATTGTCTTTCACTTACTTAGTATTTCCTGCTTGGGTTTTTGGGTTTCTTTGTTTGATGTTGTTTTTTGTTTTAAATGATTCCTGAGAAAGATTTCTGGAAACACAGGGGAAAGGAGCTGACGGTCTACGTAAACAGTAGAGTGAAGCCCACTACCAAAGGAGTTTTTCCAGAAGCGCTAATCACTGCTTAAAATCAACAAGAGCTCCTAGATCATGGTCCCTGTGAAAAACAGATTTCTCTGTGTACAGAGTAAGCAGTAAGAACCTGCAAATATTAGTCTCATACAGCTCTACAGATTAGGAGTGTAGAAACAATGATTTTCCATAGACTTGCAGGAGCTGCAGCCAAGCCCATACCAAAGTGATGGCCTCGATTGCCTACATTTCTCTGAGCCACAAAGCCATGTTTGCCTTAAAATTATGCCGAGCGTGTAAAAGTGGTTTCTGATGCTGTGCTGGATTATACTTAGCTCCAGTGCTAATCAAGTTCAGCCTTGGATAAATAGGAACTGTACCTCAGTCAGTGTTTGTGTATCTCAGAGCTGAAATTGGCCTTTTACTTCTTTTCTGTTGTACGGGTGTGAAACAAAGGGCAGAATTTTAGCCACGTGCCTATTTATGTGTAGGGTTTTCTTTCCCCTGCTGTATTTATATGACGATTGTTGCTGGCTTTATTGTTTCTGCCATGTTGAATGTGCACAACGCTGTCAAAGATGGCTGACCAAGGCTGTGGCCTGAGGGTGCCTGCGGCCCTGCATTTGAACAGAAAATGCGGATTAAATTCAGATTGGCAGTGACGCAAGGTCTGTCAGTGCCACGGCAGCAAGAGGATTGAGAGCAGGGGTGCTGGCGCGTCTGATCCCCTGTTTCGTGCCCCTCCTCGCCCTCTCCTCCTGGCCTGACTGGCTGGGGGGGAGGAAGGGGCTCCACTCCTTGGTGACTTGGCCAGCTCTTGGAGGATGCCTGGCAAAGTCAAGATGTCCTTCGCAGTGTCTAGGCGAGGCCAAAATGAGAGCCGACAAGTCCAAGTTCCTTGATTCTCCGCTGTAAACCACGTAATAGCAGCTAATTTATGGCAATTAGGAAGTCTCCCTCAAGAGCTGTAGGCTGACACCAGGCGTATTTTGGCAGAGTGTCCACTAGCTGTGCTCCTCGGCCCCGGGAGCTGCGGGGAGGACAACTCATGAGCTGGCTAATCCGCCGTTACATTTGCCGAGGGAATCCCCAACAGGGAACCGTGAATAATTGCCACCTGCTCCGTGCTGCATGAGTGGCACGACGGCAACAGGGGGAGATGGAGGAATATGTTGAAGGAGAGGTGGCCTCCTGTCCCTCCTTTAAATAAGGTTTGTGTCTTAGTCCAAAATCTGGGGATCACAGGTCTAGCGGCAATGTCCACCTTGCCGGTGGGGTGGGCTGTAGAGGTGCCGTCAGCTCCGAGGAGGCTGGAGTTCATCAGTTCTCTGCAAACCTGGCGGCTCCATCAGCCCTGAAACAGCCGTCACCGTAAGAGACGATGGGGCGGGAGAGCCTGCCTCACTGTATAGATGCCGCACGGGAGCCCGACTATAAACTCCCAGCCCCTGAAAATCCTTTCAAGGCTGGCAAAGGGGGTTAGCGGGAGCTTTGGGAATCGTATTTCGCCTTGTGTTTCAGTGAGGATAAATGAGCAGGCAGGGAGGAATTATTAGCTATAGATTTAGCTGACAAGAATGCGTAGGGGAGAAAAACGTATTTCAGTAAGCTGAGCAACTCCTCGGCGGTGATTTGTTTTTC
This sequence comes from Burhinus oedicnemus, assembly GCA_008921705.1. Taxonomy (NCBI): domain Eukaryota; kingdom Metazoa; phylum Chordata; class Aves; order Charadriiformes; family Burhinidae; genus Burhinus; species Burhinus oedicnemus. Next base: position 1,455,244 of record VFFE01007061.1, on the reverse strand, counting down.
AGAAGCGTAATACAGTTGTTAAAGTTTGAAAGGAACGGAGCTGGTGGCTTGGGTCCTTCCTGGTTTCTGTAACTTACTGGAATCACCAGAATTCATTAAGAAACCTGCACGATCAACTGGGGGCTTGTTTGTTTGTTTTCTCCCTGTGACTTTTATGCGACTGGTTATTGTGTTACTTTTCCAGGGGTTTTCTGACTGTTTAATTACGGTTTTCAAAACTAGCGCTAAATAGCGTAGTATATGGGTGTTTGGAGGAGAGGGTTTATGCAAAACTAATTATGCTCCAGCACCGTTCGTACTGCTATGTTTCAGGGATATTACCCTAGAGTTAATTTATTTCCTTTCTCTGTATACAAAATAGGAATCTAATAGTATTTTTACAAAGGTATGCGTATTATAAGAATGCACCACAATGTTTTTTTTAATTTATAGATCTGTTAAAGGATTTTAATGAGACTGAACTGCAAGAGGAAACTGAGGGTTTTTTGTATTAATTTGGAAACTACCAGATTTAACTTTTACATTTTAATCTCTCACATGGAAAATACTCTCTTGTTGGAATTAGCTTCTTTATAATATTCTGAAAATAAAAAGGTACTTCATCTGAAATCAGTAACTACTTTAAGATATTTTTATAAATTCTTGATCTTGATGTAGACTGGCAGGGTCTGTGGGGACCCAGAGGTGTGATTCCCCTCTTATTAAGTTTTGAAATGTATACCTGTTGTTTTCTTCTTGAAAAGGTCTGTAGCTTTAGAACATTCAGTGCTGTCAGTAAAATCTTTCAGACCACAAAACCAGCAACAGCCTCTGATTTTTTTTTGTTGGATAACTCACCTTTTTAAGTCGGTATTTCATTTCCTATATCTAGTTAAGTTCTGTAACTTACGTAGAAATAGGTAGTTCTTTCTGTGCTTTTAAATAGAAAGGTAATATTCCCACAAAAGAGCTTGTCATACACACTGACTGGCATGCTGACAGTCTGTCATCCACATGGCTGAAAGACATCTCCCATGGCATCGAGCCTCCTTGGTCACTATTTCTGCACTCAAGCCTACTCCTCAAAATTTCTTTCTGATTGAAGCCACTATATACTATTTGCTTAACCATGTCTTGCCAATGGAATTTAAAACTTTGTTTAAAAACCTTAATATGCAGCTTATACTAAAAAAAAAGAGAATGAAGAGAACAGACATTAGGGACATTATTGTAAATATTCTTATGATAACCTTCCTCTTAAAACTTCTGTGTTCAGAAGTTTCCCAGCTCAGGAAGATAACCAGTAACTTTTTTGGATGTGTTTTCAAAGATCTCTGAAACTTACACATGGACCAGACTAGCCTGAAAACGGCTTTACACTTTTTTTGTGTTAATTAGACTTTAAATTTGGATGAAAATTCAGATGTTAAGAAAATAGTGGATTAGGGTACTTAGATTTTTTTAATAGAACTTGATGTATTTAATGAACAGCTTCCACTGCTGTGAATTATTGCATCCCGCTTGAATTGCTTTGAGAAAAAAAGCATCCAGACAATGAGAAATGCCCAATTAGTGAATATGTCTGGAAAATCTGATTTGAGCAAATTGACTAGCATTGCGCAAGAACATAAAAATTACATTTGCTTGAATAGCATTAATTCAGGAATCTTCTTGTTTCTGAGTACTTGATTTGCTCTTTTATTATGGCTTTGCTTAACATAAGTTCCTTTAAAAAAAAAAAAAACCTACAAAAAAAAATCCTGAACCCAACCCTCCCCGCTAACAGCTAAGGAAACTACAGACATTTCATAGGATGGACTGATTTTTAAGTGGCTGTGAGGAAGGTTAAAACAATTATATCCTGGCAGAGACCTCTCACTTGGATTAATGGAATAGTGGGTACTACTGAAAGTAGTTCTCCTCTGTCAATCAGCCACCTGAAAAACAGACACAGAAATTTTCTATATACTTACTGGAAAGCAAAGACCTAGCAACCCTGGGCTTTCTGTCCAGGCCTGGGATCTCATGTTTTCCAGTGGTTGTTTATTCACCATCCTTGCCTCTTCCACTCTGTGGTCCCTCTCCTCTGACTTTCCTCGTGGTCTTCTTTCCACCTCTGCTGTTATCTTCCAGCTCTCTTTCCTTCATAGTCAGTTCTCAGCCTTGTACTTGGACCATTTTCTGCTCTCGGCCAAAGAGGCTGCTGAGACCATACAAGTATGACACGTATGACAAATATATACAAGATTGCCAGCACTCATTTTTGGTGCTGAAGCCACAGCTCACCTGGGACACCACGAAGAAGGAGCGGATGGAAGGAGGAGCCTGTGACCAATTTTGCTGGTGGCAGGTGACAGATAAACCTCTTCTAGCAGCGTAAAATTTCAGGTGGATTGGATGTATTTTCACATAGCAGAATACAATGGTCTGAGCTTTGGAAATCATACCTCCTTATTGCACCTTGTGTCTCAGCTCCTGCATGCAAATGTCGAAGAGCTCAAACACCTTAATGGTACAAGTTGGAATTTTGTCACTTAAAAAAAAGAAAGACAAAACATTGTATGTACCCCAGCTTCTTTCCTAAAACTACGCAGCTGGTTTTCAATGAAAACAATGAGCCTGCGTGCTATAAACAACTTAAAACATGATCTTATGATGGAGAATGTTATACAATGTTAAATGAAAATACAGTTCCCAGCTCTGTGTATTATTGCAAGTTTGGAGTCAGCAAGTTGCATTGAAATCAAAGAACTCCGCAGTTGCTCAAAAAGTTGTTCAGAAGTTAGAAAATGCCAACATTTTGGACTATCAGACTCACTTTCTCAGATAAGTCAAATGCCCTCATTTTCATGGGGGTGTTTCTGAGATTCCCTCAGCTTTTTCTTCCAGGCTCAGTAAGCCTGTCTATTCCTTGTTAGGGAAAGGAAAATAATACAAATGTAACAAGTATTTATGCTATTTATTTCATAGAAAAATCAGCTGAATAATATCATTAGATAATACTGGAAAACACTTTTGCAGAGCAGGAAGGGAAAGTTATAGCGTTTGGTTTTGGGGAGAGGATTGGTTTTGTTTTTGTTTTTTAAATGTGACAGAAATCCCAATTTAAAGTATGGTTTTATGAGTCAAGGTATTGAGAATTGACCTTGCCTTGGGTTTCACCCTCCTGCTCCTGGCTGTGTATCCCACCACAGACCTTGTCCTGTCTCAGCCTTCAAGACACCCCACTCTCAACTGGGTCACCTCACTAAAAAGTGGCAGAACACTAATGCAGCAAAAAGTGGATATATTCTTTTTCTTAGTGTTATTACTGGCTTACTGACTGTTGTGAGAAGTCCCAGACATGACAGGGCCACGAGGCAGAGAGCAGGGAGAGATAATGAGGAGATGTGAGGCCTTGTCCCCATCAGCACCAGCAAGCTGCCTGCAAAACCGTACCCTTGCCACACCTGGGGAAGGTCCTGTAGCATGAAGTCTTGCCAATGCTTCGCTGCCCGGCCAATGGAGCAGTGTAAACTCCAGAGGTTAACCAAATGGGAAGATAAGTTCTTAGGAAAAAATTTGCACCTCTTTGCTTGGCTAGTGAGGCTATGTATGTATTTTACATATGGAATGACTTTTGAGTGAGTTCTTGGTATTTCTCCATGAACACCCATCACAAATTTTTTGGCCAGACTCTTTTCAGTGGTGCTCAGTGACAGGACAAGGGGCAATGGGCGCAAGCTGGAACACAGGAAATTCCATCTCAACATGAGGAAAAACTTCTTTACTTTGAGGGTGACAGAGCACTGGAACAGGCAGCCCAGAGAGGTGGTGGTGTCTCCTTCTCTGGAGATATTCAAAACTTGCCTGGAGGCAGTCCTGTCCAACTTGCTTTTAGGTAAACTTGCTTTGGCAGCGGGGTTGGACTATATGATCTCCGAAGGTCCCTTCCAACCTCTACCATTCTGTGATTCTGTGATTGTGTGTTTCAGACTTGCACGTCTCCCTGGCTGGGACAGACTCATTACAACCATAAATACATCTTGTGCCATAGATTTTTATCACCACACTGAAATTATGAATTTCAGTATTTCTCTTTCTGCATAATGGGCAGAAATCTTGTGGAGTAAAGATCTGATCTTTCTGAAAATGGGGAGTAGTGTGTGGGGGTGGGCACTCAAATTGCCAGGGAAATTTCTTGCAGATTTCCAGTGCAACTGAAGTCTGTCAGACAGAAAAGGTTTGTTCCCTTTTTCAGTCTTACATAGCCAATATAGAAGCACTGTGTATGATTCATTTTCTTGTTTAATTTGCCTTGTTCTTCATGTTACACTTCACTAAATATATTTACTTTTATTTCTGCCATTCCACATGACAGAATTTATCTGCAAGAAAGGAACTTTAACTGCAAGAAAGGTTTTATAGACAGAGAATAGAATGGCAAAACATGAGGCAGGAATCTAATGCAAGATGTTAAGCACTATCTTTCCTGAAAACGAGGAGCAATTAAACTTCTTATTCCACTAAAGAACTTGAAACCTGTAAAGTAATATGGTAGCATAATGGGCAGCGGCTCTTAATGAGTTTATGCAGTTATTGCAAGTTAAAAGCAGTTGCATGTTTCGCTAACAAAATACTGGGAATACATTATCATTAAATGCTGGTGATAATGGAGTCACAACAATAGCAATATAGGTAAGCCTCACAGAGCTATTAAATTTACTGTATCTTCTACGAGGAGCAAAAACAAGCAAAGAAAACAAGACACAGCTGTAGGGAAAAAAAAAACCCCACAGCATTAAACCAAGAAAGCATGGTAGCTAACAAAAAAGAGCAGTCATGTTCACCTTGAGTGGCAAAACCAAAACAACGCCAAACAAAACAAAACATAAACCTTCTCAGAGGAATCCGCTTTTTCAGAGTTAGCACCTCTGGAAACAAGCTTGGTGGGAGATTTTAATCACCTAATCAAACAAGTAATAGAAACATTAATGACTTCTAACCTGCTGAAACTCAGCATCTCTCGGGGCCTGCTTCATCACCTGAACTTACAAGATCTACATCTGCCAACTTGGCTCATGAGCACAAAACGCGAGGAAAAACAGGCTATTTCTGAGAGAGCTGTGTGAACCCTCTCTGCTTTAGCAAGACAGTTGATTTGAAACACTGTGTAAAATACACAGGGTTTTCTTTTTCCCTTGTTTTTATGGAAGCAGCCTTCCCAGGCGCCAGACAGTAGGGAATCTGAGGACATGGTGTCTGTACCGTCCTTCTACTCCTGCCCCTCCCTGCAACCTGGTGTCACCTGCATCTTTCCCATGGTGTCTTCTGTCTGGCAGAGGCCACAAATGAAGATATTCAGGGGTACATGACCCTGGTGTACCTGGCTTGTTACTGGCATGTTATGCCATTGACCACTACCTTTTGAACCTGTCAGTCCAGCCATCTGTCTGTCCCACCTGTATTTCCTTAGCTGAAAAAGGAGACTGCTGGGGGAGCTGGTGTCAGAAGTCTGAATATATTTTACGTCTTCCACTCTCCCTTCAGACTCTTCCTTCATAGAAGAGAGTGAGCTGGGTTGAGCGTGATTTGCCCTTGAAAAATCCATGCTGGCTGCTCCTGCTAGTCTTCTCCTGTCTGTCTTTGGAGATGAATTATGAGAGGATGTTCTCCAGGGGACTTTCCAGGGGCTGAGGTGAGGCTGACCCACTGATTGTGGGTCCTCTTCCTTGCCCTCCCTAAAGATGGGAATAATGTTAGCCTCTCCTAGTCATCAGGGAACTTCCCCTATGACCTTGGTTTTTCATGGGTGATTGACAGCAGCTTCACAATCAGATCAGTCAACTCTGTCCGATCCTTGGGTGAAACCCATCTGGCCTCATGGATCTGAACATATCCAGTTTCTTTATCTACGAAGTCTCTAACTATTGCTACTTTGCTGTTGGCTGGCCCTCTGTTTTCTGAAGGAGGTTGATACTTACTGGTACTTGAGAGTTGGCTTTGTCTCCAAAGACTTGTAAGAAAGGACACTGAGTGCTTTGGCCTCTGCTTTGCTGCCTGTTGCTTGTCTGGTCCCCGTACATCAGCAGACTCACATTTTTCCTCACCTTCCTCTTGCAAATAGCATTCCGGTAGAATTGTTTCTTTTTAACCTTAATGTCCCTTACAAACTCCAGCTGGGCTTTTGCCTTCCTGTTTTTGTGCCAGAGTGCCCAGGCAATGCTTTTATTCTCCTCCTGCCTTGCCTATCTTTATTTACACTTGTGTGCTCCCTTTTTGTATTTTCAGTTCATTAAGACTCTTCTTCTCAGCCAAGCGGGCGCTCGGCCAGAAAGGTGAACTCAAGACAGGGGATAGTCAGAGCCATATTAAAGGTGTACTTACGAAAAATACAGCTGTTGAATGGCTTTTCTAAAGGAGACAGGTTTAGGCTGATGAGGGCAAAGACTTTAAAATAAGACATAGTGGTGTCCTTGTTTGCCCAGGGAGAGGATGTTGACTGTAAGGAGATCAGGGTGGGTTAAATGCCAGGCTGTTCATCCTGCTTTCCGGTAAATTTTTTGTTTCATGCTAAATTTTGTATTACTGCAACCGCATTGCTACTAAGACAGTTGTTTGCAATTCCCTGTGTGGGGTCAAAAGTGGACGGAACAGCAGAAAAGTAACGAAAGCCCAGAGCTTTTTGAGGAAATGGAAGGGTTATGTGTGTCTACGTGGGCAGAGTCTGCAAAGGTTAGTGTATGAGGGGAGTTAGAGAGGGTAATTGGCTGGATGGCAGAAAAGGTGTGGCAGGATGGCAGGTGAGGAAAGTTATTCCTCAGAGAGGAGGAATTTGGAGATTAAAAGATCAGAAGGAAGAGTTCATTATTAAGGCTGGGTCAAGTGGCTGAGACAGGCTAAAACAAGCGCGAAGGGAAAGGTCTTTGATCAGAAGTGAATGAAGATTAAGATTGCTTGAGTTCAAGGTAAAAGTTAAAGAAACAGGAAGAGGCAGAGACAAATATAAGAACAGAAGGAATAGAAAAAAGGGGATTTTGAGACGTCAGCTTGGAAAAAAAGAGTAAAAATCTTACTGGCCTCAAAGAAGGAGAAAGCACAAGCCCACGGGGTGAGAACAGGAACCCTTCCTAGCCATTGGGGAGCAAAAGCGGATTGTCTTGAGAGAAGAGGTTGTGGATGGCTGTGAGGCAGGATGTAGGGAGGGGGGCACGGCGGTGAGGGCATGGCAGGAGGGGTCATGGGCAGCAGCCGGGGTGTCGGAAAAGCAGCTGGAGAAAGGGTGTTGAAAGAGGGAGAAGAGAGTAAGAGATGGTACTGCACCTAGCTGAGGAACTGGCTAAGAGAGAGAAAAAGTAAATTAATAGGAAAGAGAAACGTGTTGAAGATTCCTGAAAAAAACCTCCTACATCAGGAAGCAGGAGAGGGGAAATCAGTTCATAAAAAATCTAATTTCTTTCTTCTTTTTTCCATCTTTCTTAAAACAAAAACCCAGAAAAACAAACCTTCCCCCTGCTAGTGTATCTTTATCTAAATCCTTTTATCAGTAACTGTGGTTTGCAGTTAGAAATACATATATATATATATATATTCTCTGTTCAACAGACCATGAGGAAAAATGACAGATTAAACCCCTAATCCTGGAAATATGCACGTGCTTAATTCTGCGGTCATATACTTATGTTCTTAACTGTTTTTTTAGATCAGAGCTGGAGTGCTCAGCTGCTTTAAATATGGAAAATAAAGATGCTTTCAAAAGGATTTAATACCATTTCAGACTTAACAGATTTGGATATTAGATCAAGAATACTTTAAAAAAAAAAACCACCCTGAAAGACACATATAATTTTTAATTTGCTATGATATCTTTATACAACAGTAAATTCCATATATTTACCATTCATAAGATTTTCAAAGCTGAATTTACTTACTTAATGTTTGTTGGTACCTTTGAAAATCTCCTCCTAATTAATTTCAGAAAAATGTATGTTCAAATCCAAAATTAAGTTAAGACACATGATGCTGGACCTAATCTGTGGTGTCTGGATCAAGTCTTAAATTAAAACTAGCTAGGTGTTTTTCTGGTTTGGAATCAGAAATTTGGAACATGCACAAGCTGGTTTTTGTCTTTAACATTCATACTTAATTCATTCAAAACATTTGATTAATTTTAATTGAGATTTTTCATTGGAACATTTAGTTGTGCTGTCTAATTAGAAAGAATTAAATTATATTGTCAGAGTTTTCTGAGCATACTCAGATTTTATTCCTAGAGGAATATTTATAATTTATAAATATGGAATCACCCAATGTTATATTTTTATCCCATAGTCTCTATGGAGGAATGCACAAATGATTGTGTAATTTTATACCTGTGGCTTAGAAAAATATGTCTTATTCCTCTCTTCTTTTACGTCGTTATTATCCAACATAAATGTTATGTTATTACACTGTCAGAGCTTAATGTAGATATGCTGATCTTCATTGACTTTTCTCTTGGCAACTGCAAGATGTTCTGTGATGAAATTTAGTATCCTGATTTAGGTTCTAAAATCATTACATTTACCTGTACGTGGGTTTTTTGCATATTTAAAATTATAATATAAAGTTTAAATAGGCAAGTTGTTTTTGAAAGATAGCCAATTCAGAAACTACTATAATTTTCTATGTGTTAGAAGATTTTTCAGAATATTAATGTAGCTTTCTGTTCAGGTCTTAAAGTAAAGGGCTCATAATGAAATGCCATTGGTATTGTTTTGGAGGCTTAGTAAAAATAAGGCACCTTGTTGCATAGTACAGGCACAAGCGAATGCATGTTTCGGAGAAAAACTAGTTGGAGAAAAAATCATGAAAATAAATGTTTCTATATGGAACCACGACCCTTTTGTGAAAGCTAATTTTTACAGTTGTATTTGAAAAACATATATTAAATACAGGAGGCACGGTTATGGTTTCTCTTTCAGCTCCAAGGCAGATACTTCCTGATGTGTCCCAGGCACAACACAGGCCAGTGACTGAGTCATCAGAAAGTCTTCTAGCTGAATATTCCTCCCCTGAATGTACCTGCCAGCCTAAAAAAGGACCTACTAGTTCTGGAAAAACTTTGCTGACCCATCCTGGAAGCAGAGACAATGTTGTAACGAGTGTCTGTTTTTCTTTCCATAGCACGAGGCCATCTGGGTCGTACTCTGCTCCCATAATTCGTACTCCGCACTGTGAGGAAGACGAAGCAAATGCTCTGCTGGTGTGCTTATCTTCTACATACAGTGATTTTTATGTCAAGGTTGTCCCTGGGACAACATGATTTAAGTTGTCTGGCATTCGAACAGTGTTTGGGTTTGGCTGAGCTGTCTGACAGACGAATACCACAGTGGATTAGTGCTGGACACAGCGCATGTGCGTTACATACATATATAATTTTTGTACGGTTGGACAAAGCACATGGCCTTGTGCCTATAAAGGCACATTCTCCATGTAATGTACTCCTGTAGTAATATGCTAGAGTAGCAATAGTATTACTAGTGTACTAATGCTAACAGTTACTCCTGTAGAAATAGCATGCTAGCAGAATGACTCTGGTAGAAACGGTGTATATTCTTGAGCAAGAATATTTCTGGCGATATCTTTGTGAGAAATGGTCTTGCAGCCCTGGGAAACAGCTCATTGGTCAATTTAGCAACTATCCCATCCTCTGGCAGTAGCCTCGCGCATGAGAAACATGTCAGCATCTCCAGTTTTTCACAGTGGACACAACTTAGAGTTCAGGAACTTCTTCTGCGGTCTGTCACTTTCTTGATCTCATAGATCTTTGCTCATTTTTTTTTTTGTCTGTCTTGCTTTTTGCCACCCTTTCCCTCTCTGAGATTCTTCTTGTAGACAGCCTTGTCCTCTTCTCCTCTTCTCTTCTCCTTACTCTTGCAATATTTCATTATTTCATAACAGGCTTATGGACAGAGGAGATCAAGTCAGCCCTTCCACCTCATCTTGTTCTGCTAATAAGTTGCTGTGACAAGCCCACAGCTGTGGTGTTTGAGTTGAGTACCTGCCTACAGCACATTAAAGAGAACGGTAGCATTTGTCATGTAGGATCCTTCTCTTTTCTCTCTCCATCCCCTGGGGAAAATTGGATGCTGATTATATTGCTATACTTAATGAGTTTATTAGTAAAGCAAAAGTGGAGGAGTAGGAAAATGCAAACAGGAAAAAAATTGGAGAAGGAGATTTGTCAAGACTCTCAGGCACTGTAAAACCGTCTGAGGCAGAGCACAGCTCATCTCAGCAGGAGATGGATCTCTCCCTAGGGACGGTGGAGTACGCTGTCTCTTAGTCTAAGGATCATCACAAACATCGTCATTGGATATGCAAGGGACAGTGCATTTCCTAATGTTTGTGTGTTCAGGCATGCTCTGTGTTCGGCCAAGTGCCGTCTTCTTCCTTCATCAAAACTCACATCTTCCAAGAAGTCTTCGTGCTTTATGTTCACTACTGTTATTCTACTTTCTTTTTTTTCTTTTCTCGTCTTGCACAGAGGTTGAATTTCTTGTGGCAGGACAAAGACCTTTTACTGTTCATAAACTACATCAGAAACATTTTTTGCACTCTACGTTTAACTAAAAATGACCCAGCAATCAGGAGAGCATAAGAATTTCAAGCAAGATTTTGTTTCCCAGTGCTAGGAACAGTAAGGGGAAGACACACTCATTGTGTCCTTCTCCGAGAAGCATCCTCAGTCCAGGATGAGCAAAAAAGCAAAGCTGTTGGATCCATCACTTGTATCCAGTGATGCCTTCAGTTATTCTGGATGCCACTTTTAGTCCTCCTGCTCAAGCTGCGGTGAGTCATTTTTAGTGATATCCCCTCATCACCCTCTGAAGTATGCGCAGATACTTACAGCGGTCAGAATATATTGATTGTAGTTGTATGGAGAGGATATTTGGACAGATAGGATTTTTCAGAGCTGTTTGTCCAGCATGGCCTTATCCATCTGCTCCTTCCTTGGGCTTGTTTGGTTTGTGAGCAAATAAGCACTATGTCTCTCCCTCTTTCTGCTCCGGGCCTCAGAGAGGTCCAGACAAATTTGACTCACTGTTTAGATCCACTTTGGAAACCGTTGTTTGAGTTGCCATGTCATGAAGACACAGACTCTTAATTATGGAGGTGTTCTGGTTCCCTGCCTGCTCAGAGCTGTTTGGTACAAATATAAATAACAGGCTCTGTCTGTGTGCAGCAGTAGAACAGATTTCTTAGCATTTTAAGACCAGTTTCAATGAAGATTTTAGCAATGAGTTTGGCAGGTTTTCCTACTATTTCAAACAAAAGCTGAAGAGTGCCTGTTCCTACGCTCTGAGCACTCTGCCAGTTCTTTAAAAGTACAAAATAAAAATTTATGTCAGTCTCAATTTAATATTGCAGAGCGCAGAATAGTGCCTCTAACTCCTCAAAGGGGCAAATGGGCAGACATGTACGCCCTGAAGGCTCTTCTCTAACAGGGCTTTGAATACCCTGCCACTCTACCCAAAATTATCAACCTGCCCACGGACCACAAAAATCTCCAATCTTCCATTTTGCAATATCCTTTTTAGGGGGTGATGGGAGTACCAGCAGGCATAGATTTCAAACACAGGTTTGTATTAAAATATGATAGCGTACTTTAAAATAAAAACATTCAATATTTTAATATTTCATGTTTGTGATGAGAGATTTAGATGTTGTTGTCTACATTTTTTATAAAGTACTAAACTTGCTTTCTCATTTATATATATATATATATAAACTGAGGGGGGAAAAAAACAGGACACTGCAATTTGTGAATTTAATTCTGTTGTGGCAAATATCCACAGAGAAACTTGCGTAAAAAATGTTGTTTACTTAGTAAGAAATGCAAATGCTTTATTTATAAAAAGTGGTAAGTTTTTTTAAAAAATAGACAAGTACTTCCTAGATCAATTTACAAATGTGTGTAGTAAAGCATCCCTTCTTTTCTAACTCTTCCTTGTAACGTTGTTGTCATTTCATGATGTAACAAATGGCCAGTCTACTAACTACTTTGGGGCAAAATGTATTTTTGCAGAAAGTACATTGCACAGCAATCCTGTGAGCTTATATTTATTGGGTAATTAACATACAGTTCCAGTTGGTATAAATCATTGTGTCTGATGTATAAGTATGAGATTAATTCAGTTGTCAACAGAATACGTGGAAGGATACTCACTGAATGATATACTGCAGGTTGTGTTAAATGTATGATTACAAAAATGAAAGTATTGCGAAAAGCATACGAAGCATTTTTACAGGACACTTGGTTTTCAAATGACCTTGAAAAACTAATTGTTTGTGGAAAAAGAGTGTTGTTCTGTCTTTGAAACCCTGCTTAATATTCTATTGTTATTTTATCTCTTTAAAGACGAATTCAAAGGGAATTTGAAAGATTTTATATATTTGTTCCACCTTAGTCTGTCACTGAGGATAATATTAAATCTGGGTTTTTGCAGGTAGTCTTTTAAATACTGTCACTGAAAATATACAGTGAAATGGAAACATAGAATTATTGCAGAGCTGCAAAATTCTCTTGCAAATAATAGCATTTGAATATTTGAATATTGAACAGCTTTTATATAATGTAATTCAGATTAAGGCTGGTTTACAAACATAAGCCTTAGTTAAACTCATTTGAAGCACATGGGGGTGTGTACTACCATTTTTAAGCCAAGAGAAATTACATTTTTAAGTCATCACAAAATGCAAAGTGGGAGAGGAAATCATCTGAAATTTAATTTTAAGGCCAGAATGGACTGCTATGAGCACATAGCCTAACCTCTGCATGCGCGTTCATTTGGTAATTCCCATATAAAGTCTGTAATTTCTGGCTGAGCATGGATTTTAGGAAGACATCTCAAGCTTGATTTTTAAAGACTTGAAAAGGCAGAGCATCCACCACGCCCCCAGGTACATTGCCACAGTGGTTAGTCCTCCTCAGTATGAAATCTGCTCCACACTGCAGCTTTGCATTCGTTCAGGCTTCTGCTTCCAGCGGCCAAAACTTATTGTTCCTTTGTTTCCTAAATTAAAAGTGCTCTCCACTGTCAGGAGCCATCTTTCTGCTGAGGTGTTTGTGTACGGCATCGTCAGCTCAGCTCCAGCTGAGAGAGAGGCTGCGAGAGCTCGATGCCAGAAATTAATATAGCCTGTTTCCAGATCACTGACGACCGAGACGTAAGTGGTCTTCAATGCCTACGCAGGTGTGGTAGGTGTTGTCCCAAGCCCCGCTGTTACAGACCACCACACGGCTCTGGGGGACACGATGGCAGACCCTCTCTAAGCAGCTATGTGCAGTGTATATGCAGAGCTTTGTTCTAACACAAGCAGCCGAGGTTCAAGAAATGCGTGCGGGGGCTTTGTCCTTCAAATTTCTAAGTACTACAGAGCAGAGTTCCTCCGCTACTAGTCCTAGGCGTGGGGTGATAGCATTGAATTGCCTGGCTGAGGAAAGCCTTTGCAAACCTCCCAAGTCACGCTTTGCTGCTCAGGTTTGGGGACACCAGCAGCACCTTCTGGGGAGCAGAGCTGGGGCGACTGGGCTGGCTCTGGCTGAGGAGCCAAGCCAGGCGGGAGCTGCCGGAGGGGGAACCGGCACAGTGGCATAGCCAGGGCACCGGAGAGAGAGGGCTGGAAGCAGGGTGCTGCAGGTCTCCTCCGCTTTGGCAAATCCCGGCAATGGCAGAAAGAAGATCCACATGATTTGGGGAACTGTGCAGCCATGCATGTGCCTGGAAAATGTCATTGATGTGGCCGAAGAGTCTATGTTAAGCAGAGCTTTGATGTCTCTTCTCTTTGAAAACCAAGGGCCATTTTGCCACTTACAGGTGGCTGTGGCAGAGGAAAGCTGCCCTTTGCAGAGAAAATGAACTCGACACAAAAGCAGTTTGTGGTGAGGTACAAATAATCATTTTTGTTTGCACATTATTAATACGATGAAAGCATAAACCTCAGACAAGTATGCCTGAGGATAGCATATATGTATATATGTACTCGGGCTTTTGAAAGGGCCACTTTCACAAAGCTGGTAATATTAATTAAGCTCTAAGGAAAAATTCTTTTCATCGCACATTCTTATTGTTTTAACGTTTAAATTCCAAGTATATTTTACCAAATGCTTGAGTATTCCTAGCCCATCCACAGTCTGGTGCAGGCAGGGGAGAAGCAAAATTAACAGGTAAATTAAAGTTTCCACACATGCATTAACAGGTCCATTTATATATTTTTATTTACATGCATGTGTGTGCGCGGAATCATCGAATCATGGAATATTTACGTTGCAAGCCCCCTCACCTAGTCCATTGTGTGTGTACATATATGTATATGTATATGATGTATATGTATGTGTACACACATCTGTGTTATGAAATGAAAAATGAGGATGTTGATACAAATTCAATGTTAGGAAGAGTGGTATGTTGAAAAGGGAAGCAAGAGGACACAAACAATACGAAATCAATGCCCAGCAGAGGTAAGAACAGCACAACGTTTTCAAGGCACCATAGGATGAAAAAAAGCTCCTAACAAAGATATTTTTGCATTACTGTGTGGAAAGACTAGAAAATCACCAATAGTTGTACAGAAAAGCACTCAACTCGGGGAAACATTCAATAAATATTTTCTTCTGAATTAAAAAAAAGCCAAATGATACACATATATCAAGAAACAATGAGAAGGAGAACAAAATATTTTCCCTTTCCGCAGTAACTGGGGAGAATGTTAAACGGTACCTGTTGATAATTTTCAGATAGGGAACCGAGGAGTTGTGTCAGTCGCTATTGCTGATCTGTAGTAAGTGAAAATGGGGGATGTTTCACCACTATTTAAAAGTGCCGGATGGGATCCTCCCCTAGGAAATGTTTGTTAAGGACGGCAGGACGGTTTACCAAGCAGCGTACCGGCTGGAGCAGTGGTTGACCGTGGACACTGCCATGGCCAGTGCTGCCCCGGAGTGCAGCCTGACAGGTCGCACATCTAGAATATCTTCACGCCTTTTGATCTAGGAGACAATGTGTAAGCTAAACAGCTCAATAATCACTTAAGCAGGGTTTTTACTTTGCAGGTTTTGGGTCTACTACTCATCCCTGATCTCTTAGCAGACTTCTAACAGGGTTTCCCTTTTGGGGGGGAGTGGGAAGAGGAGTGTCATTTCCTGTTAGCTACAGGTTTCAAACTTATTTTGGTGACCTCTAAATCCTTTTTTGAGGCAGTTTTACCATGACAAAGCTCCTTGTTCTATAGACATGAGCAACATTCTTTTCTTTCTCTTTTTCTTGCCATTGCCGTGACTTGGTATTGTGGTATTAAAAGCCCTTCAGGAGTTCAAGCAAGCCTAAGCTACCAGGCAAAACAGATCACTCTGCAGGTCAGCCTGTCTCCATCATCATTCACCCTTTCATCTGTTGTATGGCCTGTGAACTTTATTTGGATAAAGACTATATTTTCTCTCAGACCATTGATAAAAGTGTTGAATGGTGTCAGGCCAAGAATAGGTATCTGAGCATCTCATTGAAAATGCCAGCACAGAAATCACAATCCCTGATTTACAATTACTGTTGATTTATAAGTCAATAAGTGTCACAGATATCCGTGTATGATTTTTTAAAATAATTCTAAATGAAGTGCTTTGCAAAAGTCTGTTTACCAATAGACTTACCCTTCACAAAGAAACAGTAACCTCACCAGAGAACAGTATTGAGTTGGCTGTCATAAAAATGTTGATTCACAATAATAGAAGTAAATTAAGAAACAAAGATGGCAGCATACTCATTAAATTGCCCATCTGATGTTGTGTGATGTTACCCAGGATCAACATCAGCCTAACTTGAAGTTTTAGGGGCGTATGATGCAGTATAATTTGTATAAGGAGCTGCATCTATTACACAGTCTCTCCTGATTAGCTTGTCCTGTCCTTAATTTTCATTCTGCCAGAGAGAAACAAGATTACTCTCCAAAGCGCTCCTGGCCTCAGCAAATTGAGCCAATCCTCCACGCTGAGAGAGGACCTGATCAGAGACCACTGTTGAATTTTCTCAGAATTAGGATAGTTTTTGTGAAACAACAGCAACAACACTTGCTCAACCAACTGGAAAGCAAATGGGCTCAGCTTTTCACCTCACTCACGTGCCAGTCAGCATCTCTATTGAAGCAGCTAGTACATGATGCACAATACTCAA
The DNA here is from genome assembly GCA_008921705.1 of Burhinus oedicnemus. Lineage (NCBI taxonomy): Eukaryota > Metazoa > Chordata > Aves > Charadriiformes > Burhinidae > Burhinus > Burhinus oedicnemus. Next base: position 1,439,075 of record VFFE01007061.1, on the reverse strand, counting down.
GGGGGGGGGGGGGGGGGGGATGGGAATGTGGAAACCAAAGCCTCGCCATCAAGTTGGTTCCAGCAGATGAAAATCAGTATTTCCTGCAGAACTCCTCTAGCACAATCAAGAAAGTGATAATGCAGATATCATCAGTTTAAATGAGAAGAAAGACCATTGAAGAAGTGCACACATTAAGACACAGCATGAAGAACATAACTAACCAGATATGTCTAGAAAGTATAGAATCATAGAATCATAGAATGGTTTAGGTTGGAAGGGACCTTAAAGATCATCTTGTTCCAACCCCCCCTGCCATGGGCAAGGACACCTCCCACTAGACCTGGTTGCTCAAAGCCCCATGGCCACCTCCCAGGCAACAAGGAGAGAGGCAGAAAAACCACCCAGCCTTCCCTGCAACTGAAGTGAATAAATCTCCCAGCAAGGTAATATATCCTCTAAATTTTACGAGAAATGGTTTTCATCTGCTTCCAACAAATGTCAACAACCTGTCTGAATTTATTTGTGACCTGGGACTTAGTAGCTGGGTACTGCATGGACCTCACATCTTAACTTTCACATTTACTTTTGAATAAGCTTGCGTTTCTAGCTAGTCAGCAACCACCACCTTGTCAAGACTTCCAAAAACCAGCCCTCAGAAAAGGCTGGAAAATGAAGTATATGGTCCCTACGAACACGGACTAAACTAGCCAGAGACAGCCTCACCAAGTCCCTTTTCTATAAGCACAACACAGGTACTTTCTCCTCAGATGTCAGACCCTCCTCAGTTGCTTCTTCTGTCTCTTAAAAAGGATACTATATCTCTGCAATGCTGCCAAGGTTTGCAATAATGAGATTTTGAAAGTATCAGTTCTTAGAAGTAAGTGATCAGACAAGATGGTCAGTAATGGCCAAGAGAAACTTTCGGAACACAGAAATAAAAAAAAAAGAAAAAGCGGGGAACTTTATAGGTCCAAACCACATTTCATTAGTTTGACTGTAATATGAAGAGCCTGCCTCACTGCTTTTGTAAGCTTAAGACTGGCAATAATGGGTAATGCTGATATTTTTCTTTGCCATTATCTTTCTTGATGAAATCTACTTTCCTCACCAGTCTCATAGTAGCAGGAAACATGTACTCTTATTTCTGGAAACTGGAGAAAGTCTGGAATTGGGGAAATGGATTTTCTGATCAAGTCCTGTCCTGGTAGATATCAGCGGTATTAAGTATCTCCAGGGCTGGAATATCACATGAACTGTTACACTTGACATGGGAGGGGAGAAGAGTTACTTATGCCCACTGGTTGGGAGAATTTTTTACTGCAAATAACTCCAAAGAAAGCAAGTCAGTTTAATTAGGACTTTTTTTTTTTTTTTTGATGGCTACTTACCTGCATTAAGTCCTTTATCCCTGGTTCTTGTTTTCTAGGCCACATCTGAGTTGAGCATAGTTTGACAAGGGTCTTTGTGCTCCTATCTTGCAAATATAAAGAACCAGCATGTTGTCCCTTTAAGCAAAGACTGGCTTTTGCTTCTCTAGCTTTCTTCCTTTAGCTTTGATGGTAAATAAATGAACTCCTTGGGGTCTTTTTAGAGCAATCTGAGACTTGTGATGCCAGAAAGTGTCTCTGAAAGCAATAAGGCTATGAAATGTGTGTTCTCCATTATACAACTGTCTTCTTCTAAGTGGTAATTATGACTTTCCTAAAAAAATAAAAAATACAAAAGCCGGCTGAAATGATGAACCAGATCAGATCTTCCCTCTGTTCCACATAACAAAAATGTGACTATTAGTCTCATTCGAGCCCCACCCTCCCCAGCCTTCTGTATCAATTTACCTTAGTATACCATACAGCACAGAGAAATTAGTCTTAAGTGAATATTTATACATTATACAAGAATAAACCTGTCAGGAAAATAAGTTAATTATAAATGCCTCCCCTGTATACAAGTTGTAATTTAGGGGGTTTGTGTGTAAGTGGAATAACAATAAAAAGAAAGACACTGTGCTTGAATTAGCATTTTAATTTCTACTTTAAAAATTGAACACTATTGTTCGAAAGGTTTTGTTCTTTCCTTCATTGTAACTATTTGCCCTGGCTTTAAAGAAAAAAAAAGTTTAGTTGTGTGAGATGGGAGGTTCTTGCCCTCAAAACTAACAGCTACTTTTAGGGGACTTCTAGTAAAGATGCTTAAAACTATCCATGCAATAAGCAAACTATCCCGGGGAATTTTGATGGCAGGAAAAAACACACGAGAGCTTTCTGGGCACCTGAGAAGATGAGAAGAGTCATCTGTGAGTCAGAGGAGGGGAGAACCTGCCAGTATCGGTTCAGTTCCCAGCAACGCTGCTACCTCGCCGTGTGGCTCCCTCTGGCTTGATGAAAACTAGAATAATCCATCAAGATTTCTTATCGATACTTCTTAGCCAGCACTACTGCTGCAATTACTACTGTAGAAAATTCAGAGGCGTGTTCAAGCTCGCAGATGGCTGTTCCTGGTCATCATTAGCCGAGTTGAAGACAAGACATTATGGGTTGCAACATGCCTGAAAATCCTAGTCTGCACAAGCCATCTGCTATTCATTTTACTTATCTATAAATAGGCTTAATAATGTCGCTGACATCTTGAGAAGGAAATGCATACTTTTAAGGGAATGAAGTTTTCAAATAGGAGGCACAGCTCTTCGCATGTAGAGATTTGATAAGAAATGGTTTGTGCTTGCAGTGGTGGGTTTCTGTAGATGCCGCAGCGCTTACACTGTAGGTGAGCCGATTGCCTTGAGGTTAGGAAAGATGCATCCAACTCATGGAAATAAGAAGATGAAATACAACCATGAAGTCCCTGATGAACATCTTCCCTTTTGTCCGGAGAACCGTGCGTCAGGGAGGCTCAGGATGCTAACATGTTATTTTATTTTCACTTAGTCATTATTTGCAGAATTGAGTGTCTGTGTGCTAGTTCTTGGGAAGGTGATGGATGTGGCTCAAAAAATGGAGCAACTATATGAAAAAGGCCAGAGGGGGTTGCCAGAGAAATTCGGCGTTCAGTTAAGCAATTAACTTTCACTAAACAAGAAAAGAAAAGACCATTTATAAAACGATTCTGTGAATTTGTAATCTGAAATTCTTGGGGTTTAGCAGCCAGTTATTTAAAGACAAGGCTTTGAAAGTTATATCTCAATGTTAAAACTGCACTAAGAATCAAAAACTGTGTGAAGAAAAAGGCAGATTTTAATGTGTTTTCCATATCTTCCTGCAGCTTCTCCTAACAGGTTTCCTTCTGTCCTTGTAAATAGTTTAACCATAGCTTGATCTAGTTACTGGTGTTTGAAATCTCTCATACATGCCAGCTGAGCTTCGTAGTGTCCTCCTGATCACGCTGCTATGCACCCCACCTGTGTTGACCCTCAGCTGGAGGACAACCTCGTACCACTATCACTCACTAGTAACTAGGAGGTTGTGTGCGGAGTCCAAATTTTACCATGGTAGTTTTATCAATCCATTTCCTTTATAGCAAAAGTGTGCTAGGTGCGTAGATACTAAATTTCAGGACAAGTGATATGCTTTTTATTGAATGCAATAGAAATGTTGTAAAAACAGAAAAAGCACAACAATAAAGGCTGAAAATAGTGATAGTTTAAAATCAAGTTACTCTTGTTAACACCAACACTTAAGGGCATTTGAAGTGCTGCGATACTTTTATCTATTAATGTGGGCTGTATCTATTTTCTCAGATGTAAACTTGGTTAAATGTTTGGGTTCGTTTTTTTTTTAAATTCAGCTTTATATTAAATAATTGAAAAAAATTAAGGATGTAAGAAGAAATCATATAAATCCCCAACTTGTCACATGTTTTAATGCTTGTGCTATTAAGGATCCTGCCCTTTTGACACAGGGTCATGAAATACTGAGTAAATGACACATTTACACCCACCCCTTCCACCCTCTGGGAGGGGGAGGCAGTCGCTCTCTGACCTCCCACCAACCTACTTCCCTGTTTCTGACCACCACGAACTTTCTTTTGAAAACCCCTCATCCCCTTCCCACCCGCCTGTCCCCACCTGGCCTTTTTGTGACCTCCCGTCCGTCAAAATCACTCCCAGCCTCATCCTTCCCCTCACTGTTTCCACCTCTGTTAATTTGCTTCTCCTCTCATTTCTGCCCAGTCTGTCTTTAACCCTGGGCTACCATTTTCCTCTCTCAGCACCGTGTGTTCAAAGCATCCAGCCCTGGCTCATGCCTGGCATGTACATCAGCCACGTGCCTCCACAGAAGAAATCTCGGCACCACCCAGGGACTGGTTGCTGAAAATACTTTCTGTTTTTTTCCGCTTTCTTCTGTCACAGCTTGTCTTCTGCATGCTCAGGTTGTATGTCTGCATGCCTTTCTCAAAGCAGGCACCGGTTCCTTCTGTCCTCAAAAAAACCCCTTGCCCTTCCTGAAGATAGTCCTGTCCATGTCCTTTTGGTCTCTGATACCCCAATGGCTGCCTCACCTTCCCCTTCTGATTTTGTTCAAATACATCATTCTTCTGCATCCTTCTTTGTGAATTCCTCTCATGGAGATTTCTAATGATCTGGACAAAAAACCTGAGCTAAGCTGTGGACCTGCAATCACTTACTTCACTGTGGTAGCTTAGACTTACTGTAACACAAGCCTTTGCTTAAAAATATGTGTTTTCAGAGTATGGCCTTTTCTTTTTTTTTTTTTTTCTTTTTCCTCTTGTCTTCTAGTTCTCATCATGTAGTATCTTTTGGTCAATGGTCCATCTATCCCCCTGCCTGCAGCCAGCTGTATGTGAGCATTACGCTTTGATGGACTCGGGATCAGACTCTCGGTCGCACAGTATGCGTCCTCTCTGCTCGATTTCCTTTCCTTCTCACCAAGTATCCTTCCTTTTACCTGAGTTTTCCTTCTCACCTAGTGTCTTTTCTCTGCTGCTCTCCAGCGCTTTCTGTTGATGTTCTTTCTCGAAATGACAGCAGTAGACAGCACATGTGTATGGGTAAACAGTAAAGGTTTGTGAAGGGGCATCTTGTAGCGTTCCCTGGGAACCTTTGTGGGCAGCCCATCATATCCAGGTATCTAGGTCTATTCAGGCTTGGTGTGGGTGTGGGCCTCTTTGTTATTGCTAGCTCTTAAGCACAAACCCTCCCTTGAACCTAATTTCAGGAAGCACAATGAAGGCCTCTCTTCTGCTAGTGTTCTGTCTGCAACTCTGCATGGTTACCACCACCTCTGTGGCCTGCACATTTAGGGTCTGTTTAAATCCTGATAGTTACTCCTGAAAAACATTTACCCTGGCTGGCCTTTTGTCCCTATTGCAACAGAAAAAAAAGATCTATGTGTTGCCTCCTGTTCCGTTTATTGTAATCTCTGCTCCACCTCCACCTCCTACTTCAAGCCCCGTGAAAGGCAGCCGTCAAAATCCCCTTTCTTGCCTGTTGTGATGACCTTATTACCTCCCACTCTGAACCTTCGTGCTGACACCTTTGGCTGCCTCTAGTTTAAATGTCTTGTTCTTTTGTTTTCAGGCCTCCCATAACTCTTACCCTAGCCAAGTGGGTTCTCTTTCATTTTATCCTACTCCCACCCCTTTCTGCTCAGACATTGCTGCCACTTGCAGTCTTCTTTCTCCTTCTCACCCAGCCCTCTCCCCTTGACCAGGCTGCAACGGCCTCGACTTTGTTGTCGTTGATTATATCTACTCATAAGAAGCCTTGCTGCTTTTTTTGCACAGGCAAAAGAAGAAAAACTTCTTTTTTTTCCCCATTCTTCCTGCCATGCCCTGACTAGAGGCTCCTCATGGGCTTGCCCTTGTCACCTTGTCCGTCACTCATCTGGCACTGCTCGGCAGCCCCTCACGGTCAAGGTGCGCTGGGAGCCTTGGGGACGGAAGTCTCTTTTCCTCTGCACTTTGAGGTCTCTAAGAGGTACTCAGGCAATCTGAAAGGAGTTTTAATAATTAATCATGGCAATTCAGGCATACAGAAGTCAGGGGTTATTCTGGCTTCAGAGTATTTGGTTGTCTCTAGGACAAAGCCGATTTCCTCGCTGTCTGGACTGAGTTCTGGCCCAGGACACCACTGCCACATCTGAGTGGTATTTCCTGAGTTGGAGCCTTTTATTTCAGGGATGAATGGCTTCCCGAACGCTTTGAAGTATTCTAATCATGTTGTATGTTTTATAGTTTGTTCTATTTGCATTTACAAATCAGATTTCAGTTATGGATAATCATTATATTGAGCTAAAATATATTAATATTTTTATATTCTTCTGTTTTATTATGCTTTTTCATCACGTTATCTTTCCCTGTGTGGGCAGAATTCAGTGTCTTACCACCCTCAAGTAATTTCTAATATATTTGGTCTTTTTGAATGAATGAGTGAAAATCAGAAAGAAAGCTTATGATTTTTCTGAAGCTTCCCTATTATTCCTGTTCACTAAGGGTCTGCAGTAGTCACCTGCAATTTCAATGTTTTGCTGGTATCTTTTTGCTGCCTGAAAGGCGTCATGTAAGGATATATTGAGCTGGATTTTCTGCTTTGTATCTGCAAATCCTGCAGTGTGTGACTTGCAGAGGAGAAGGTTTGGCAGAGTTGCTGCAAGGTGGACAGTGGTTGCTCATTCATCGGCAAACCTGGCACAGCCAGAGAGTCAGCTGCGGCCATATGTGAGCAGCACGGGCAGCGTGTCTATCCACTGGATGGAGAAATCCACTGCGTGTTTTACTCTGCCGTAGCATCTGGCTACCAAGTGGCCAGACACAAAACCTGGTCAAATCTTGACGTACAGAGGCGGCATCATGCTTGCAGCCCAGGGGAGAGCATCGTCTGAGTTCACTGGGGCAGCTGAATCTTCAAAACTGTTAATGTTTTGCATTCCTAATATAACATTATCATGTCCATGCTTTATCAAATGCAAATTTAGTCCTTTGGTTTAGTTTTTATCAGTAGTGAAAGACCTGATTTAAAGGACTTCAATGATAGGTTTCACAGGACTATGTTGAAAACAAATTGTATTTTACAGTGGTAAGGGAGGTTTTCTGAGACAAGATGACATTCAGTATTACCTATTGACGAGCTACTGTTTTTCTTGATTTATATATATTTTTTATTGATAGTTTTACACTTTGCCAAAGGGTTTAAACAAAACCAATATTATTGCTCCATGCATGCTGACCAGTTTTGTAGAGCTAAAAAAAGCCACTCATTCAAAAAGAGGTCCTTGCTGAAATTATCATTAAGTCACTGGCATAAATGAGGCTTTTTACTTATGTTGTCTACACACTTCTTTTTTTCATTTATTGGAAATAATGTTTACAAGAATCTACTAATTTCCTAACTGCCTGTACCTCTTGGAAAAATATTTTTCTATCCATGACTTGGGATTTTAAGATAGCAATCATGTGCTCAGCTACTTAATGGTAATCTTTTGTATTGTTTCCTTCCTTATTTATTAACAGTCATAATTTCTCACTGGTATTTCTTCCCCCTTCACAGCCACAGTATATTTATAAGAGCCCTTTTGTTCTCTGTAATCACTTTAGCTAGCATTAAATCATTCTTCTTTTCTGCTGCCCTTATCTTTTCTCTGCAAGGCTTAACTGACTGTAGTTTTCTTTCATTTTTCCCTCCTTCTCCGCTTCCCTTTGCACTCACATCTGTGAGCAGTTCCTACGGAAACTGTATTAGTTACCTCCCATCCCTCTTTTCTGGAATTGCTCCTTAACTCAGGTTTGCATTCAGAATTTTCCAGCCTTCTTCCCTGCTCCTGGGTTTGAGCGCTTCTTGCCTCATAGTGACTTACAATAACACTTACTATTTGAAAACTGATTTTCATCTGCAAAGTCCTTTGTAAGAATTAATTGATGAATAGTAAAGTTTTCCCTAAAGGCATTCTCTTATCAAATCCTGACCACTCTGTGGGCCTGCTCTCTGCTCTGAAAAGGTGAAGTAGCTCATGAATATTGCCATCAGTGCTTTCTGTTATCAGGCAGGTGTGTCCTTAATCCTCAGGGAAGAGCTAGGTCTAACCTGAGTTTGGGGTGAGCAGTTGAACAAAAATTTAAGAGAAACTCAGTTTCTTTCAGGAGAGAGTGTGCCTTAAAAGCTCAGTTTCAAAGTTGCTTCTGGAGCCAGAAATAAGTGCAAATAACAAAATGAAATGGAGATAAATGTTCAAATAATTTACCTGCTTCTGTAGTTTTTGATTGAGCTTTGAAGTAAATGTCTTATGCATTGATTATTTGCTTTTTAATGATCTTATCAAGAATGCCTTTTAGAGATGAAAAAATGCTTTTGAATGAGGATATGAATGGGCACAAATAGATCCTCTCCAGTATGAATACCTGCTATTCAGGCAGGCTGAATTGCTTTTCAGAATTGTGCGGTTTCTCTGATCAGTTGCTACAGTTGGGAGCAGCCAAGAATACCAATAAAAAAGCAGACTTTCTGGGAGCAAGTCAGCAGTACTCTGCCTGTGGTTAACTTCCCAACCCTCTCTGCCCTTCAGAGGCGCTAAGCAGCAGAAGGGTCTTCTCCTGCATCTCCTTCTGTGCTGGTTTTATTTTGGACATTCTCAAGAGAAAGTCTTAAAATACAACAAAAATTGCCGGCAGCTTTGGAGAAGCAAAGGTAGTATCACTCGTTCTTACTAGAGCCTGCAGAGATTTGGGGTTTTTTGTTTTTCTTCCTCACTGTAGATTTCATGTTTCTCAACAGCATAGGTTTTGGCTGGAAAATTATTATTAACTGAATTAAAAACTTTCTGCCAACAGGCCACTGTTCTGAAGAAAGCTTCCACCTCCCTAGAGGGGACAGGCAGCTGAGGCAGCCCTCTAAAGGAAGGAGAGGTTTCATCCAACCCTCGGGGCGATAGAGAGAGGTTCTCAGCCAAGGATGTCCCTCTGACAGTTGGCATCTGAGCTCAGAAATGGGCTCCTGGTCCAAAGTGAATCCCCTAGTTGTCCCCACTTGCTGTGCTTTGATTTACATCACAGGGTGGTTTTCGTGAACACATGCTGGTTCATTTCAGAGAAAACTGAAACGAAACGTGCAGTTAAGGGTTGCACTTACCATGCTTCAGGTGCTGATGGGCATTAAGTACATGGGGCCAGCCCAGAGCTGGTCTGAAATGGTGCCTCCAAGGAACACATGGTGGGGCATCAAGTCCTCAAGACCAAATGGGGTTTTTTTTGCAGATCATCCTGCTATGCCACTCTGGAAGACTGAAATTTAGGACAGTCTTACCTAATGAAAAGGAACTGGGTACTAGCCATGATTTCTGGAGTTCTGAACTTGTAAAAGAGTATTTTGCTTCCAGTGTGCTTCACCATCTGTCTTTGCTGTGTCTTGTGTTTGTCTTTTTGGAACAACAAGTTTAATATGAGGAAAGTTGCAGACAGGTTCAACAGCCCAGACTGGGAGGCAATGCCATATGTAGATATAACAATATCATTTAGTGCTATCGGGCCAATCTGTAGGCTGCAGGTTTGTGATATTGTCACATTTTGGTTGAGGGCAGCAGGTACTTTCTCTGCAATTTCCGGCCTGGAACGGGTGGTTGGGCTCCTGGCAGGAGAGACAGGGCATTTTGTGTAGCGAGTGCTCTTTGAGACATGGGATGACTATCACATTTTCTGTGTGAGATAACAAGTTCATTTTTCAGCATGAAGTATTTCCACCGTTACTGGGAGCAATTGTTTTTCACTGGCTCTCACTGTCAGTATGAGGGCTCTAACGTATTTCAGGACCTCTTGAGTGGTTCTCCACGATCCATCGCTGAAGCCTGCCTACTGTTAGATATTGAAAATGATGACAAGTACCTCGCACACTGGGTGCCTATTTTGGTAGCGATTGTAACAACATCCCTGCTTGCTACTTAGCAGCAAATGTAGGTATCTTAGTATTGCAGCAGATGGTTGCTATTTTAACATCTCAAGATGCCTACCTGCATTTAAGGTACTGCACCAAAAGGGTGCAGTACTCCTGGGAATCCCATGCTTTGTCTTTCAGCCCCATGCAGATCTCCCAGATACCCTATAGCATCTAAAGTGGTGCTAGAAGCCAGTGGTTAGGCAACTAAACCTCTAGTCCAGCATGCTGTCATGGGAGGTGGTGATGAAAAGCAACTCCAGAATCTCTCAGCCGCACCAGGGAAAGGGAGGTATTGCAGGGTAACACAGGGATTTACGAGATGGGCATCAAGGTGACTGCATTACAGGAGAAAAGGGAAGAGTGGTTATTTTCCCTTCAGATTCTGTTCCACATTAGATGAAACACTTGGCAAAGGTGTTGCATGAATCACCAGGGAGATGTTGTTTATCCTTGAATTGCCCAGACATTACATAGTTTGGTCTCTTTCTAGCTCCGGTCGTTCCTTGCAAGTGGATCATGCACAGCTTGGTACAGCGTGATAGCCCCTGTATGTACTGTTGGTCAATACAGCAAGACTTTAGGTGAAATTAAGTTTATGGCATCATAATAAGGTACAGTGTTTCTTTGCTGAAAGAGCAGATGGTGCTTTCTCAAAGGAAACAGAGCAGTAACTTCACCCGCTAGCAGAGACTCGCTGCCTTTGCCTCTCCGTCTCGTAGCTCTGCTCAGATTGACAGGGAGGTCAGAGCTTAGTCTGAGAATTAAAAAGTTTTCTTGCTGGGACTGTGAGAGAGGGAAGCAATGTTAAAGATGGCAGCAGATGGAGCATGTATCTAAGCGCGCTCTCGGCATGCCCCAGTTTAGCTAGCTATTTCACAACAGCATCCTCGTATGCTTTGGGAGGGTCATTGATGGGAGGTCTGTTGGTGACTGCGGAGTGTAACCCGAGTATGACTCCGCTGGTTCAGGCAGGCATAGTGAAGATTTTAAATTCATGTGCTCTTCTCCAGCCGGTGCAAATCAAAACTCTTTTGTTTCAATCACGACGGAAGTCTTCAAAAGGAACGTTTCGCAGAAAGTACTGATTTTGATCATCTCTATTGCTTTATGTGTCTTTTATAGTTTGATTTTGAAAGTGAATGAAAGCTAGCTGAGTTTTAGAGGAATACCACTGGGTTTTGATTATGTTTGCTAGAAATCACATGGAGGGGTCTAGATTTGCACTAGAAAATTCCACAGGTTTTGCTTGCAATTAAATGCACATATAAGTTAATTTGAATTTTTGCAAAGCAAGTTCTCAGACACTGTGTAAAAAGAGAGAGAGGGGGAGAGAAACAAAGACTTATCTAATAAAGACTTCTCTGTCTCACTTATTTTTATGTTGTTTTTCAAATTTGTCTATCTTTCTCAGACCTGAAGAATGCATAATTAAGATCCCTGTATTTCTGCACAGCCAAAAAATTAGTCATGTTTCAGGGAACAGAGTGCCTTAATGCATATAATTCACATTCGGCACCAGAAGTAACATTTTAAGTATCAGCCTACTGCCTCAAGGTGCTTCGTTCTTTCTCTGCATTTCTCTCCATGTGTACCTGTGAAAGCCAGCTCTGCCCTTTACAAAGTCATTTTATTGTGGCTTCCAGTTCATCAGCTACTGGGAATATGCAGGCTGGCTAATATGTCTTTTGCTTTACAAGTAGGAGAGAGAGCATACTAACTAATAAGGGCACAGTATCTGAGAATAAGGAGGCAAATGAAAAAGTAATAAGAGAAAAAAATATTTCTAGCCCTTACAGAAAAATCTTGTGCAAATGTGATAGAGAAAGAAAGGAAAGAAACAGGAAATAAACCAAAATGGACCTTTAAAGAAAGGAATTGTGCAGATACGTATCTTGATTTTCACAAGCTTTATTAATTTTTTTAATGAAGTTGGATCTTGTAAAATATGCAAGGTTTACAGTTCTCTTATGGACAGCATGACCAAATGACAATTCTTTCCCCACTTTATACTCTCAATAGAGCTCAGCAATAACATATTTTCTCAATTTAAAAGCTTTCTTATGTCTTGTCTCAAAGATCAGCTGTGGTCAGCTGGAAAAAAAAGTCAAAGAAAGCTTAAAATAAGGATGAAGTGACATGCATTTACTTACATTTTCTTGAGCATGCTGCTTGCAAATACTATTTCTCATGGTAATGATAATACATTCCTGAAACAAGACATTTTACTGCTACAATGATATTAGTAATATCATCTGACACTGTATCAAGATAGCTGAAGACCACTAGTAATTTTGCCAGGAAAGTAAAATACGCTATTGGACCATGAAAAGGAGGAAAACAAGTGAAAACCAATTGAGATATCTCAAAGTTAAAAGCAACTTCTCACAAAGCTTGTTTTAATGGAAAGGAAGGGAAAATGTTGTGCAGTATATTTACATCATTATAGGCACCCTTACTAACATAAACAGTGAGGACTTATGTCTGTCATTAATTCAGCAGTCTTACTCCGGTTCAGAAAATCACCAGAGATGGAATTTACCTTTAAACACATTAGTATTTTGCAGTAAAGTCCATTAACACATTTATCTGTATGTGCTGAGCCTGGAACAGCCTGAAGGTCATGGGACTCTTTGAGTTACCAGAAGCAGAAACTGCCCTTAATCTAGACAAAGGAATTTGAAAACTCTGAAAAAAATACTGAAAAAGAGAAAAGGGGGGGGGGGGGGAGAGTTCATGCCTTCCAGAAAAGTAATTCTATGACTTTTATTGTTATTCCCAGCTGTAAGCAGGTGTTCTTTGAAGGTGGCCCAAGCCGACTGCAGCTCATGAGCTGCTGTTCCCAGCTTTGACCAGCAGCTGAACAAGACCTTAATGTCTCAGGTTTGGGGTCTTGCACAGCCTGTCACCCACAGTTTCACCTCTGCTGTCGAGGATGTTATGCAGGATGAAGAAGAGTCACGTAGCAGCTCCCACCCTCTTCTGTGGAGCTCAGGGGACTTGCATACGGCAGCCAAGCAGGGAAGGTGCCTGCCCTCTTTCCTTCCCATCACCTGTGAGTGGTATGGGCTGAAGCATCTTAGACTACACAGTCTTCTCAATCACAGTGGTTAATCTCAAGACCAGATCAGGAGGACCATGTATCAACCATGCCTGAAAACACCAGGGAGCCCAGAGCAGGTCTGGGACATGCTGTTGGCCACAATCACAAGGCCACCTGGTGCACCAAAACCAGGGAAGTGCCCCCGCAGACATACAGGCGATGACCAAACATCATTGTTTCCTAGTTTTTTATTCAATGTGCATGAATCGGCCTAAGTAGTACCAAATGCACCACAAAATACAAGATTTGAAAGGCACTGACAATATTGCCCTTATTTGATACCATAAAGCATCGTCTGTGGTTTGCTTCAGTCCTCATCCTGTGTCCCACAGCCTCACGGGGTGCAGACAGGCGAATGCTGGGTGAGGAGGTGGATCTGTCGTGGCAAGAAGGAGACTGAGTGGTTTGGGTGGTTCCCTGTTTTAACAGCTGATACACAGACACAATGCAAATGTGCGCTGTTGACAGAAATGGCCAGCTGGCAGAGTATGTGTCTGTGCCTCTGATATTTTAAATTTAGGATGTCTACTGCTCCATCCTTATTCATGGACATAATGATGAGTTTTTCAGAGCCCCTGATTGTTTAATATAATCTGTTTACTATGAAACATCTGATAGCTATTATAGAAAATGTCAGATAATTTATGTTCCATTTTACCATCCCGAGGAAAAAAAAAAAAAACCCAAAACATTTTATATCAAGAAACATTTCAATAGCTTATAGACAAATGGACAAAATGCACAAATGTCAGATGCACAGCCATGAGCAATGGGGACATGAGCTGAATAAAATTCTAGTTGCATTTGCTAATGCCTGATAATTGACGTGATAATAGAAGATTACAGATATGGGTATTGTTTGTATTCTAACCCTATTTTGTGTGATTTTCACACTGGAAAGACTATTCCAAAAATGACATCCTTTTGGTATTGAGATTAGTTTTATAAATAAATTGAGATTTGGGAATGACACTTCAAATTAGCACTAAGGTAATGTTCTGGGGGAGCTGGATAAAATGGATACTGGAAAACCTATTTCATTTTCAATCCTATTATAGTAATTTACCCGAGATAAGAAAGAAGCATCTCTTTCACTTTTCTGTAATTATTACAGGGTAAATTTGGTATTGTAAAGTACAAAGATTTGTTTTCCAGTCTTATGATTATGGCAAAAATGTTTACTTGCTTTTAAAATAAAATAGTAAGCTCTAAGAATGCTCTTGTTTTTAATTAAGAGACATGATGTATAATAGTATAATACTTGAATATGGGATTTTGTATAAAAAGACGTTACTCTCTGTGAGTCTTTTTATTTACAGGTAAACATGAGCATTCCTGCTGAATTTCACTGGTGTTTTATAGACACGTAGTTCTTTCAATTTAACCCTTCCATTTGTATTTTCAGAGGAACAGAACACTAAAACCAAGCCAAAATATTAGTGCTTTGTATATTTGTGAAAGAAATTGTTATTTGAAGGCAGTTCTTTCAGATGAGTCAGTTAAATGTGAATGGAAATGAAAAGCTACAATTTAAAAGCATTTTGTGAATTATACTTTTTGAAAAAGGAAAGAGCCTGTGCCTTGACAAGACAATTTGTAGGGAGACAGATTTTCCATGGCTTCAGTTATTGTGCTCCAGGAGCAACAAAGAGGCAGCCAGTGTCCTCTTTGTCAGTTCAGGGGCTTGCAGTCTCTCTGTGTGTGGCAAAACACTATCAGCAGCACTCACAAATATTTCATAAGCTAAGAAAGATCGGCTGAGGTTCAAGGGAAAGGAATTTCTTCTTTTGAAAATCATTGACATCACGCACAATCTATATACGTACAAGGGAGTTATTAATTATCATCAAAACCAGTAAGTTTTTTAAACTCACTGTTTGGGAGTCTGACTGCTTTATGCAGATCTGTATGTTTCTGAGAGTATGTTACCTCTGCTATAAGCTTCTTGCTTTATAAACACAGAGTGAGGAATACTGCCCTGTTTTCACAACAGCTTTGCATACATCTTCGTCCTGGAAAGTCAAGAGAAGAGGGAATTTGCCCTTAGTCTGGAGTCCCTTTGCTCTTTCTGGAGCCTTACAGGTTGCCCTGGTCTTGTTCCGCTGTTATCACTGAAATATTATCTTAGAAACCTGCTTTATTATTTAATGCTGGATTCAGTTCCCTTTGTCTAGATTTAAACACAAGGAATCCCCTATTTTCTCTCTTCCCACACCCAACACAACTTATCTTGCATAATTAAGCAAAGGAAAAATACTGTTTTAGAGAAATCTTGATATCACAGTTGCAATGAAGGCAACTTACGTCTTGTCCTTCAAGTGGTGAGGTTTTTATCTTACTTCATCTTTTATTTATGGCGTTTTGGCTGGCCTTACTTCTGCTCCCATTGGAAATTCCCCAGAACACGCTTTATAATGCTCCGCTGACAGAAGAATTGGTGAGCGAGCTCTCCATTAAATGTAGCCAACAGCATATTCTCAATCAAAATTTAAGTTTCTTTTGTAACAAGCGATTAGAAGAACATTTTGACAGTTTTTGTCACAACTCCTTAATCACAGGGTTAGGTAGTACCAGTGCTGTCTGTGCTCTCCTGTGTGTTTTTGGAGGAAGCAGGACAGCGAACTGTGAGGCATCGCCTTGTTTAATCCTCGTTAGTTCCCTGCTTTGTGACTCCTTTCATGCAAATGGAAATTCATGCCAGCTGCCTGGCTTTCACGTTTGAACCCAGTACCACCACCTTCAGCAGGTCCTCTTCACTCCTCTTTTACCGTGGTCTTCCCCCAACCTCTCTCCTTGCCCTCCCTCCTTTATGGGAAACACAGGGATACCTTCATTCCCGCCACTTCTTTGTCTCATCCTCAAAAGTGCTTTGTCTTGTACATGGGTTTGAAAAGTGACTTACTGTATGCTGAAACAGAGCCTTAGGGTGGAGTGCTCCCAAGTGACGTGGCTTCCATGCAAGCCTACAAACAGCAGTGTTGAATAATTATTGCTGATGGTGTTGGCAGCAATGACTGACTATTTGCGTCTGTAGTTTGGGTGTAGGAATGGCTAATCGTTCCCATCTTTAAAGCCGGAAGAAAACTGAATTAATTACAGAGGGCCAGGGTACCTCATGGCTTTATTCCTAGTGACGCTGGTCAAGCAAAGCTAAATACTGATAATGCCCTAGTAATTTCCAGTTGCCTAAATTAACTTTGCTTTGCTGAGACTGAACAATACTTAAACACAATAGTTACATCTTAATGTCTTTGGAAAAAGACATGGGAATTGTAAATCCCATTTTTAACATCTGGACACCTCAGAGTTAGCTAGAAGCTACCTTATTTGAACATCCACTTGGCAATTGCTTGTGACAAAGCACTCACTATTAGCACAGGGTCTGACTCCAAGACTAAGATTAGGTTTTAATTCTGAGCCAGGAACTTCGGAAGAACTTCATCATTCCCTCTGAAGAACATCATCGTTTCCTTTCAAATCTTTAGAGCTTTAGAGAAGCATCTCATTCTTCAGCCAAGTATCTCTGTTATTACTAATCTTGAGCAAATGCTGACATTTACACTGAATTGTATGCTAGCTTTCCGATTTCAGGAGCATACATCGCAGACACAACACCTTGTAACAGAGGGCTAGATTTCACTGGAAGACTATAACCAGAATATAACCATATATTCAGTGGGGAGAAAACGCTAAATGAAATTGTATTATTTTACTGAAGAGCAGGTTTCAGCATTAATTACTTTGGATTTAATACATTTGCAATGGAAGACTGCTTTACATCAGACATGGTGAATGTTGAATTATTTAGATGGGGTCAAATTATAAAGCACTGTGATCATTTGTAGTTTTTACTTGTAAATGAGTAGACTTCTTAAGCTTTTCAAGTAGTGTGCAATCCACTTCAGCCTTTTAATAATGATGACCTGTGTTTCTTTAAACTCCTGGGCTTTTGAAAAGGCTTAGTTACTTTTTTCCCCCCTGAATGTTACCCATGTGGTAAGAGATCTTCTCAGATGAAATATGCTCTTGTTCTTTTTCACCTTTTCCTTAGTTTCTGCCTCACTGTCTTTTCTCAGCTGTACTGTGGTAGGCATGGAAATGAGTGCAGATGCTTCCTCAGAGTTGGGATACTGTTTTTTCTCCTTCAGAGGATGAAGGGGATGGAAGGGGGAAGGGCAAAGGAGAGAAGTGCTTTCTGTTCACCTCTGCCTGTGAAAGCTTGCTTTTGTTTCCACCTTTGGCCAGGCAAAAGAAACAAATGAGTTCAAGGCCAAACATCTTAGGGCTTTAAAACAGTGCTATTGATTTGTACTTTACTTGACTTATACATAACAATACATGTGGAGCAGGCAGGGCACTTATCCTGCCTGAGACAGAGCTGTGCACTTTTAGGCTCTTTTTCTCAGACCTGAGCATCCAAGATACTCTCAGTGGTATCCACCCATATATATTCATAAAGAAAATTCAGTCCAGCACCCATCCCAAACTGTTAAATATGGAAATAATTGTTACCAGGATGTCGAATGTGTTCCTACTCTAAGTGGATACAGCTTCTAAATTTAGCTCAATAACTTGCCCTTTTAGTCAAGTTTACTTCTAGGATAGGATCTTCAAACATGCTCATAATTCTGCAAACATGCTCATAATTCTGTTTTTACTTGAGTTCAATGGGAGTAAATGGGCCAATGCAAAGCTCTTGAAAATCCCCCTGCAACCCAAAGACAGATTCATATTGAAGTTCTGCCCCAACAGAAAAAATGCAAATAATGACATTAATTGTTGGGCACTTAAAATATTCCCCAGCACTTCCTAATAGAAAGTGTGATAAATGATTTACTGTTCAAGGAATGCAAGTATCTACAGTGGGATCTTTTTAACACCAGGGTTATAAATACATTTAGAGATGCAACTTCATTTGGATGACAACAGTTTGATTGTGAACATTACCATTCAGGAGGGAAATATGTTTGGTTTATTTTGCTTTTTCACTTGTTTCTCCTATCTTGGGACTTTCTAACACCACAGGAAAGTGACTTCTCAAACAATCTGATTAATATAAAGAAAATAAGCCTGGCAAAGTCTTCAGTTTAAAAAAAGGAACAAAAGAAACTTAAGAATGAAAGAAAAATGTAAGAGGACATTGCAAGAAATCATGCCAGATGGAGCTTTTCTCCAACAGTTTGCTCAATCCAAAAGACAAGGCATTATTTATTTCAGTACTTTCCATTGAATCCCATTGTTTCTATGCTGACTTTACAGCATAGGTCCTGTCTTTTGTTTTGGCGTTGCTTCGGGATATCCAGGCAATGCTTCTGTAGGAGTCTGGTCTTTCAGAAAGGACTCTGCCCCTGGGCTGGGGGCAGTTGGGGAGCACTTTGGGGCTCAGGGGTTTTGAACAGTGTTGAGCCGTGTCCCGTTCGCTGCAAATTATCTGTCTGAGGTGGGGACCATCTTCCTCTTCTGTGAGAGTCTTTGCCTTAAGGTGACTAGGTAGTTGAGTCGCAAGCTTTCCTGGAGATCCCTTTTGGTTTTTTTGACCAAGTCTCATCTGCTTAACCCTTAATGTGTCATGCCTCCTTTTTCCTTCCCGCCCCCCCGGATTGCTTTAACAGGCTGCAGCGTTTGCTTCTGTGGGGCCCAGTGAACTACCAGCCTGTTGTTCTGTTGGCTTTCTGCCTGTGCTGTGTCACAGGGCGCTCAGCATCCCATGGTGCAGGGAGCAGTACGTCTTCCAGTGGTAGCAAGGAAAGTTAACCACTGCCATGCTCACAGAGGGAAAGGAGAAAACGTTTTTTTCTCCTTTATGTTTCTCCTTATGTTTTCTCCTTTATGTTTTCACCTATTGAAAAAGGAGGTGAAAACAAAGGATGTATTTTTTTTACCTGATAAACTCATGACGTTTTATTTTAATACCTCTCCCAGTATTCTACAGTTACAGTTGAGGAGACATTATTTATTTTATTCCCTTTGTCTTCAGGTGCTTACGACTCTTCAGAAAATTTACCTGTGGGCTAAAAGATGTTTATAGCAAGGATCTCGTATGGCTTCATTTAGGGTTCCTTTTTATACCAAGAAAAATCTCATAGAACCATCTGTCCTACTGTATAATATTCTTTGACCCTTCTGTCTTACAATTTTAAATCATACTATAGTTGCAATGGTAACTTAAATTGAAAAATGATGCTGGGAAAGTATCTTCATTGCTTATGGGAAGTGGTTTAGTTTCAATCATTTGTAACATAATACTGATGACACTTTTGATGGATCTTTATATATGGAAGCTTTTCTGTGTAGTGCCTCAAGTACTGAAATTCAGTACAAGCATTTGTAATCTTAAGGACTCGAAACTTCAGACCTCTTGACTGAATTTCAGGAAAAGAGGATCTGGGTCACATTTGCCACTTACTGTTACGTTTCAGCTTTGTGCCCACTTCTCCTTCAATCCTTCCCATCAGTTTTATTCCATATAAAGTCCTTAGATAGCATATTCAGCTTAGAATGTAACATATGGCCCACGTGTCACAGATAGTGTGGAGATATGTCCCTGACACTGAAGGTGGTGAATACTGAGGGAATCTGGAAGGCTAGAGGAAAGTCCAGCTGAATTCCTTCTTCCCCACGTCGGAAGGGGAGACAAGCCTTATTTACTATTGCCTGCATCATTACGATGCTGGAAGAATACTTTGATCATACTGTCTTTATCTGTGGGCAAAGGGAAGACTTCACTTTTTCATTCTTGTCAACCAGACTCCATTTTAGAGACGTGAAATGTAGAGGAAACTTGACTTGCATGTACAAATGCACAGATGTTTCCTCAAATACCCCTTCACCTACTTCTAAAAAGCGTCCCTTCTTGGGATGGACTAAAGTAAAACTTTAGTATTATTCTAAAAGCTATTCAGATACATGCATCGTAAGACTGGTTATTTTGCCTTCTCATGCAAAAGTTGAATACTGAAAACCAGGAGCAGCACATCTCAGTTTTCTTGTGAAGTATAGCAACAGAGGTTGAAAAAAGCTGTCCAAAGCTCAGAGCACCTGCAGGTCTGACTCAGGTAAGCCGTAGCTGCTGTGAAGCAGGAGTATCCATGGCTGCAGCTTCAGCTGTCTGAGAATTTGTCTCTGCCTCTTTAAGTCCTTCTCCATTTTTAATTGCCTCTCTACAGAAGAAGCGTGGTGGCTGCTCTGCGCCAGCTTCAGGACGTCATGCTGACATGACACAGTCAGCATAGCAAGGGAAAATTTGTCTGCCTGCTTGTTGTAATACCCTATCCATGTAAGACAGTGTACTAGAAGAAGACAGCAAGTGTCTGCCCTGTTGCTATAGCATGTAGTGAGGATCTCAGCCTGAGCTGGGGAAACCAGTGGAGGTGGAAAACCAGGGAGGGTTGTGTCAGGGCTCCTGGTGGGGGAGGTGTAGGGAGATAAGGGAGTATAACCTCTGCCTGGTGTGAGTGTTGATCAGATGTGTCTGTCTGAAATGGTCAATAGCTTAAGCAAAACGCTTGTAGATCCAAGCTGCTGGCCTGGGGATTTGCACGGTGTGGTAGTGATTTTTGCAGTGTGGTGGTAGCTTGAATGTTGTGCTCCTCCAGGACCAAATTAACTCCCCGAGTTCCTCTTGGGAGGCAGCCAAAATGCTGCCAAAATTATGCCAGGTGGAGACCACAAAGCAACATGGATTATATCATAGAAATGACTCCTTTTCCTCTTTAGTTTCCATGCTGAGAAAATGCTTTTCTCAAGAGTTGTGCTGAGTGCTGGGGATGGACATGCCTAGGAGTACCTTTAGTAGAACAAGAATAGAAATAGCAGTTTGGGGTTTTCGCTTTATCTCAGGAGGAAGCTAAACAGCCTTTTTAGAGAATGTGAGACTCAGTGGACAGAAACACGAATTGCGTAGGATAATTTAGAAGATTGTGCCTTTAAATTTAGTTGGCAACACAACACTCAAAGACTTTGCAGTAGTTCTCTGAAAAGTTTTTCTTCTTTCTCATTCAAAGATACTGGATAATAATGTTATTATCTACATGGTGATTTTCATCCAAATGTGTGTAATTGCTTTACAGATGTAAACATCAGGAGTCTCATTGTACAGCAGCTGCAGAAAAACATGCTGAAGTTTGTTACATATTTAGGAATATCTTTGAAAAGGAAAAAATCTGTGTTTGGACTCCATTTTTGCTGCAGAAGAACCAGATTTGATATTTTTCATCTTCCTTTTGTCGTCTCTGAACTTTTTTCCATTCTACTGTGTCCTTTTTGTGATAATGGACCAGACGGCACACATTATTAAAAAGGCAGGGTACACTCTAGATTATATGGTGGCATAATAATGTTCTCTGGTTTACTCTTTGTTCCCTTCCTAATAATTCATAACATTCAATTTGCCTTTTTTTATCACTGTCAAGCACAGACCTGACATTTTTATAAAACTGTCTATTATAACACCAGCATTTTGTTCTTAAGTGGTAATAATCTCAGGACCTATTGCTCATATATATGTGTATAGAAAGTTGGATTTTTCTCCATATGTGTTGTTTTACATTTATCTGCATTGAATTACATCAGCCATTTTATAACCCAGTCACTCAGTCTTGTAAGGTTTCTGCAACGTTTCCATTAGCCATCTTTTTTAGCAGCCTGAGTAACCTGATACTACTAGAAAATCATACCCTTTTCCGATTATTTATGAACAGACTGAAGAACAGGGCTGAACACAGACCCTTCTTGGACACCACTGAGGACATCCCTCTGATCCGAAAAGTGATTATCTGTGCCCTAATGTTTCTTTTGGGTTAGCTAACCCTTTCTGGATGTGCTCAGTCCTTTGGTGCATTAGCTTAAGAGTTTTTGATGAAGGCTTTTATTGAAGGTGCATGTAGGCATCTGAGGTTCTCCCTCGTCCACCTGCTTCTTTATTCCTTCAAAGGACTCCAGTGCATTTCTGAGGCACAGATCCCTTTTGCGAAGTCACACTGGCTCTTCCATGTCATACCATATTTATTTCGTGGGGTTTTTTCTGCTATAGTTTTTTTCTTCTGACTGCTTTTCTGCTGATTTGCCTGGGAATGCTTTACAG
This sequence comes from Burhinus oedicnemus, assembly GCA_008921705.1. Lineage (NCBI taxonomy): Eukaryota > Metazoa > Chordata > Aves > Charadriiformes > Burhinidae > Burhinus > Burhinus oedicnemus. The sequence continues at coordinate 1,417,034 of VFFE01007061.1, read as the reverse complement.
GAACCCTTCACAAATTAAGAAACAAAGTTTACCAGTCATCGGGTGGCAAGCTTTTGTGTATGATGAAGAGACCTGAACCTCTCCCCATCTTCACAGTAAACACTGAGTCAAAGAAGTTGTTTAGTTCTTGTTGCATTTTTATCTTTTCTAAAGGCTCTTTCTTGCTCTTTAGGCACAGACTGTCAGCCATTGTATTTGTGGATGGTGCCTTCCACATGGCTGTGGTCCTTTCATGCTACTGCAATTGTAGCTATATAAAGTAATGTTTTAAAAAATCTTAATGCTATAGTTTGTGGTTTCCCCATTACTTCTGTCATATACACTGTTCTGGGTCATGTACAACCTACAGGATGGATCCTTGCCCAAAGGCTTTTGGATCTAAAATAATCTCAAATATAGCAACCAAGTATAAAACAAGTAAGCATTTCCATTTTCTCTTTTCATGACTTGTAGGAGTCCCAGGGGATTTTCTGAGCGTTAAATTATCTGACTTTTCACCCAGACTACAGGACAGAAGCACTCATGACATCTTCTATAGCTATGAGCCCCTGGTTATTCAGACTGCAGGGCTGGTTAGAGAGTACTGAGAGATGCTTTTGCATCCTATGCTCACATTTCCTTCTTAAGTAGTTGAGATGTCAGGGGCTCTCACTCAAATGCAGAAGCTGGAAAGTTTATATTGAGTGTAAATACTACTCACATATCAGAAAAATGCACTGTTTCATTTTTATCATAGAAAGTATTGATAGCCATTGAGTAGAAAGCTATTGCAAAATGATGCTAACATAATATATTAATAAAGTAGTTTAAATATAAATAACACAATAAAAAAGTTGTAATACTGAGTGAGCATTATTCAACAAATCCTCTTCAAATGCTATTAAAAAATCAGAGTACAAGACCTTTAAGATCCTTCAAGACAAATTTGAAATGTCAGACACAGGAAGCATAAATGCCATAATGATGAGGAAGGGGTGTAAGAAGTACAACATCCAGGCATTCTGAAAGAGAGAAAATACTCCCGTGGTGACTGAAGCAATGTTTTCATATCTGAGTTTTGTACTATATTGTATGGCTCTCTGCTTTCAGAGACCGTTAAAGAGTTAGATCTCAAGTGAAGATACTGGAAAGAGGAAAGAAATTGTTACATTTGTTTTTAATAACTTATTTAAAGAATTGTTTGAACCATATATAATAGGTGAGAAAAAGGGCTCAAGAGGCAGAATTGGAGAATGTCACCATCTTGCTGCTCAGATAAAGTAACTTTTGCTGGACCTAGGAAAGAAAAGCTGTTTTCATTTCTATAACACATACAAATCTTATCAATGCCAGCATAATTTTTACTCGCTCATGTAGAAAATATAAGACGCTGTATTTGCAGTCAGTGTTTCCAAAGACAGATCTACTGACCCATTATTGCTTATAAGTTTAAGGTTACCTGAAGTAGATCTGTGTTGCATAATTGCATTTTCATATGATTGCTTTTTTTGCTTCAGATTTGCTACTATCTTTATCGTCTACCTTTGTTTACAGTGAGAATTTCCCCCCAGTTGGTTTAAAAATGTAGGGTAGCTATTATAAGAATAGCCTACAACGGCCTATCATCCGTTTTTATACAGCTTCATATTTATTGCCTTTAAAATTGTTATATTTACTTTTTACACATTTTGAATGTGCATAGTGCTTTTTGCAGTACCCACCCACATCCAGTTTCTTCTCCAAAGGGTTGGCTGCCCATGTGTTCCAACCTAAATATAGGTTCCATGTTGAAAGCTGACCCTCAGTTAACATGAAAATTAGAAAAAGAGATGACAAGTCTAGGAAGAAAAGGATAATAGGTGAGCAAAGAGAGAATAAAGTTGTAATTGCTCACTGATAAAATGGAATAAAATTTCCTCACCTACCCTGGTAGGTTTTAAGTTATTGATGGGTTCTACACGATGCTTCTCAAAGATGAACTTTTCAGCCCATTTTGTTTATATCTTGTATTTTAATGCTCGCATTGAATTACAGATCTTTTCCATCATCTTAATTATGCAAGATCACACCTTGATTATCGATGAAAATGTGAATTTCTCAAAGGACTTTTTTCTGTATGTACAGAATGGGGAAGATGCACATAGCCTTACAATAGAGTTGGAAACAGAAAGAAGGGGATGAGTGAGCCATGAAGCTGATCACTAGGTCTTCCAGCTGCATTATTTTAAAGGTCCTCTCCAGCCACTGAAGGATGCTGTCCAGCTGAGCAATACAGGATGACTGAGGTTAATATTCTACAGTGAGAAGGAAGAAATGAATAGGATAAGGAAAGAAAACACATTTCTTTAGATCTCTCCAGGGCTTCATGCTTTCTGAGCTAGTTAGAAGTGGCAAAGTTCAGTCCAGTGTTCCCTCTCCCCTGTGTGCTGAAGGAGTGATCCCAGGGCAGCTTCAGTTCACGTGCTCAGCATAGGAGCTGCTTATTGTTCTCAGTACAAAACCGTAGCTCGGGCATGTACAGTGAGACAACCTCAGAAATCTGCAGTGGGGTTTTTTACATAAGCGTATCAGTAAGTGTCATATGATGGCATTCGGCACAAAGCGGTTGGTTTTCACGTTAATGTGTTGGTTAATGGCTGTTTCAAAAAACTGCATGAACTGGGAGGAGAGGCATGAGGTTCTAAAGGCATGAAAAAGTGTAAAATTGCATGGCACCAGCCAAAGATGTTATAAAAGACTCATGCTGTTCTAAACAGCGAGTGCTTCTAGCCCACTCTTTTCCCCAAAACCTTCTAAAAGCACCCAGCTGTGAGCCCTTTTAATGGAAGTCTAAAGTCTAAATTTAAAATAAAGATGTTAAATTTATGTTTTCAAATCAATTTTAAAAAGATTACATGGCCACTAAGCAATGCTGAAAACTCTTATTATGTGGGGCAGCTAAGTGTAGCTACTGAACCCCTCCCAAGAGCTTTTCTTTTTATTTATTGTTAATGCCTGCCATCCTTTTTCTGACTCTTTCTACTGGTCTTTATTATCTATTCTTTTTTGTATTTTGATCTAACCGAATTACTATTTACCATGCTTTTGAAATTTGTGTTCATCCATTTTAAAGTCCCGCCGACATCTTAGGTATTACAGAGTACATACTAATAGTGGTTTTGAAGCCCTGCAGTGGCACAACAGCAGATCTATGTGTTTGATATCTTATTGTTTCAGACAGCCTCACGTAAACAGACTGTTTTCCCACAGTCACCAAATCACCAAGAGACTAGCCCCAAATCAGTTTTTGTGGGAAACCTGCACACGGTGCCAAAAATTTAGCAGGAGTAGAAAGTTGATAAAGTGACTGCATAATTCCCCATCAGTATCAGGTATGATCTGTTTATAAAAGCCATGTACTGAAAATAAGACTTGGCCAAGTTTCCTTGGCATTTCTCTGTAGTAATCCTAAAAGGTCACCGCTGTGGAAATGTGACTTCTCTGTCCCTAAACAATCTGGTCTGTTTATAACAGTTTTTGTGACTTTTTAGTATTCTAAAGGTATGTCAACTACATCTTCAGATTGCAAATATCGTTCTGGAAAAAAGTATTCCACACAGTGGACATTGCAAATGCCTTTGTTCTGTGCAAAAGGGGCCAAGGTAGGGTGCTGACTTGGTGCTTGGGATTTAAACACCTTTAGAGTGGCTCTGGCGCCATTTCGGATTGGAAAAGGGAGTTCTTTCAGCCTGTTCATGGGGTCCTGTGGGAGAGTCAGATTTAAAGATGTGCATTTAATGGACCCAGAGGCCCCAGACATTTTTCATAGGGCGTTGTGCAGGTAGAAGCAGAGACTTGGAAAGAAAGAGGCGGCCCATGGGCGGTGCGAATTTCCTGCAGAAAGCCTGCGTCTCGGAACCATCTGCAGGTCTTTTATCTGCTGTGAGAATCTGTGAAATTTCTTTTTTTTTTTAATTTTTCATATTGACAAGTGCAATTGACCTTTGAAGTAGCTACTGAGTCAATACATGGCTCTAGATGTATTCAGAAGCTTTATTCTTCCCCCTCCTTAGTATAGCAAAAATAGAAACAAAGCGATCATTTGAGCAATGCATGGGGGATTATAATGATATATACAATTAAAATTTAGTATTAATATATACACTTAACTGGAATCCTTCTTTTATATAATCACCTCCACTATTGATTAAATGAGCTACTGCGATGTACATTTTAGTGGCAGGACCTGCGATATTCACCTGTGTTCCAGTGCATTGTGTGTTTTCCCATCTATGAATGCATAATGCGATACATCTGGTCCGCTTTTATACATTTCTATCATTCTTTTAGGCTGTAATGTGGAATTGTATAAAAGCAATATAGTCAATATTTATGTAAGCATTAATAAAAAGTTTCCAGTTATGTATTTATTGAGAATTTCATAACATTCTTCTATGAGAGATAAACACCAAAAAGATAATTTCCTGTCTGAAGAGAGTCCTCCTCCCATTTTTTTTTCCATACATCTTAAAGAAACTATTAAACAGTTTACCTTAATGTTTAAAGATACACCAGCTATAACTGTTGATTGAAGAGCTAGTTAGGATGAAGGTGATAAAAATGTTATGATGTTCTTGTTGAACTTTGCCTGTTTCTAGTAACAAGGAAGTAAACATAAGCAGATTTTATTATAAAGGGTATCCCAAAGTAACAGGAAGTTTTTGCAAAGTACTATCCTGCTTTGTCATAGGCTGAGTAATAGCAGAGCATAATGCAATTTAAGAATGAATTCATGATTCTCTTCCATATTTAAGATATTCCAGCGCTTATCAGTTGCAAATAAGAAATAGTTGGAAAGCATATGGCATCTGTTGCACACCACATCATGCAGTTCAGTATCAGGAAAATTACAAGACTAAGGGAGGAGCCTGGGTATGAAAACTGGTTTTTCCCACCTATAGCAGATGGTCAGATTTCTAATTTAAAATTTTCTTGGATTTTTGGCATACTGCCATCTGTCTCCACAGCTGCAACAGTGCAATAACTCTGTCACCTCTCCTAGAAAATATTTCTTGAGAGTAAATTTAATGCCTAGCGAAGTGTTGAATTTACAGCTGCTGGGAGCAGAATATAATATGTAAGAGTTGGCCATGAGGCCCTGCTGATTTCCCTCACCTGGTTACAAGTAAGGTTGTGTTTTTATGAAACTGTTGCGAACAGCATTAGGGAGTTGCAGAGATGTTTCCAGTTATTTGTTTTCACAGGCCCTTCAGTAATGCTGTGTACAAAGAATCGATCAGCAGCATCAGTGGAGATCTTGCACAAACAACTTGACTGAGATTACGGAAAATATTCATAATCATTATAATTGCAAAAGGACTGTCTTCTGTAAGTTTTTTCTTTGTCTCACCTCTGTCAGGGTCTGTTAACGTTGAAAATACTAGTGGAGACGGGCAGTTGTAATGTTAAATACCTTGCCAAGTGTTCAACCCATCTATCTGCTTAGGTATTCAATTGGAGATGGTGGCCCACCTCTGCAGAGCTGCCAAAATAGTTTTCAGAAGTAGCACTGAAGAGGTATTTGTGGCATGGGAAATACTTTACCAATTTTCTCTGGTGAAGGCAAGTCAGACTCTTCCAGATAGAAGATGAGTATCAGGCACAACTAACTTGAATTAGATTTGAAATTTGGTTCTGTGACGAAGATTTTCCTGTCCTGTGACCACAATCTGAATTGTCAAGTTTGATCTGTAGGCTCTGTGTTTGCAATAGTGTGGAGGTTATGCATACATGAAATTTACTTTCTTTCAGAAATTCATGTGTAAGTTTGGCTGGCTCTTCCACTTTTGTAAACTTGGAAATAAGATTTATGACAAGTTCACAGTTTCCAGATCCTGCAAGACTTTCAAAACCTTTGCTACCCTCGTCACCTTCAGATGACAGGTGACTTGCTGGCATTTTTGGAAAATGTCAGTTGGGTACTCTGGATTGAGCAGGTTTCTCCCCATGTTCAGTCAGCCTTGAGCTACACTCATAGTTGAGGTTTGCAGAATTGGTTTCTTTTATGGTTTATCTGAGGAATGGGTCAGTTCCTGGAAAACCCAGGTGACTGGAAAGAGAGGGCCAGGGGCGAGAGGCATCTCTGTTAGAAAACCAGTGCTGGGTGCACAGGGACAACAACTGGTCTGTCAGAAGAAACCACACGGGCAAAAGCTGCTTGACAGTGGGAAAAATCACAGAGCAGAGATCTTTTTCCTCACACCCTTGCAAAGACAGTGTCCTTTCTGAAAAATGGTATCTATGTTTGATTTGAGCCCAACTTATCCTCCTCTTATTTGTCTTCTTTCCCCCTCCATCTCACTCTCCCTAGGGCAAAACACACCCCAAAAGCGTGTTCGGGCTCCTCCATTTTCCCATGTCTTGCTGTTCAAGAGTGAACCGCATACAACGTTGTGTTTCTGAATAAACAAGAGTTTTTCCCAATGGGGCTATGTGACACGTTTCTGGGTTTGCATGGCACTGTCTGCATGAAGTTCTATCACAGCAGCACAGCTTGAATTCTGAGCAGGGAGCCAGCAATGTGCCCCTGTGGTCAAGAAGGCCAATGGTCTCCTGGGGTGCATTAAAAAGAGCACGGCCAGCAGGTCGAGGGAGGTTATCCTCCCCCTCTACTCTGCCCTGGTGAGACCACATCTGGAGCACTGTCCAGTTCTGGGCTCCCCAGTTCAAAAAAGATAGGGGACTACTGGAAAGAGTCCAGCAGAGGGCTACAAAGATGATCAACGAACTGGAGCATTCCTCTTATGAGGAAAGGCTGAGAGACCTAGGTCTGTTTAGCCTGGAGAAAAGAAGACTGAGAGGAGATCTTATCAATGTTTATAAATATCTAAAGGGCGGGTGTCAAGAGGATGGGGCCAGACTCTTTTCAGTGATGCCTCGTGACAGGACAAAGGGCAACGGGCACAAAGTGGAACACAGAAAATTCCATCTCAACATGAGGAAAAACTTCTTTACTTTGAGGGTGGCAGAGCACTGGAACAGGCTGCCCAGAGAGGTGGTGGAGTCTCCGACTCTGGAGATATTCAAAACCCGCCTGGATGTGTTCCTGCCAAACCTGCTAAAGGTGAACCTGCTTTAGCAGGGGGGGTTGGACTAGATGATCTCCAAAGGTCCCTTCCAACCCCTACTATTCTGTGATTCTGTGATTATCAGCTCTTTAAATACAGCAAATGAGTCCTACAAGCTGCATTAATACACCAACATAGCTCTTTAGTTAGCATTAGTAGAATTAGCGAGTTAGCATTCATTTTTCTCACTTTTTAAATTGACCAACATGTACTCCCTGAGTCTTTTGTGTCTGCTCCATCTTTGGTGATCAGAATGATTTTCTAGGTGTAGTATTGAAGACCTTTCTATTAAAGGGAAAGTGATGAGACTGAAGAAAGACAACCTTGTAGCAGAACAATTGGACATGGACAAGTTCTGTTGTGGCATTCTGCCTTGGCCTTGTAGTCCTGGACAAATCATTTTATCTCTATACTTTTCTTCCTCATCCAGTGAACTGGACATGATAATACCTAATTTTTATCACAGTTTGTGTGACTTATCTGCTGTAAGTCGTGGACTGGCTCTTATCCATGTCTTTCAGAGGGAGGATCTGATTTTCACTGCAGCCTTTAGGTATTACGATATTTCATATAGCTGTTAATGATAATGTCTGGAAGTGATGAGTAATGTTAAAAATTTGAGCTATTTAGAGGCTACATTTTAGATTTCTGCTATCAAATCATCTTGCAGACAGCAGCATTTTCCCCTTAGAGAGTGAATAATTAAGAGTAGATTAATACACTATCTGACAACTTTTTGTCAGATATTTTCTGCCACTTTTAAGGGAAGGTTTATAATATGAGGAATAAATGATATCTTAAAATACTTCTCCACATTGTAATTCTACACATTAGTCTCCAACAGACGGATGGCCTAGGCAGGTTAATTATTTGCATAAAAATCAGGTCCTCAAAAAATTGCTTGTGTCCTTGATCTTCCAAGCACTTAAAGGCATTCTTAATCTTACACATGATCAGTTCCATTTAGTTTATTTAGATCGCACAGATGCTCAAGGGTAAGTCTCTGCTTGGGCATTTACAGGATTGGAGCCTCAGAATATGTATGCTAAATGGCAAAACATCATTTGAAATAACATTGTTCCTCATCGAAAACCGTGTGGTAGCAAATAGTAATTTTCTAGAAAATTTATCAAAAGCCACCTGTTTTTCTTGGATTTGTATCTGAGAAATGAAAGGACTTTGCCATCCAGATACTTTTTCGTTTCTTCTGTCTTTTCAAGTCTAAAGGAAGAATGTTGGGATAATGGGGAGGTGGAAAGGGAGGACAGTAGCACTGGAGCCAATACTGAACACTGAAAATATTACTACTGAAAAGATTTGGTTTGGAATGTAGGTATATATATTTATTTCACATTTTAAAAATATTTCTAATTTTTCCCATGAAACATACCATTTTTTGGCAATCATTTATAATCATCTGTGTAATATGCACGTATGTATAATAACCTGAGTTGTGCTGTATGATCTACATCAGTACTGTATTTGTTTATCCCCAAAGGTCCATGAAAACATGTTGGTTTCCTCCAGTGTCTTCTGTTACCCTTGGGAGATTTCATATTTAAAAAATAAATTAAAAAAACCCCAAAAAAACCAAAAACCAAACAAATAAATTATTTTAAAGCTTTTGAAATGAGTGAAGAAAATTACTCCAGAAGCACAACGCATCCCTAAGTTGACAACATGGGAGGCTGTTGCACAGCTCTGAACACAGTTGCCTGTGGAGCTCTGATGGATCAAGACTCAGCTGCTCCTTAAACTTCTCTCTGACACTGAAACCACAAGAAGAATAAGGGAAAGGGAAGGTGATGAGGTTAACATAGTGTTTATAGTTGGCTTTGATTTCCCAGTCCCCCCACCATGTCTTTAAAATAAAGTAAAACAAACAGAAAGACCCTAAGCAACTTCCATAACTTTCCTTAGAGGAAAGTGTAAATTCACGTACAGAGCCCAAGTCTCTCTTCATGTTAGGACTTCCAGAGTGCTGAAGTCGAGCATATGTTGACATGACCTTGAGAGCAAAGAAAATATATGGGCTTTGTGGTAAATGGGCACACTTCTGATGTGCTCAAGCTTCCGCTGACTTCAGCTCTTGTTTCAGCAGCGACAAAAAAACCTCTTATGATCAGGCCCTTTTACCGCTTCCCTTACTATTGCTCACAGAGGCAAAGGCTCCTTTTTCTGACAGCAGTGCAGAGCTCTGGAGGCAGTGATCGGGGAGGGGAGATGACTGAAGCAGTTATAGAAAGGCTACGTCGTCTTTGCACCAAAGTGCTGTTCACATGCCTGTTTCTCTTCCGCTGCAGAAGAAATTGAAGTGAGGGGCAGACAACAGAAGAAGCTGGGCTTTTAGCTCCATGCGTAGGTAGATCCATTAGCCATCCATCCCCCACCTGTAAATAAATACTGTAATTCTGGAGGCTCAACAAGGCATCACGCCTCTATTCCAGCTCTTAATCTGGCAAGCTGGCCCCTAGGCTAAACCAATACCTTCAAGTTTCATGCCAGAAACGGGATCAGAATTTGGCCAATGTTATTTTGCAATTTAGAATCAACTTGAGTTATGTGTGTTACCTACAGATCAAAGAAGAAATTCCCTGTAATGTTCATGGAAGCTAATTGCTTCAGTGTTGGTTTTTACCCCCATTTTACTTTGCTTCGGCCTTCAGGTTCTTCAGGATTATAAATGAGAGCTCTGTTGTTTCGGAGTGTTTCAACAGCTTGTCATTCCTCTACAGGCTTAGGGAAATAACTATAAGATTTACTTTATGAACAGGACTAAAGAGTTCACCTTGGTTTGTAATTGACATAGAAAGATTTCTTCAGGAAGAGGATTCATTAACCAAAGCTACAGCTTCCTGGGGAGCAGTATGCTTGCCTGCTTCGTTCTTACATGGGCAATGATGCTAGAAATCAAGTGAAACTCCCCAATTCAGGGGCCAAGGGAGAGGAGAGATAATCACATAGCCTTAGCAAGTAACTTGGAAATGTTTTGGATATTTGACCATCTACTCTGCAGACTGAAAGACAGAGGAAGTAGGCATTAAGGGAACAAGGACAAGTAACATTTTCACACTGACTGTAATTGCACATGTTGCACAACTGTCAGGAATTAATGGTGTAATTTATGCAAGTGAAAAATTGCATAGGAGTCCCACTAGTTGAAAAGAGCTGGCAAAGTGTAAGAGCACGATTTTTGAAGTTATCCTACCAGAATGCATCCATTTGTATAGGCATTAGCATTCAGCAGCACAGGTTATCCAGTATCCTAAAAAGTCCATGTGTTTAGAAGTGTTTACATGATCGAAGTCTAAATTTCCAAGTCTCAATATGCAAGGACCGTAACAGTGCCATGAGTAGAAAACAGTCAATGACCACTTATTTGCACGTGTTTCTGAAGAGAAACACATTGCATATGTTTGTGATTTTGTCACATGAGCCTTGTGCTGATGTACATATGTTCCCTCAGCTTCTCCAATTAGCATGACTTTGGCCCCCTCTTCTCTAAGCAGCCACTGACTTTTCATGAACTTGTAGGAAGCTCATTGTCCCAGGCCTCTACTGCTGTCAGATTCGGCTGGAATTGCCCAGCGAGTGCAAAAGTTATTGGAAGAAACCAACAGAGACACATTTGGAGAGTCGCTGCTCTTGCACAGCCTTGGTTTCCTTAGAAACTAAAGATTGATAATACACGTTGTAATTAATCTTGCTGAAAATACGCTACAGGAGCATGTTTCTTTTTCTAATATTTTATTTTAATTTTATGTAAAAATATGCAATGACATACTAACTTCCTTATAACAGCCTTGCGTAATCGCATTCAGTAATCTTTTTGTAGTAAGGCAGATTCTGCTTTGTAAGCAAGTTTTGAAGTCAGCGTCCTGGACAGCTGCACAGAACAGCACACCAGACCTACGTCCTGAAGGCCAGATTGCTGTACGGCCGAACCTTGATAGAAAAGTGTTTATGAGAGAAAACCATTTCAAGTTCTCACTGCATCTTTCCCTGTCTCCAACCAATTGCACAGCTAGTCGATTTGTACCAATTGCTGAAATATTCACCTACAGATTATACATAATTTCTGAAATATTGTCAAAGCTTTTAATATATAAAAAAAGTGCCTCAACTTTCTCTACAAATACTTTTTTTTTTTTGCATGATGGAAACAGAAATGCACCATGGGCTGAATCCAATATTTTGACAGAACTGTCATCCAAATGCTCATCACTATGACACTTTCCTTACTTTTTTCACACCGAATAGAGTTAGTCTGAGGCATACTGGTAATGTGAATAATTACAGTGTGGGAGACTCTCAGGTTCAAAGCCAATCTTGTTACCTTGCTGTGTGAGTGCTAGTTGTTAAAATTTGCTGTGGTTTCCTATTGTGCAAGAATACTAATTACTTTAGCAGCACGTATGCATTCTGTTTTTCTCTGCTTTAAAAGGAGATTACAGTGGCTAGAAATGTAAAAGTATAATCATCCTAGGTAAATTGGACGGCACTTAAGCAATCAAATGTTAATGCAGTCTTGTAAAAGTAGTTTTAGGGAAATATTTCAAGCTTTATTCACTCAGATTGCATTCTCAAGAGCCAAAGTACAGGTTTTTTTCTGCACAATTGAGTCTTAAATATTGCATCAAGACACAACAAAACAGGTTTTACTAGTCCTATAATACTGCTTAAGATTGTTTTGAAAACAGTAGATTTGTCATCAGCCACCCAAGGCATCAATTAATTGACTAATTGAAAAAAAAGTCTGGGAGTATCTTAATTCCATTAGACTACAGTTGTCTATGTTTTTTTAGGGAAATTAATTTTAATGATTTTGTTCCTCTTTTTTCCATAAAACCTCTAGGCTGTTCCAATGAATTGTTTTCTTCTAATGCAAGTGTGAATGAAAATGATACCATATCAGAGAAAAGGCATTTACAGGAGTTTTAACAGTTTCAGTTATTTAAAACTTACATTTATTATAGATTGTGCTCAGTTACATATTTTAATTTTCCTCTTTTTGTTTTCTGATCGCTTTTTTAAACGGCTCTTTTCCTCATTCTTATCTTTCCATTATCCACACTCTCCACCTTCTTAATTTCTAGTAAATTGTTTCTTGCTAAAATGTCACCTCAAATCAGTGACAACAGCCATCTTCAAAGGGGATGTGCAGTGTCTGAATGGCATTCTCCTTATCCCTGAATCATTTCCCAGTAGAGTTTGTCTTATTTTCTGTTTTCTTTTCTGAAAAATACACTTTTTCCTATGAACAAGATAGTATGATCCATTCTGTCTTGCTTTGACTTGCCTGACATGAGCAAGTATTATTTATTTAGACAAGTAATTATTAACTTTGAGGGGTTTTTCTGCTCTCTTATTCCTCCTTCATAACCTCAAACAATTTCTGAGAAGAAATTCTGAGAAGGTTCAACAGACATAAACTCTAGAACGCAAATTATCATGATTTTTGTAATCCACAACTGCTGAAACAGATGGGGACAGCAAAAAGATATGGATAACCTAATGTAGAGACTGTTTATTAGTTACCAAATAAATGGTATTTTCAGGTTTTGTCAATGACACATACTTGTTTTGGAAGGCCATAGTTCTGAAGGCACCATGTTTTGGTAATGCTTTGTGCTCTAACCGATGAAGTGAGAACCAACACTTGCTCCTTTGGTTGCAGCGTTAAAGCCAGGGATCCTCCTCGGCCAAGGGACAGGTAGCAGTGGCCACTCACTCACTGTCTGCTGGCATAAACTATGTTTCAGTGAAACACTTTATGAACATGAGATGAAGAAAAAGCAAGAGTAAATACTAGGTGTTTTCTTCCAATGGCATCACTGGCAGATGTCAAAGAAGTTGATGCAAAGCCTGGGGGCTGCTTTTCCCCCAGAACTGTTTGTGTACAGGTACACATCTGAGCAGTACGTGCTGGCTTGTTTGAAAAGAAACCATCTTCACCATATAGGCACAAAGCAGGTGGAACAACACTTCACCTTCAGTATTTGGCATGTGTTAGGTGAGTTTGGCTCTTAGTTTTGCTTTTTGCTACAGAAACACAGCGCAGAAGCTGTGGTAAGAGATATCAGGTTAGCGCTGGTGGATGTGGCACACTGAAGCTGATAGAAGACAAAAATATCCTTCTGTGTCTGCCGCACAAACAACCTCTGTTTCCCATCTCCTGCAAAGAACTGAGAGTGTGTGTGTGCGTCCCCGAGTCCGTGTCCCTGTTTCGCATTTCTATTGTGCAAACTAGAAGTCCAACATGTGGTGTCACTATCTTAAAAGCCACAAAGTTTCCAGGATAAATGCTATTCTTAGCTAATTTCACTGTTGGGGTAGCATAATGCCAGTAAGGGCAATGCTCCTTCTCTGCCGGTGCTTGGTCATTGCTTCTTCAGTGGCTCTACAAATGGACCCCCCGCTACTTCAGAGACTTTTTTCCGCCTTAAACTTCTTTTTTCAACTTGCAAAGCAGAAACATACTGTTTCTTGAATGCTTCTCTGCTCTTTTGAAGGGGGCAGAGAAAATACAGTGGATGAGTTGTAAAGAAAGATTGGTTCAGGAGGGAAACTGGTGTAGTAGGTGTAGTAGGAACCAGCGGGGAATTGAAGACCTGCAATAAAATAAACAGAAACAAGTTCCATTGTACATGGCTGTAACTTGCATTTATCTGTGAGATTTGTACCCAGTGGCTGAAATGGGGAATAACTTACGCTGCCTCACTTCAAACACATATGCCAGCACTTTGCCAGTGTCAGAACAAGTAGATCACACGTGGGGACTCCCAGAATTATGCCTCCTGTCCACAGCCTGTGTGTACAAGCTCTGTTAAGTATTCACATGACTTACTGCAGGAATGGCTGTACTGGAAGCACTTTGGAAGAGCAAACGAATGGGGCTGAGCTTGTAGATTGACATCTGAATGCAAATGATTATGTGTCGATGTGTACATGTGAACTAAGTGTCTGAGCCAATGTCAAAGCCACTGTAAGTGATGGTAATCTAAAGTGATTTAAGCTAGTACCAGCTGGGATGCTCGTAGGTCTGCGTGGGACTGGCAGGATATACGGGAGAGCTGTGCTGTTTCGTTCTGAGCTGGCAGCTGGAGGCGAGCAAAGGTATTGCAGGGGTATACAAAATATCTTTTTTGCGGCAATTTTATTTACCTGTGATGTCACCCAAACTCACCTTCATGGTTCAAGTGGACAGGCTGTGCTTGGGAATAGCCACAGCATAGGACTGTCTCTGAGTGTCATCTTTGCTGTGGGGCAAAGGGTGTGACTGGCTGGTGAAGTTTTATTCAAGAGTCAGATTTAAGACACAGGTTATTACTGTACTTGTCACGTGAGCAGCTCAGCTTTATAATCCTTAACGAAAAGGTTTTCTTTTTGGGTTGTTGGTTTGGTTTTTTTTTTCCTATTAAGTTCTCCGATCATTCCCAAATAATTTCCCAAAATCAGAACAGTCACCATCAAGAGAAGCCAATCCAGAGTCATAAGACTGACTTCCAAAATCAAGTAGGATACAGGTTTTCCACTCATCAGATTTTGACTCTCTTCTGTGGTCCTGAGAGCTCATCCAGTCATAATGCCACTATCTCCAGTATACTTTGTGGGCTCTAACATACCCTCATACAACATAATTTCTCCTTGAGCCCTTCCCCAAGCCAATGTTGACCCACTTCAGCTGTTCCTACAATCTGGGGGGGTTCTTTTAACTGTAGTGTAGGAGACCCTTTATGAATTTTCCCAAGTCTGTGTGTGTGTGTCTGTATATGACCTCCACAACAGGTCGTACATCCTAATTTAAAGCTTGGCTTCTCAAAGAATGAACTGTTTGGAGGACAGAAAAGCTGCAGTGAGGTGCCCCGCACCACTTTGCTTTTTCCCTTCAGTGAGAATGGTACAAGCTGCTCCTCATCTTGTACCAAACCCACAGGTCAAAATGAAAAGGGGGCAAGCAGTTCCAGCACCTCCCCTGGTTGGGGTCTTACCCACAGGAAACAGAAAACAGGCAGGCAGGCAGAGAGGGCTTTTCCCAGGAACGGCTGAAATATTCAGGAGGGCCAAAGCTGGCAGCACTGCTACTAAACCCATCCGCTTACTTCCACATGGGAAAGGTATTTTTTTGGTTCCTTATACCCATTTGTCATTACTATGTACTACTGCCAACCCCAGGAGAAACATGAGTTTTGAAAAAACAAATTGCTTACGAAGTTACCAGGTTTGCCCCATTTTAGATTTTATTTTATTCTCAAGGTATCCCGATGCAAGCAACATGTTTGATGTACTTAAACCTAAAAATTTTATTTCATCTTCAGGTTCAGCATTTTGACACATGTAATTTAGCTTGTAACGAGAGGTTCACACCTCAGAACAATGAATTTTGAGGTCATGGGCAAAAAGATGATCTCCAGCTACTTGTATCGAGCTGTACTTCAAATTCTCTGAAAGGAGTCAAAATGGAGAAGGCTTTCCTCATTTTTATTGAGGTATCAAATTATCACAAGGTGAATTCATTTCAAAAGAGGAAAAAAAAAGCCCAGAAGACCTTGATGTGGGTCTTTGCAGCCAAATTCCTGCAAGCTGCTCTGTGTCGGTCAGTCCTCACACCACCACGAAGTGTATTGGCTGCACAGATACTAGCAAATAATTTTTAATACCTCATTTCAGGTCTTTGGAGATTAATATTATCATAAATTTGGAAGCCTGATTTAATTGCGCTAATTATATTTTCTCCTGGGAGTTGATGGATTACTACTTACCATCTTCTTGCTGTACATAATGAATCACACTGAGGCTTTCTCTTATTTATGCTGCTAAAAGTCTAGGAAATAAGTTGTGATAGGCATTAAAGAAACATGTAAGAAATTACCCTAAACCATTTGCTACACGTTTGTACTCCTTTCATAGGTCTGTGCTCACATATGATGATAACAATTCTGTTGTTCTGGAAATAATTGCAGAAACTCCATTTTCATTCTCTCTATGGGGAATCCACTGAAGAGAGAGCATATTTCAGACATGCTAGACATCTACAGTTCCTCTTCACATCGCTCCATTAACATCCATCCTCATCTATTTGTTTTTGAACTGAACGCTGTAGACGTGGAAGTCATTATGGCCACCAGACTCCCCGGTACTTGTGATTCTATCAGATGTAATCACGCACATGTCGGAGGCTTGATTTCACTGCTGCTGGAAGCAGGGATTAGGTGACATCCTCTCATAGAATAAAGTTATCTGTCACATTCATGTGCCAGTCACCAGGGTATCTTGTCTTTTGTATGGTTTTGGAAAATCACATTGGCTCCTGGTCTCTGAATGACCTTCCCCGCTCAGTGTTCATCTCATGCAAAAAAGCATTTATCATTTTTACGTGGAAAGAAAAACAGTCCACGCCTAAAATTAAGTAACCATTAAAACAGTATGCTTTCTGTCATCTTAATTCCTTCTGTGGATTGAAAAAAAGAAGTCTTGGTTTCTTGGAGTGAGGAGTTCTCACAAGGGCTGACTCCCTACCCCCATCTTCACGTCTCCTGCTACAGTTTTGCACTGAATTCTTTCCCTTTCTCATGGGCTTTTGCAGTCAGAGCAATAGCTAAGTTAGGAACGAGTACATCTGTGGTTCAGCCTTGATGCTGTACTGCTAGCTGGGGACTGTTTCTGACCACCCCCCCTGGGTCCTCCCCCCGCCCAATGCAGAAAAGTGAGGTCCCTTGTCCTCCCCCATGGTCAAGTGGCTCCTTCCTGGGTGGCTGTGTGCCTCTTCACACTGGGGGACACAGACGTTGGGGCAAAGTCTGCACTACACTGCTTGGGCAGCTGGACATCATGTTGACCATCAGGATTTCAGGCATGAGCTGCAGCTGCCAAGGGGTTTCTTCTGCTGATGGAGGTACCGGGTAGGATGCTGCAAAGCACCGAGTCCAGCGAGCTCAGCTGAGAGTTGAGAAGGGGGAACCCACATCTCTTTAGTTTCTTGATGAAAACAGGATTTTGAAAGCTGTTCATGGTGTAATTTGTCTGTCTGGTTACTCTCTTTTATAAATTGCATTTTCTCAAATGCAGTATCGCCTAAAGGTGGATCGTTCTTTCAGATATGACAATCGTTTCCTCTTAATTAATCTTGCTGGTTTGTTCATCTTTGTGGAACAGATCTTCACGAGGAGAAAGAAAGGCACATTTCCTTCAGGAGCGAGTTAGGAACACACTAAATTGAAAAGCTGCGATGTTCTGTCACATTAACTCCGTCCCTACAACGCAGCAGTCGCACTTGATAAATGGCGACATTAAGAATAACATTAGAGGACACGTGCATGGGGTTGTGATGGCAACCAGGATACTTAACTAGCCGGCGTTACATACATTGCCCTCCTCATTTATGCCTTCGGGAATGATGGACGTATAGGGGGAAAAAGAAAAAAACGGTATTTTTTCAATTTTTCATCACAGTTGACAAAATATGTGGATTATAACTGGACCTTCTGTCGAGCTATAATCCTGTAACGTTAGTGCTATGAAAAAATACGTAATCATGCTATATTAAATATAGAAGTATATAACACATAGCATAATTTATTACACAACTTATGATATAGTTATACATTTATTTACATAAACTGTGTGTGTGGGTGTATAATGTTACATAAACCCACCGGAGCAGTTTTCTGGTGTGTCTGACACTGCCACACCAAAGTGTTGACACTGCTGCACGCAGGAGGGTGACTGCCTATTTAAGACCACAAGTGGTAGCGAGCATTATTTTCTTCTGCTTTTGACCTACCTTTCCCCATTTCTGAATGGCTGGTATTCAGTGCTTGCTTTAAGCCAGTTATCTTGCTTATTAAAAATCACAGACATTATTTTAAATCACACCACTGTCAATGAATCTCTTTAGTGGGTCTTATTGCTATAGAGTCCTGGATGTTTCTGACTCGAGCCAAAGCGCAGACAGCTTTGAATGATAGCTTTTGATATCAGTGCAGCCTTCAACAGTGTCAGGGGATTTTTCCAGAGCTCTGGGTGTTCTTTTCACCTTTTCATTGCAATCTACAGTAACAGCACCATTCCCACACAGCCTGGTGAGGTCACGTTTAGGCTAACACTGACCGCTTCCATTACACCACCGGCGCCTTCTTTTGCTCTCTCTCCTATATATAGTTCAAATCAAATACTTATTTCAAAAGGATGTATTTATTCTCCTTCAAAACTACCTTTGGATGTGATGCCCAAAAAAGCTGGAAGCCATTTAAGCAACCTTTGTGCTGGAGCTAGTGCCTATGCAGTTGATGTGTACGGCCCCTTGGCTTCCCTCGGGCCAGCTTGATGGCTGTACCGCTGCTGGGAGGTTGCGGAGGCAGGACCTGCATTTGTGCTCCATATATTTATGCAGCAGCTAAGGCAGAGGGCTCTGGTTCATTACCCTGGCTCCTACAGTGCAAGCAAATTATCATAGTTTAAACACACTTCAGTTTATTTTTAGTCTGAAGGATAAGAGTGTGGGCAAGACAGAGACTGGAAAACTGGGCGGAAATTCTGATGTTTCAGCTTTTTTTCTTCTTCAGGACCTGTGTGGTAAATAAGGCAAAAAGAGGTAGCTGGTGAGAAACGTGGGTTATGGCTTGTGTAAAGGTCCTGACTCCTGCTAGAAGCAACTTCTATGGTGGAAGGGTTGTACTGGGGGCCTCCCCAGCAGGGGGAACATGGAAGGGAATTTGGGCAGTGTAAACACGCGCCAGCTCTGTACCTGTTCGGTGAAGTGGTGTTTAGCCACAGCTGCTGTGCCAACCAGGCAAAGCTGCCTCCGGGGAGCAGGACCTGCCCCTGGGGAGCAGGACAGAGCCGACGCAGGGCAGCCCAGGGAACAGGTCTGGCTTTTTTCCTTTGATTTCTGTGTGGGGGGAAGGCAGCGGGGGGGCTCAGTATGTTTAAGGACAAGGCAGTCCCAAAAATTTCTCATCTTACAATTTCTTTTCTGTCTCCTTTTTCTACTTTTTTTTCACAGAATTAAATGTAAGGGAATCCGATCTAAGAGTGTGTGATGAGTCGTCATGTAAATATGGAGGAGTGTGTAAGGAAGAGGGCGATGGCGTGAAATGTGCGTGTCAGTTCCAGGTAAGGGCTGCTCACCTTTTTGTTTGCCGTTTCTGGGAAATCTTGCAGGTGTATTGAAGTATTTGTAGAATCACTGCTTTAAAAATTTTGCTCACCAGCAGGCTTCTACAAACTTAACCATAAGCTCCCTTTTTAATGGCACTGATTGGGGCGGTATGTGACTGAACTTCACCAGGGTGTGCTCAGGGAGCAAGTGGAGAGTGTAGCATTATGTTAACTCCCTGCATGGTTTTGGTAAGCCAGCTGGCAGCACAGACCGATGTGGGGAAGAACAGAAGGCCACCGCATGCCCAGCACCCACAAGCCCCCGTGACCGGCACGAGCAGAGGTGTGGAGCACTTGGTGACACCCCTTCTCTGCCTCCCTGCCTTGCCTCATCCCACTCTGAGACCTGAGATGGGAGGGGAGGTGATCCGGAGCAGGGCGGTCAAGTGTTGTCACACGCACCAGATGAAGCTTTATTATTTTAAATGCAGTACTTATTACGGATCGCTTAGTCTAATACCCAGTATTTGGAGAATTGTTCCTCGCTCTGCTGGTGGCCAAATGTGGTACATTAGACCCTGGAAGTTCTTAAGGCATTGTGAACATCAGATAATAACCAGATCACCAGTGATCATAAAGTTTATGAATGAAAATGGTGAATTAGTCCCACTCACAAAAAAAAAAAAAAAAAAGGCATGGAAATTTGATTTCGAAAAATGCTCTGACCTTCTAAAAAGTAGTAAATAGCAACTTCAATTTGTTTCACTGGTTTCTGAGCCTTTAGTTTACAGTTTTTATACCTATCATGACAATCCTTCCTCCCCTCCCACCCCTCACTTTTTAGATAAAAGAGAATACAGAAGTTCTTTCTTTTTACAATTTATAGCCAGGACAAACATATCAAATATTATGAGACCCCTGGTAAAACTGCAAGAGGTGGCAGTGTTATCAACCAACCCTGGAGTGGAATATCCTTTGGTGTGTTAAAAATAATCTTGTGTTCTGTTTCCAATAAATAATAAATCAAGGGGAACCAGAATAGCAACAGTGTGTGTGTGATCTTACACTGATTTTGGATTCCAGTGTTTCAGACCTGGCTTTTGATGTGGTGTCATTCAGGTGGGCACCTATGCTGGGGGCAACCTGCAGCTTACGTCCCATAAGAACAATGGGATCTGACTGCCTTTAAAGGGAGAAAAAATTCTTAGGAGAAGAGGTTTATTCATCAGCCTTCACTCTAGCTGTAACTTTTATTTATGAAAAATAATAAAATCAAAACCCAGGAATGATTGAAAAAAAGGATAAGAAATTCACCCCTAGGCTAAGCAAAGGTTTCATTTATTTTCTGTAGGTAGTAAATTTTACAACTTCCTAATATCCAGGTCATGAGAACTAAAAAAGAAACTGGCCCATGTTATAAGCTGATACTTTTTCTTGAAGAACTCATTTTTGAAACCATGATTATTCTTAGGCTAACTGTAAGTTTACCTGTACTTCTTGAAAAATTAATCCTGTACTCTAAGGAAAGAAGTCTAAGGATGAGGAGAAGGTATTGTACTTTTCAGACATAGCAGGTTGAATTCTTCCTGTAACTCTCAACCTTTACTATTCAGCTGCAACTAGCACCACCACAGAGGGGCATGGCTATTCGCAGCCATCCTTGAACTAAGGCCAAGGCTGGCACAAACTGTCCCTCAGATTCAGGAAAATGCATATGAGATTTCAGTTCCCTTCCAGGCATCACCACTCCTTCCTCCTCCTCCTTATCTGCCACCACTCCTGACCTGGCAGCATTTCTTAACTGTTCAGTCTTCTAAAACTTTAAACATTAATGAGTCACAGTTTTTCCTCCTAGGATCCCCTTTGGAGGTGACTGGCTGCCAAATTTCAGTGTTGTCACTGAAACAGCTATAATGTAATGGCAGCAGGAACTCTGCGGGCTGAGACCTCTCTGAACACCTTGCAGGCTTTCTCTGTCTTGCCAAGTCACCTACCATAAAGTGAGATATTGAAGTTTGAGTCCCAGAATCAAATTTACAAATTAGACCATTGGAGAGGTGCTGAAGGATTCAGTCGTGCTCCGCTTGCAGTGACCTTAATGATATCCCGACTTTCTGCAGGCCTAGTCAGGAAAAAGGATAAGCTCCGTTTTATTATAATGGAGGTGGAGGATAACACATGTTCACCAAAATTATGGAAAGGCCTTTTTCTGCAGTTTGGATGACGTTTTACAAAACCTAAATTAAAAACTGATCAACACCTAGTGAGTGTGTTACAGACTGGCGTGGGGAGGTGAGGTGAGAGAGAGCTGGCACGGGGCTCTTTTTCGATCTCAGTAACAAAAGCTCAACAACAAATGGTTTAATAAGATAACTGCTTTAATAAGACAGAATAGGAAAAGGAATATAGATAAGGAGCAAACCTTACATCCCTTCAGATGCTGGGCACGCCACAATCATGCAGCATTGGATGGAGCCTGGATGGATTTTCCCACGGGAAGCTGTGCAGAGCAGATCCTGTCCATGGAGAGATGCTCTCCCTTTTGGTCATTCAAGCTATTAGAGGATTTCCTCACAAGAAAACAACTCTATTCCTAAAGGACATTTGCATGAGGACTTTTGGCTGCACTGTGCCAAATCTCTATAGTCTTACCAAACTGTAAAAAAGGAATCACTTTGCCTCTCATTTTCTATCCTCAGGACAGAAACCTGCAGCTTTAAAACATCACACAACAACTTTAATATTGAATAGTGAATTATCTATTGGAAAGTATCGTTCCCCCCCGAAGTCCCCTGTTTAATTATTCCCTAGAAGTGATTGTTCAGTGTGAGATACGACAGGACTGACAGTTGTGGTTGAATGTCTGAAAGCTACCCACTATGGAAAAGTATTACAAAACTGTTAGAAATAATTTTCAGAGCTGGCAGCATGATTTCTTTCTGTCCGTGTTTGCTTAGTGCATTCTCGGTTGGTCATCTATGGCAGGATGACAACGGAGGAAGGATAATTCCCTTCAAAATTTTGTTTTAAAAATCAAGTATTTTGAGGTTTGTGTATGCCAAAACACAAAGAAACAGTTGTGGCAGAGACTGTTGTTTGGAATTTGGACAAGAAACTCTTGTCCTTTTGGGGCACTTTAGCTTAATTAATGTTGCTATTTTTCTGTGAACTCTCACTGGTTGAACTGTATCAGTTTAATCATACGCTTTATATGGTTAAGAAATTTGGTGGCTAGTCTGTGTCTTTGTTCATTCGTTTTCGTTGTTTGGGGTTTTTTTTTGCCTTGGGATTTTAAAGGTGCAAAAGGTGCCTGGAATTACAGTTGCCATTGCAGCCCCAAACAAGGCAACGTTTCCTTTTCCATGCAGTGAAGTGGGGTTTGGATCTCCAGTTCAGCAGGGAGCGGTGCAGCACTCGCAGGTGTTAGGCGGATTGCCTGTCTCAGTGTGTTTCCCAGCGTTTTAATACACTTTATACACACAAGGGGTATATAATCCATCTTGCTTAGAATGTAAGATAATAGCAAAATACAGGCTGCTCCTGCCAAAACCATTCTGAATGCTAAACTTTCCTTTATTCCTTGCTTTTTATTAAATGTACCAATGCTACTGACTTTGAGCTTAAAATTTTTCAGTATAGTAATACAAAAGCATTATTATAGTTGTTGACCAAGTAAAACAGACTCATGATGCTCATGAATTTAGTGGGGACGGTGATTGATTTCCATCTCCCTTGAAAGATCATTCTATGACCAAAAAGATTAGCAAATCTCTCCTTAAGCACTGTTCACCTTAAATTTTCCTTTGCTCGGTTTTATCCTCCTGTGCCTAGTCATACATTCTTGTATTATCTTGAAGAAGTTTTCTCCTTCCTCAGTGTGTTTATCCTTCAAATACTTCTAGATGCTTGTCATATTCCCTCTAGCCATTACTGAATCCCACTATAGTTATTTTGTTCTTTTAATCTTTTCTTTTCCTATGTTCAGCCCATACGGAGTTGGATTATTATTTCAGTGATCCGAAAGGAATACAAACAGTGATATTGAAAAACTAATATTTTTTAAATCTTCCTTTAGTGAGCAGGGTTATAAGTTACTACTAGTAATTCACATTTACACAGCTATCTTCTTGTATATTAATATGCAGATGAGATTAATCACATGATTTTGTATGACTGAGTTACTTCATAATTTCTTTTTCAGTGTCACACAAACTATATTCCTGTTTGTGGATCAAATGGAGACACTTACCAAAATGAATGCTTCCTCAGGAGAGCTTCTTGCAAGCATCAGAAAGAGATAACAGTGGTATCAAGAGGACCTTGTTATTCTGGTATGTAAAACATAATTTTGTGTCACTAATGAATGATGTTATATAGTTAGCTCTTTAGTTGTGCCCTTTATTCCAGAGGTTTTAATGTTCATGCTTTTCATAGAATAAAATAATGTGGAAACCCAAAGTCCTCTTTAGCAATGGAATTTTTTTATAGCGAAGAAATCTGATATATCTTCTGATATGCTGACAGGCTAATAAATAAACACTAAAAGTAGAAATACTTTATCTGAGAAAATGAACTCTTCTCTTGTATGTATAGAGGAGCCTTGATGTTCATGAAAAGGCTTACAACAAATTTGGAGCAGACTCCAAATTATTCATTTCTTTAGGACTCGTTTTTTGGAAGTACAGAATTAGTGCGACATCCAGCAAGTGATACTGATCATCCCAACTGCCACTCTACCTGTATCCATGGCATCATCTTTGACTAATTTCACTTTAGGTCATTACTTTGAAGGTGTGCACAACTCTTACAAAATCATTGTACCTCACATTTCTAAGAGATTGGCCTTTTCTGCATTTCCACACACTTAAAACACAGATTTTCCACAAGCTTAAAATACATGGGACAGGTTTTCACTGTCTTGAATATTGCAACATGCTCTTGGACACAGAAGCTTTAGCCACCAGAGGTCTTCTGAACCTCTGGACAGATTCAAAGCTAGTGAGACCAGACACATGGCTGGCTTTCTCAGAATTAAATTAAATGACTCAGTCGCATCAACAACTGCATTCTTTGGTATATAAAAAACACACACACAAAAATTTACGTTGTGGGACATCCCTCATCTTTTGATACACAATAGTTACTCAGATTAGCCGAAGCAAGGTTGCATCTCTATGGCAGCCAGAAGCACGACTAGACATCAGGTGCACTCTCCTAGCTAGGTTTACATTGGCTAGACTGGTTGTTGGTGACAATTTAGAGGCAGCAGCCTGGAACTCACTGGCAGCTGCAGCCTCCTACCTGGAAATTAGGGTAAATATCTGGGCAGCGTACCTAGGCCAAATTCCTTGCTGCTGCCAGTCCCAGAGCTCTCTTGCTTAAATGGAGCACGGCTGTGTTTTACACGAGCCACTGTAATGCCTTTGACTGCAGCACAGACCTACACTGAGATTTCGGGTTGTTCACCAAGGTCCAAAACAACCTATGACTTTGGTCCTAGAACTGAAGGAAGCCTGCGTTTTGTGTCCAGCTCAGCTGCGTAATTCCAGCATACTTCAGGCAGATGGTTGAATCTACCTTCTTTCTCAATCTCCCACCTGTAAATTATCTTTGGATGCTGTAGAAATAGGTAAAAAATTCATTACAGTTTTGGAGCACTCACATATTCCTATAGTAACACCGAAGAAGTATTATGAAGGTTTGAATTGAGGATGTATAAGTAAATATTTTTCTTAATTTCATGACCAAATTATTTTAAGAAACAGACTCACAACATGAAAGTTTCCCTCACTAAAACAAAATACTAGGATAATGTTTTGGGAACAACAAAAAAATGTGATTATTTTTATATGCGTTCTGCCTTACTAAGAAAAAAGACATTTTGAAACAAAAAATTGATTCTTCTCAGCCTCAGGTTGCTGGCAGCAAATTACTGCGGTACTCAGCTAGTCTGAGATTTTTTTTTAACCTCCCTCTCCTGTTCTTTAAGTCCTACATAAAACCCAGGAAACGCAGCATAATTTTTAGCACTTTGTGTAATAGATCAAGACATGTGCTGAGACAATTGACCAGAACGTACTGAAAACACATTTCTGAAACTGAGGATGTGATTCAAGCTGCTTACTGCATTTACACTGGCGCAATTTAAAGTGCTTTGGTGGAGCTCTACCAGAACAGTACCTGCTGCTTCCTGAGTGTCTGGTGTGCTCCGGCTGATGTGAGAATATTGGATGATAAAAGCCATCCTCTGCAACCTGTCCATGCCCTGCTGGGGATCATAGAGAAGTCAACATATTTGTACTCTTGATCTGGAACACACATACATTGAGAATCAAATGCTCAAATTAAAAAATCCTTTGTAGACCCCCATTCATTTTTGCCAAGTGCCTCTGAATTTGCTATGAAAATGCATTGTTCTGGGACATCATTGGGAGCTAAGTACAGATTCACTGGTTTCCTGTCAGAGTTTCGTTTTTTCAAAGCAAAACTTCATCCTGACGGGATGCACCTGAGACAACAGAATGAAATTCCCCTATGGTGTTTTAACAACTATTTAATATTTAAAGTACGTCAGACTTCTCTATCTTATACAAGAATTAAATACTTCCCATTTACTAGGAATTGATACCTTCTGAAGCTACGGCACTGGAACAGACTATACCAAGTGATTTAGTCAGACCTATTTCTTGGCAGGTAACATTTTGATTAAATTTTTACAGTCATGGGTGATTTAACAGCATATTTATGTACTTATTTCCTTTGTCCGACTACTGTCAGAGTTGCAAGATCCTAAGATAAGCAACATTAAAAAAAAGAGTCAATCATAGGTGCTTTAGGAATGAACAAAGTGCAAGTTTTGACATTAAAAATGGTGTTTTAGAGAAAATGTAAGAGAACGTACAACTCAAGTATTCAAGACAGCATATACACGTCTTAACATTGTCAAAGCCCATTTTTCAACGAAGGGACAGATTTTTTTCAAATATCTGGGTTTACAGAGGTGTTTGTATGCCTAATTACCCCTGGCACAAGCTGTGGATGACGAGGGTCTGTGGGTTTCAGTCAATGCATGTAGCCCCATGTTACAAAATACAGAGAAACTAGGAAAATGAGTGAAATGCAGCTTTAGTGTTCTCTTTGCCTAATACCTTAATATACCTTTGAGAAACGATGACTCAAATCAAACTATATACAATTTTCTCCTACACCTAACCTGGCCTTTTGCATTCACAAAGAAGCAATTGCCCTGTCTGCGGGTGGGTGGAGATGAACAGGGCCATGAAGCAAAGTTCTTGCTGGTACTAATTCCCATCTTCCACAGCTTCTCCTCCTGGCTCTGTGGGATTAAGAACAAGATCAGAGCACTGTCCCAGCGTTTTCCTTTTGTTTTTTAGTTCTCACCCTTACCAGTTCCCTGTTTGCAGTTCAGCCCACAACCACATGCAGAGACGGGACCCTCCAGCAGGGCGTGGGGAGATGGCTCCAGGACTCCTGCCAAGTTGACGGCATCAGCGGTCTTGCTGCTGACCTGAATCCTTGATCAGTTCATAAGAGGTGACATTACATTGAAATTCATTCATGTTATGTCATCCTCTACTGGAGGTTATCCTGAACTGGCTTGCTAAACAGATTTAAGAAACCAGGAAGAGAGGGCGGTCAGGGTGCTCAGAGCATTGAGGAGGAGTGTCACCAAGTCCCTTGATTTCTTCTGCGTCCTTTTGTTGGTGAAGTTATTGTGTTTTATGAGTTTGAATAAAATAAATTAATTTAGTGAATAAGAAATAGACCTTTACGATTCATTTCTAAAAATGTGTGTTCCTATTAGCCCGCACACAGAGCCACGATTTTGACTGCTGTCAGATTTGTATTATATGCACATGAAAATGTAACCACACAATGATGTAGTACTTGATATATTGTACTTATAGATTCTCAGTGTACTGTATATATTTTGAAGGCACAGTCCATTGCTTTTTGTATTGGGATTTCTAAAGTGAAAAAAAAAAAGCTGTTTGCAGAACTAGAAACAAATGCTATAGCTCTGTTGGATTTAAGGAACGGTTCTCTGAAGAATTACTTTAATTTAGTGGTCTTCAATCTGAAGCAATCGAACTCTTACCCTGAATTTAAATGCACAGGTTCTTACAGTAAATGTTTTTTTTGTGGGAGGCTTACAGTGAAGCACAATTAGATGCACACATTGTCCCGAAGAGAAATATAATAAGCTCAGTTTAATCCTTTTGAGTGAGTTAAGGAAGAAATTCTAGGTGAAGAAATTCTAGACTAAGAAAGTGTGAAAATAACTCTTCGTGCTCTCACAAGAAAGCCATAATCAACCTGAAACCTGCTATAAAAACATACATTCATTCTGAAAACTGACCAAGACCCTTACTCCCAGATTCAATGCAGTGCAGGAGCTTTTGTGTCCAGCCTGCGAGGAGGGTTTGCGACAGCACAAGATCGCCCTTCTGTCATTAGGAAGTGTTTTAGAAGCAAAGAACAAGTCATACCCCAAAATACCCCATCATCACATGCCAGGATTTAATATTCTGTACTTTTTTTTTTTTTTTTTTTTTTTTTTTTGCATGGCATAATTAAGCAGGAAATGGCTACCAGGATAATGTGAGAGCAAATGCCTTTCCCCTGAAGGCGTCAAGGCAAATGGACATTCCCTACACACAGCCTGGCAAGGCGGAGGCTAAAAGCCTATTTCCAGCAGCCAGGCTGCTGGCAATTAGGCTTGTTGGCATTCCCCCCACCAGAAGCACCTCCCATGTTAAAATCAAGGGTAATTGCTAGCAGGCAGCCCTGCTCCTGGAGGGTGGGGATATGAACCCGGCAGGAGGAAGGCTGAGCTGTTGCTGCTGGGAGCGTGGGGTGGCTGCGCTGGCGTGCTCCTTCGCAGACCGCTCTGGTGTCGGGGCATGAGCTCTGCTCCCCTGCCAGCAGCGGGAAGCTGGAGCTTGCTTTGGTCTTTGCTCTGGCTGGTGGTGTGAAATGGGCTGTGCAGGTGTCGAGTCTTTTCCAAAATGCTGGCTGTTGCAGTGCTGTTGGGGACATTTTGGGGGGTCTGTGCTGCTGCTGCTGCAGGAGCTGATGGAGAATTGCACCATGCTGAGGAAAGAGGGCAAGTTAAAAGCCCTCACTGAGCAATGCAGTAGCGCTCTTGTTGCCATGTCTAGTGCCACCTGTAGATCAGGATGGTTGTCTTTGGTATCAAGTTCTTGATAACTTTATCCACTCTTTAGGTAGAGGCACTTCTGGGTACCCAGGGTTAAACTGCAGAAAGCTTGCCCTGTCCCACTATGGAGAGGGCTGCTTTGTTAGCTCTGTTAACTGGGAAATCCAGGCAGAATATAGTTAGCTAACAGGGAACTAAGACTTGAGATAGCAGCTGCTCGTTCTGTTTCATATGATGAGTAATTGAAGATAATTGAATAAAAGAGTCAACATTATCCAGGGCTTGCTCAGTGAAGTTTCTGGAGTGTTGCTGTGGGAAGACCAATTTCTGCTTAATGTAAAGAAGTGGCATGTACTGTCTTTGTACTAAAACCGCCCCGGCTGTATCCCAAAAGCTTTAGGGGAAAATCCAGGACTTGGGTATAAAGAGTATAATAACTCCTGAATGTCAAAGTTCAGATGCTGGAAATCCCTTCTCAGCTGTCAGCTAAGCCTTGCAATACCTAAGTTCCATAAACACAACATCTTTTTCTCTTTGGTTCCTGGAGAATGCTAGACAGTTTTACCTCTAATGTGTCAAGAGGTGTTCTGTTCTGAATAGCTCCTGACCTGTTTCTTACATAGACCTAAAAAAGCTTCAGCGTTTTGGCATTTCTTTGGCTGCCTCTCTGTGAAAAGGATCTGATTGATAGGTTTGTTCCCAAGGTGCCCACTGGATCACCTGCCCCACGTGAATCAAGTGGAAGGGTCTCCTTGCTTAAAATTTTTCAGTGGACTGTTTGTCCTCCTGAGCAGTTTGGAGCCGTTGTCCTAAATGGGGAAGAGGTGGGTTCAATTTTTATGCTAGTTTGAATTAAAAGCCATCCCTCCTGAATGAGAGAGGCTGCAGGCTCTTTTGGGTTTGGAGAGCGTACCTTCTGCCTCTGCACCAATGCAGACCCCCGGTACAGAAATGGCTTCTGTTCAGAGAGAAAAAACAAACAAAAAAACCCCCAAAAAACGGGGTTCTGACTGTAGCCTACTGCTTACAGCGTTCAGATGCTGCGTCTGATCGAAGAGCTGCTTTATGTATTTTATCCAGAAACTCCTTCACGGGTAAAAGCAGCTCACAGCAGAAGCCTGTACATTTGCGTATAAGCATGTTTATACAAGCCTATTTGGAAAAGAGTGGCTTAACTCACTCTCTAATTACTGACCTGTGGCTGGTTGGGGTGCTATTTCTGCCCAGCTTCCTCACTTGTTTGAGCATCTTTCTTGCCAGGTCTTGGTGCATGGAGACCACTTTTGGAAATCCTGAATTGGTTAAGGGCCTGAAAAGAGCAGGGCTGCTTGTCCAAGTAAGCTTGCAAAAAAATGCTACCTTTTTAACCAGCAGCTGCTTAGGAAAATCTAGCCAAGGCTCAGAAAAAAGCAGGAACACCGGCTTAGTTTAGCACGGTTACCCTGGAGACAAGAGTCCGAGCACAGCTCCCAGGCTCAGAGGGGAGGCACGGGCTCCCAGTGAAAAGTTGAAAATGACGCAAAATGTTACAGAGGATGATGCCTTTTTTTTTTTTTTTAATGGTTTCTTGAGACCTGAAAGCCCAGAGAAGCAGGAATGGATCTGTCCCATTACTAGGATGTCCTGCCAAGTGGAGACAGAGTTGCCTGGGGACTTCGTGTATATCAGCCCAATGATCTGTAGAGACGGGTGGTCTGAGCATCACCTCTATCATTTACACAGCGCTCTCATTACACCTTATACTGTCTATGTGATGGTACCTCCCCTGCCACACAGCATACACACCTCCTGGTATAACTGGAGCTCGGCACGCTGGAGCTGAGCGGTGTTTCTCACCTTGGGGCTGAATGCGCAGGGGAAAGCAGTCGGAGCGTGAGAGTTGGAAATAAAAACATGGAACAAGTCAAGTTGCTTTGAGATGGTTTAGACTTTGTTTTTTATATGAATTACACATTGAACTTGCTCATGTTTGTATTTCAGCCTTCTCTCCCCCAGAACAGCTTATGACACAATTTCACCACTACAAATAAGCCTATATACTTACCCCATATAAATAAATTGTACTTCTTCAGATTTCTTAATGAAGTAATACTGTATTATAAGCCATGTTTCTCAGTCACTCAAAAGTGACATTTTATATGGGATTGTCTGCATTGTCAGTAAAGTGGGTCACTATCGATGGAACAAGAGCCCTTCTGGTTTTTCATTCATTTCTGTAAGGTAATAAGCTCAGTCTGTTAGACATGGAATAGTGGTATAGGAGGACAGAAAAGAAAATTTAGGCAGAGGAAATAAATCTCTCTCTTGCTGATACTCCATGTGACAGGAGATTATTTTTAATGTGTGAAGTGACCCAGTAACGTGGAATTTCACACTTTCATCCATGCACTAGAAGGAATTATTCTTAGAAATATAACTGCTTAAAGAAAAAGGAGGGGAGGGAACTGAGCAAACAGAGGGTTTGGTTTTTCCTCTGATGTGAACAATGAGCTCATACGTGGAAGTAAGAACCCCACTCCTCTGTCTGGTTGTCTTCTTTCAGATTTGTGGAAATAAATTCAGCTGCCTTCTCCATTATCAAAGCAGGCATGAAAGGAGAGGTGTGGGACGAGCAGAGTGTGTGCTCTGCTCCTCTCCTCATCTTCCAGACAAGCTGAACTAAGGGGGATGGGGAGCAATTCACTGACAGTAATTGTCATCCTATCCTCTCCACCTCCTTTGAGCAAGAAAGACCAAGGGAGGTTTGTGACTCAGAGAGTGTGTTTAAGGGCTTGTCTTTACTGCTGTGCTAGCTGATGATGCTGTGCAGAGTGCTGCCCAGCGGGATGCACATCCCCGTACAAAATCCCTAGCCAGCTCTGTAATGCTCTGAAGTGGAGCTAGTTGGCCTGGGGTGGTGAGGAAGCTCAAGTCCTGCTGACACTTGAACTGCTAATGCAAAGGGGATGCAGCCACAAGCTGTCACTCATCAGATACTAATCCAGTCAGTTGAATGTCAATGAAATAACTATGCCATTAGAGCATCCTTACACGAAATGATTGACTCAGCTGAGAGGAGCTATTTTGTAGTTAGATGACTTAAGCCAACTTTACTTTGAGGACCAGTTGTCTTCTGGAGGTACTTCTGCAGTCAAGTGGTTTACATATTACTCCTTCACGTACTCCTCCCAGGGTCAGAGGGGTAAAAACATAACTATTCCAAAAATCAGACTCTGTGCTCTTCATCTGTTTTGGGTTTAATAAATATGAATCTCTAACAGCTGAAAAAAGGCTAAGAAAGCAATTTAGTTTTCAGTACTGAATGATGCTGTTCCTTGAGTACAAATATCTTGACAGGGAAAAGAGAGAGTAGGGCACAGTAAGCATGGACAAACTGTATTGAAGGATGCCAGACTTTATGTGGGATGTTTGTTTTTACACCTGGCTCACGAAATGTAACACCTGTGTAAACTTTTACAGTGACAAGTTCCTGAACAGCTGCTCCTGGAGCAATATTTTCATTTGCTTTCTTTTTTTTTTTCTCCCCCTGTGTTTCTTTTCCAGATAATGGCTCTGGGTCAGGAGAAGGAGGTAAGTACCAAACCCCAGTTACACTTGCTTTTGGTCTTTCTTTTTTACTATATGTGTGTCATTTTTGTGTACATGGTTGCTCTATACCACGTGAATTAAGGAAAAATTATGACAACTTAAAAATAAGCTTTAACGTTGCAGTGTTATCTGACCATCTCAGAACTGTATTTGTATAGGAATTGGTTGTAGTGTGCATTTGACCAATGTTGTTCTTTCAGATTTGACTTATATCATTTTTCATTTGTTGCCAGCATCATAGTGTAATATTTAGATCCCTATTTCACCTGTATTTCACTCCTGGAAACGTCCATTCACAATCAATTTCTTGCCTTTTTTTTCCTTGGATTCATTTCCTTAGTGTCTACAATGTCTTGTTCTTACTTTATTCTTGGTCAAACATGTTGAACATTTTGTGTGTTCCTGTTCAAAGCTGTATAGTCAAAGAGGACATGTAGCACGGCTGGTACCAGTAGAAGTGTTCCTATCTTTGAACACATCTTAACCTTCTTCCAAGGATTGAAAAAAAAAAAAAAATGTAATTTTATCTTAATTCTATGTTTAATACTACTAGCAAGAATACATATAGGATGAAAAATGTGAGGTAAAGATACATACAGACATGGAAAAGCCATTTTACTTTTAGGCTTTGCTTGTATTAAGAAAGCGTTGCAGTTTGTACTGATGGGACTGAGTTTTGAGATATCGGAAATCTTGTATAGCTACCTGAAAATGTGCTCTTGTGAAAAATGATCCGTGGTACCACTATGTGGCTAAACACAACAGTTAACTTCCCAAAAATCAGGAGCTAGCTCCCTCTTTTTTCCTGCATCGAGTGAAGGGGAGGTATTTCCCTCCCCTTTAATAAGATGCTATCAGTAAATTCCTGGGCTGCTGCTAGCACATGGCTGTTCTCACCTTCATTTCTTTTGGGAGCTGTGTCTGAAGGAACTATTTTCTGCTCAAACACTGCCTTTTGTTGCCTTCACTGGTGACATTTTTCTGACGGTCTTCTTCCTGAGATTGCATCACCCTCTTTACCCAGAAGCTCTGTTTGCTTCTCCTTCCCCCTTGGATACTTAGCCCATTATTCCACTACAGCTGTTCCCTGCAAGCTGAGAGTTGCTTGCCTCGGTACTGCTATGCACTTCTTATAGGAGACAGATGACAGAAATTTAGTCCACGTCTGACTTTTATTTTTGGAACAGTTTTAGAAATGTTTGAATGCTGTTGGGCTTTTTTTCCCCCCCGGTATTTCCCAGTCGGATACAAAAATCCTCATTAAAGTCCCTTGTAAATATTACTGTGATGGTCTGGAAGAGACTGGCAGCCAACTGACAGATGTGGGGATTCTTTAGGTAATTTTATGAACACTTTGGAGAAAAGAAGGACAGAACATGCTGCGTTTTGTTGGTTAGGCTGCTCACTGAAGAGGTGAAAGATCCAAGCTCAGATATACTCATTGCTTGATTTGGGGTAGGAGACTGAACCAGGTCCACCATCTCTTGGTAAGAGAGATCCAAAATGGGTTTCCCTTGGTCACTACTGTTGTTTTCGTTCTCACTTGAAATATTCATTGAGCCTGGGACAAAGGGAGCGGGAGGAAGGCAACAGCCTCGAGGTTGGGAGGGTGCATGCTATAGAAAGGCTTTGTTAGCTGGGACTCAGTGTGCCAGTGAATTTTAATTATTTATGCAAAATAGAATGGCATCGGCTGAGGAGATTTGGTGGTCCCTCCAGGCTACCTTGTAGCAGCGGTTAGCGCGTTATCTTGGGAGGTGGAATATGTAGGTTTAGTTCACTTCAGGCAGAAAGAATTGAATCTGGGCCCGTTGGCCCCAGGTGAATATCTGCACTGCCTGGGTATTGAATAAAGAAGGGACAATGTACCCACTACCTCCTCCAGCAGTTTTGTGACATTAGCCCTTCATTTATTGGGCTTTCTTCCATGTGCCTTTGGGCCAACTGGAGTGTTCCTGCTTCTCTTCAGTATGAAAACAATTGCGTTCAGTTCTTAAGTTTAGATAGGAAAAAATATTTTAAATGACCAGAAATGTAAAAGCCTGCTTGGCACTTTTTCTTTTTTTGGCTACATCTAGGCTGTTTGTGACACACTGAATTAGTACTGCCCCAGTCCACCTTTGTCACTAAACTGGGTGTTGGGTAATACTTCTGCAGAGCAGTTGGCTAGTCTTCAGCATGTTGAATCATTTTCTGCATCTGAAAGCAATCCTTCAAAGGATGGAATCCACCGTTGCTTTGATTATTGAACTCTGCTCTGGCAGAGCAGTATTTTTGTACTCACAATATTTTTGTATCTGGAACTGGTTTTGTTCCATTATTCAAGTAACTGTAAAAGTGTTACAAGGAGACATTAAAAACATCAAAGACATTACAAATTAAGGGAATTTAGAATTAAAACCAAACTTCTAAAAGAATGCTGAACCTACTGAAGATGGAGGTGCATTGTTCAGGATCTAGACAAAGAGAAAGGGCAGGAACTCGGGCAGAGGGTGACCTGCAGGGTCGGGGTTCTCCAAGGCGCACACATCACAGTCCTGCCTCCCTGGTTATTCCAGCTACAGGACTGACTGGAGCACAGCACAGCTCCTTCCTGGACCAGCCTTTCTTCCTGCAGGAAGCCAGGACATGCTGAGATATAGTAATCACCCTGATCATTTAGTATCATGCGCTTGGCCAAGGGTGCACCAATGGGAACCAAGTTGCATGAGGAGCTTCTGTGCCCTGTGGGTTAGGTACTGCTACAAGCTACTGCTTCTAAGTACAAGGAAGCAGCAACAGAAGTGGAAAAATGCAAGGATAAGTGAGAGAAAGCCAGCAAGTAAGCAAGCATGCTAGCTTAGAAATTTCTGTTTTCTTCCTAGGATTTACATTTCCAGATGTTAATCACAAAATCAGTGTTTGCTATGTTTCTTAAACACACAATTAGTGTGATTGTGTATGCACCAGTGATGCTTGCACACAAGGAATGGATGAGTGCAGCTGCTTGTATATGTTCAGGAAGCATTGGAATTGCTGTGCAGGAGATGTACTGTTTGCTGGTAGATTTTTTAACTGTGGAGGAAAGTAGTGGGAAAGCATCTGAGTTGTGCTCTTCAGTTGCTATAGCTCTGCCTGTGACAGTCTCCACTGCTGAAATTAGCTGCTTGCCTCACGTGCAGCTGAGATTTGTGCTAGTGGTTCACACTGTTCTCTTTCATTTCCCAGACACAGAACAAGCTCATTAATGATTCTGAAACTTGACTTGATGCAGATTCTCCCTCCTACTCCCAAACTGTATGATGTTAAATGTATTCATTTTTATGTAAAAAAAACCAGAGTAGATTTAGAGCCGATTAAAAAACCCACAAAAATCCTCTTCCTCAAAGGCTGTTTCAGACAACGTCTTGTCTTAGAAGTTGTCTTGTACCACAAAAATGCTAAAGACTGTCAACTACTAATTCAGATTCTCTCCCAAATCATGTTTACTGTTACAAAGATACTAGATTTTAGGAAAAGAATTAAGGGTAGTAGAATTTTTTCAGTACGCCTGAATGAGATGAAGGAGTATAATTTTTAAGAGACACAGTTGTGTAGTTGCCCTCTGACATTCTGGATGAGCAATTTCCATTTCCTATGCTCTGACAGCACAGTGTTAATAAAAAGTTGTAATAAAATTGCTCACTTTGCTCATTCCGGAAGTCTAAACCTTCAATTAGCATAATAAAAATTACACTTATGAAACCAAGCTGTTGATCGCTTGTGGCAATGGGTATCCTGAAGCCACTTCTAAGAAGAGTATGGATTGCTAATTCAGAAATTGGAGAAACTTCAACAACCTTATTAGTCTACCATTATGTTTCACCCCTACAGAAAGCAATGTCAGAGTGGGGACTCAGACCTAAAAAAGTTGCTTAGCTGAGGTCACAGCTGAAGATGATGGGTTCCTTTAGATTTGCATTTAAGACATAGGTTTTTCTCTGTAATTTCATATGAATCATTATGCGATTTCCCTGTCCTGAAGAACACAGTAATAAAACCAGCTCCTGATCCACTTTGTTTAAATGGTGATTTGTTAGAGTTTGAGGCAGAACTGGTGAAAGAGAAGTCACAGGCTTAGATTCATGTTCATCTCTGCGCGTTGTAAACTGCAACACTATTTGACCTGATAGATGTACTTCTGCGACTGGTAGATCGAAAAATGATCCTCAGGCTGTCACATGTACATAAAGGAGGTAGATTGCCGGCTTGCATGAAACATTTTCTTTTTTCTAACAAGAATTTAAAAATTTTATTTCTGGTAGAACCTGCCATGTTCTTCCTGTAAAAAGAACTTTGTTGCCCCAATAAAGTAGCCTCGGGAAGATTAACAATGGTAGGTTTATATGAATGTGACTAAGGATGAGCTTTTACAATTTTTTCTTCCAGATGTTTTCTATGTGCAAATAGGGTTTTTTTCTCAAGTTTACAACTTGATACTAGCCAAAGATCTCTAACAAGAAGCCATCATAGTGACCTTCTTGCCCTCTTGCTATATACAGAACTGGCATTTTGGACTCTTAGCCAGGTAGAAGCCCTGTCATTTAGCTGAAGTAGATTCAATGTTCAAAGGACCTCAGTCTTGTGTTAAAACCCTGTCCTTGTCAATATTCTAAAAAAGATGCTAGCATGACATTGCCCAACTAATAGTGAGACAACCGAAAGGGCAGTCGGAGCCATTGGTCTAAATTCTGCTCGGATTTACAATCACATCCTGGGTTACTAGAAGAAATTTTGGCCCGCTGCAGATGGGAACACTGATTCTTAAAGGAAAGCTTTCTGAAGCAGCTGGTTCCTTTTTTGTGTGTCAAAGGTATTGGTGACAAAGATAATTTGCTTTCATCTGGCAGTAGTCCTTGTTCGTAAGGCTTTTTTTGGTAGTACTTTCCATCTGGCATCCAGGGATAGTGAAATAACTTTTGAAGGAGAACCTTATTTTTTCTGAGCTCCTAGGTCCCATCTTTGGTAAAAGAGAACTTCTGAGCCATTCTTCCGATGTCGCTCCAAGTAAAAGCCTTTTTTTCCCCTCACTCTAGATACTCTTACTTTCTCTATTTGATACTGCCAGCAAATGGCAGCTGTGATGTTGACTTTGTGATAAAGTTAGGCCTTTGCAGGGATGTGTTGAAAACCATCAGCATGTGTTAGGTACGCCGTCAAAGAGTTAACAAATGGTAATGACTTTTCAAGCCAGCTTCTCAGAGACAAATCAATGTCCTAGAAGAGGCAACTTCTGTAGTCTAGTAATCAACCAACATGGGCAGGGTTTCTAAGTGTCCTACTATGTCCATAACATTAATTTTTTATTCTTTTTGTTCAGTGTTTATCTGTGTACCTAAGCAAAACACACTTTTAGTATTAAAAAAGATGTACTGGTAGTTAGACAGATGGCACCCAATCATTTCAGGCTTTTAAGCTAAGGAAATAACATGCTTGCAATACATATAGCTAAGTTAATTATTATTAAAATAATTTGTTTTGAATTTCTAATCCCTCTGAAATTTAATAGCTAAAGTATCTTGTGATGAACGTCTAGCAG
Source organism: Burhinus oedicnemus (assembly GCA_008921705.1). Taxonomy (NCBI): domain Eukaryota; kingdom Metazoa; phylum Chordata; class Aves; order Charadriiformes; family Burhinidae; genus Burhinus; species Burhinus oedicnemus. The sequence continues at coordinate 1,379,524 of VFFE01007061.1, read as the reverse complement.
ATTGCATTTAGTAATTAATAAATTGATATACAGTATGTGCTTTTTAGCAGGCTGCCATCTGTTCCTTCCTCTCACTGGGGACAACACTTATCCAGTAATTGTCACACAGTCAGGGTGGTGTAAACAGACACAGTTTAGAACCTTGAATATTTTTTATTTTAATTTGTAATAATGCTACTGATTTGTTTTAATGTATTTTAATATGATTCCAGAAACTTGATGGTGATTAACACCCTGAATAGGAAGTAATATCATGTCTTTTAGCATATTTCTATAATGGTGTGCAACTTAGAAAGATTTTAAGTGCTGATTCCATCATGTGCCTTGTCACTGAGTATCACTCTAGCTTCAAACAGCCCTATTTATTTCTGTTGAGATCCTACTCCCTGTGGGTAAAATTAACACTGAACTAAAACTTGCAAGAATTACTGTGTTTTCACCAAAGGTTCAGCAAGGCAGAGGCAAAGGGCCTGAATGTTCAGGCCTTCTGTTGGTGAAAACTTTTTCTAAGCAGGGTTTCCAGGGGAGCTGGAGCTTGCTTGGGAGGATGCTGGAGCCAGAGGCATGGAAGGTCAGATGCCTGTTGTGCAGGATGACAGATAGGAAATGAGGGCAGGTTCATCTTACGTAGCCTGAACAGGGCCTGCAGAATGGCGTTCGGTGTGTTCATGAAATTGTGGGACACCTCCCTTGGCATCTGGTGACTTTCTCGTCCTTGCCATTTTCTACCATCATCTACTCATACATAATTCCCTTGGTGGTTACTCTGAAGTTTTTGTGTCTTCCTTTGGAGGAAAAGGAGTTGGCTGCATTTGAAGCAAGACAGTGGAGTGAATGGGTATTTGAGTTCTCCAACCAGAGGGTCCTGCAGTGTAGAAGCTGATCCAGCTCTCGCAGTATGCGAGCTTTCCCCACCATTACGCATGGTGTCATATGCATAGAAGCAACATAGAAGTTATAGTTGTTTAAAATACCTAACACACAACAAGGGTAGTGGTGGTAGGGAATCTTACAGTGCACATCCTCAAGTCCTTTGGTTAAAAGTGCGCACACTATCATCATCATAACCACCGGACAAACATATCACCTTGGCTGGGTTGTGATTAGGGTATCAAACTTCCAACTCCCCTCCTCCAGGCACCTCAGCCATAAGCAGACCAGGCATTCTTGTCTTAAACCTGTAACGCCCTTTGTTGCAAAATCAAACTTCAGTGGCTGGTGTCTTTACTGGAGCATGTTTACAGCTCCAGTGTCTGGTCTATACTGCACAGGGAAAGTATCTTTCAGCCAGGTATAGATCTCTGGCTATACCAAGCCAGGCTTTGCTTCTAAGCCAGCTGGGTAGCTGGATAGAGAACAGGACCTTCCACATTGGTAAATACTGCTTTTGTGTATGATCCAGCAGCATGGTCAAGAAGATAATTCAAGACACTGTTTGCCAAGAATTTGGTATAGAAAAGACTATTTGTTGCACTTGTTTTAAATACATACTTAGAGACAAAAGAGCAAGATTTCAGCTTTGTTTTAAGTTATGGGGACAACCTCCATTTTAACTAAGTGTGTCATTAAAGTTGCCCTAAAAATTAATGGAAGAGAAGTCACTAAACTGTTCGGTGAACTGCAGCCCATAATGTGTGATATTGTGGACTGTGGTATTTTGAGAGGAAATTCCAGTGCTAGCTGTACTGAGGGAATCACAGTCTAATCACGAAGGGATTTCTTCTGTACTTCAGGGTGCAGAAGGGGATTAGCTGTGGCCCTTCCTATTTTTCAAAACCTTTTTGAGCTTAGTTGCACCCATGGGATAGCGCATCAGTAAAAATCACTTTACTCCCAAAACAGATAGGAATTGGTTTTCAGAGGGGCTTTCCCAGACAAGGGAATCTTTATTCCACCCATACATGGCTTCTGAGTAGTTGCAGCCCTCCACAAGCTCCCCCCACTTCACTGTGAACAGTGATAAGTATATATAGAGAGATATATATCCACACACACAGAGCGGAGCTCCCTTTCCTGGCCATGCCTTAGGGCAGACCAGACTTCACCTTGCCACAGACTGATGCTTTTGCTTCAAGCCTGATTGAGAGCCCTCAGCAGAAACCCAGCCATACGACCATTGCAGGAACACACAAATGAGTTGCCGAGGGAAGCAATTTACTGCTGGCCAGTTCCTCTAGAGCTACTGCCCATTTGCAGGCTCCTACCCTGCAGCTCCTAAGATATAGCTGGCCATCTTCTGCAGAGGAATAATGACTCGAGGAGAAGTGTTAGGGAACACTGCAGCTCAGAGAGACAACTGGGAGTCACAGATCCCGTCCTCGTACCTCGTTTCTTTTGAAGGACAAAGCATTAATGAGGTGCTGCCCTGAAACACAAAAGGAAGCTGAAAAGAGAGGGAAAATGAGCTTTCACTCCACATGAAATTAAGATGTCAAAGAACAGAATTAATCAAGATACCAATGAAAGTGAGGAGAAGAAATTCTGTAATCATCTATACATCAACATTAGAAGCCTGCATAATAAACAAGAGGAGCTGAATTGCTCGTTTAGGAGCATATTTTGACCTAATTGATATTACTGAAACCTGCTGGGAAGATCTGATTGATTGGAATATTACAATTAATAGCTATAAGCTATTTAGGAACAATCAAATGAGGAGGAGAAAGGAGAAGGGAGGGACAACCTGTCAAGGGATGCATTGCCTATTTGAAGACATTTGCACCAGAGAAACTTATGTTCTCAAATATTAATGGGTTAACTTATTTTAACAACACACAAGTGGGGTCCTGAAAATGTCTGCTACCAATTCAGGCTGAAAACCAGTATTTTCTATTCTATATTGGTGGAGAAAGCTGCATTTTCTTCAAGGACTTCAGTCTAAATTATACGCAATGTCTCATGCTGCTAGTATAAAACATCATGCAGCTAGTAATGAAAGAAGCTTCTAAAAATTATAGATGACTATCACCTACCTTGGAAATGTTGCATCAATACACATTCATCTGTATGACACCTCATCCTGACAGGTGTAAATTATTAGTACTGGAGGTGCAGGTGCTCTTGACTTGCACATAGTTATTAAATGCGAACAAAATAAAGTACAGATAAATAATTCTATATACATGAAGTCCAGCAAGTTCTATCAAGGAAAAAAGACCACACTTTTTCTAAAACAAATCTAATTTTAAAAGGTAGAGAGAAAACAATTTTGGGGAGAGAGAGGGCGGGGAAAAGAGAGAGACGTTTACACTGAATAGCATATAGAAACAATTAACAAGTAGATGTGGGCTACTGTTTATGAAAATGAAAAGGTGCCAGGGCATTCACAGGGTGCAGAACTAAAGCTGGTAAGGAAGGGTGTGCATGTGTGCATGCATGTGCGTATATGTTGCTTCTTTAGCTCCATTACAAAATTGAAATGCTAATAGCACAGCTAAAGTGCTCTGTAAAGCATTCTGGTTGTATTTGTAGTCAAGTCAGATAGTATATATAGGATATGATGAAATATTTTCCATGCTAGCAGTACTGCAGAAGGATATTAAACACCAAATGTTGAAGACAGGTGTTTTGTAACCAGCAGGTCTGGCTGGTTTGCACCTGAAAGCTTTAAAAATGGATGGTAAAGAATTCTCTGGGCTGACAATGACTTTTTTTAACTCTATTTCTGCAGTAGAACAATGAGAAATAATGTACAAATATTTTGAGAAAAGATAAATGTGATGATTGGGCTATAGCCTCTCATTCTGGCCTCCATCAGAAGCAAAGCAGTGGAATAGAAGGTGGAAGAATCAACTGAGTACAAAATTAAGGGAGAGGAAGATACTTAATGCCAGTCATCATGGGTTCATGGAAAACCTTTATTGAGAAATTTACCTTTTTTTAAACTTATCTTTCAAAGAAAGGCATTTGTACAACCGAACATTTTATGTAAGCATACCACCTCAAAACCATAACCTTTCTTAGTCAAAGGCACTCTCTTCTACAAGTCTCCATAACCAGAGGGCACAACATCCACACGGTGCACATCTAATGTGCAAAAATATCGCCAATCAATGGATCATTAAATGTTAAGGAATCATTACAAAATGAATCTGTTTCTAGGGGCTGTTCTTGGTCTCATGACCCTTTCCAGTGGTGACCTGAGACCAAACCAGTCAGTACTGATCAGGCCTGGAACACAGAGGACAGGTCACTGAGCTAACAGGATGCACAAGTAGGCAGGATTTTAGTGTCTGAGAACAGAGTTATATCTAGCGAGTCCAGAAACTACGCAATTTTTCATGGATGTCAGCCTCTCTTCTACAGACTGATGACCCTGAAAAGGACTCATTGGGGAATAAGGTAGATAATAAAGTGAATGTGGATAATAATGGTCAGTGCAGAAAAATGGTCAAAATTTAATATATTTGTTGGATATTTTAGCTGAGGAATATCATAGACGGTATTTGGCTTTGATGGCAACTCTTCTGGAGCAGTGCGTCCAGGTCTTGTACCTGTAACTCCAGAGAGTGTTAACGTGCTGGGGAAGGGCATTGAGGGTCATAAGAACAGCAAAAGAAGTGGAAATACGATGAATGAAAGCCATGAGCAGTGCCATTTGTTTAACTTACTCAAACTGTAGGGGGTCATTTATTGGCATGGAAAAGTGAAATCTGACACTAAAGGACCCTTTGGGATACCAAACACAGGCATAGGAACATGGTAACTAGAAAGAAGGAGAAATCAAATAAGATGTACATTTATAAAGAAAAAAGCAAATGATCTCTAATGCAACTTAATAAGAGTGGTGATAGAATTTCTACAGTGGAAATTTTGTAATAAAGTTTGATATGTATTAATCTTTGAAAAATGCACAGCATGCTTTAGACAGAAGTTAATTTGAGAGCCTCTCCTGCACTATTCTCCATGTAAGCCCAGCCCCACAGGTAGGAGGGACAGATTCCCTTCAGCCAAGATCCAGGAAAATTAGGAAGAACTCATGTGGATTTCTTTTTCTTATTTACCTTTAAAGAATGTAAATACATTTTTTTAATTGGTGGTGTTTGATTAGCTGTTATTACAGCACATAAAGCTGCTATGAGAAAGCGAGTCACTGATCTATGTGCATCTGACAGCCTTGTGTCGTCAGCCTTACACCACCATGATACTGCAATACGTTAAGTGGTTCTTGATTCCCTCTGCAGATTTCTGTGGTTGTTTTCCTGCTTTTCAAATGTCTCTCTCTTTTATGGCTTTGTTAAAATAAAAAATAGGAGTGACTAATAGTAGTGAAACAAGAAAAGTATAGTTATATTTCTGTTTTGCTTGGTGAAGAGTTTTGATGTCCATGTCAACAGTGATTGGTGCAGGTGTTTTTAAGATCAGAATATTTGAGATATTAATTATATTTTTTAGGGAAATAGCATTTCTACCAGTTTCTTTTTAAGATGACTTTTTCTATTATAGTCTTGTACAACTAATCAGAGTAGCCTGGAAAATATACCACAGCATATATAAGATATGAGCGCAATCTAATCCCATCATCGGAAAGAGAAAGGGGAAGAAATGCAAGCATAACCTTGCATAAGGATATCTGTAATTAAAGACTGTCAAAGAAAATAGCATTCAAATCCCCACTACCTAATATTCAAGGACATTAAAAGGCGCAGGGTTTACACAATATCAGTGCCAATTAAGATTAAATGTGACCGGGACACATGTCCACGCTGGCTGTGTGTCTGGTGGGGTGAGAATAAATACAAATGACTGAAATAAGAATAAAGGAAGAGTCAATCAATGAAGCATTAGTGTTTTCAGCGACGCTTTCTTGTCACCGGTACAGTTCTACCAACCTCCAATTGCCTGATTTTGAAAAAGGGAACACTATTAAGGTTAATAGCTTCAGTATATGATAACTTCATGTTGACTATATACTTGAAAGCAAATGGATGTAGGTAAGCAAATTCGGAGCTGAATAAGAAAGTCATGCTCTCTGTTAACAATACCTTATTTTTTGTAGAGTATGAAGGATCTGGGACAGAAGTTCAGAGAAAACACTCAAAATGTGGAGTTTGCAAATATAGGGCTGAGTGTGATGAAGATGCAGAAAATGTTGGGTAAGTAATAAGTTTTCCTTTAACAATATCCATGAACAAAAAGGGGAAAAAGTGTTACAAAAAAGAAAAAGTACGTGACTTCTGCTTGATGATGTTTGTTCCAACTGATTGAAGCTTTAATGCTGTGCAGTAATGTGTTTGATATGTGTCTGTAAAGAACAAACCATCTGCACTTGCAAGGTAAAGGGACAAAACAACAAAGATGTATATTGGAGAATCTTTATCAAATATTTTTCAAACAAAGGACCTTGATTTATTTAGCCTCGGCAACAAAAAAACCCAAAACCAAACAGGAATGCAAAATAAATACTGATAATTCATCTCTGAGATTTTTTTTCTCTATGTTCTGCTTGTTCATAAAGTGTTTATTATAGGTAGTTGTTTTCATCAGTGCAAAGCTTGGATCTAAACATGAAGTCGAACTGGGGACCTGAGCCGGTCACGTCTGCCAAACTCACTGTGCCACTTGACCTCCTACGGGCACCCAGGGGAAAACTGATGAAAAATACCAGTCACTTGTCAGAGCTCAAAATGACTGATCAAGGAACAAGAGGATTTTAAAGACAATCCATAATGCACAAACAGATGCACCAAATTTCCCTACTCAAGGTGCTTGATGGTTGCAGTATACCCTGGCTGTCCAGGCTCTCTGTAGGTGGCTGTCGGAAGGGGCAGAGACATCATGGAGGAAAGGGCTCCTTTAGACAGCCCCGTGAAGCATTAAGGTTTGTTGGAAGGTAAAAGAAGTCCCATCTAATCGATGGGGCTTTGTTTTCCCACAGCCATTGCCCTGGCAGTGGCTGGCAGTATGGAAGAAGCTTAACTACAGTTTGGGCTGATGGTGGGTACTGTGGTCACAGCTGCAGAGGCAGCGCATGAGGGTATTCGAAAGATGTGCAAATGGTACATTTTTGTGTACGTGGAGGGAACAGCATCTCAGAACAGCAGAGCCTGAACATCACTAATCGGGGGAAGCATCGCTCTCCCTTTTCCTGTCTTCCAGCTGGAATGCATTTCATGTTGAAATATGTCTTAATTGCACAAGATTTTATTATGGGATACCAGCATGAAGACATCTCAGGCAGTAAAGCGGCTTAGCACTAATATTCAAGATATGTATTCAAGATTAAATCATAGCGTACAAGGGAAACCAAAATGGTAATAGTACTCATGAATACTACTGTGATACTTCACATTTCATAAAATGCCATAGTACCAAAGTAGGCTTGCTCTTTTGTGGAGAGACAAATGAGCTGTAGCTGTTTTTTATAATGCTAATAATTTTCTGCAATATTGCCTTGGTCTGTTTCATTTATGACTGGCAAGATGGATATAGATTTGTTTGTTATATGCACTGAGATGTGTTCTTGGCTTTGGAAAATAAATCCTGAAGCATTCGATTTCAGTAAAAGCTTGCCTATTTATTCTATACTTGTAGAGCTGGGATTCCTGCAGCTATGTGGTATCTATAAGAGAGTTAGGACAAATTTGAGGAGAGTACCCTTGAGATTTATTCCCTACATCCTACTCACACAAAATGAAGCCACGCTCCCTGTGCTTGACAATAGGAGGAGAGTGCTCTTTTGCCTCTAAGATTTCTTTAATTAGTCCTCATTAAAAAAAATATGTGGAAACAAAAATTTTTATGTAGAAAACACTCAGTACTTAGAAAATATTCCCATGAGGGTTGGTTACAATCTATCAGACCATTTTTTCAATTCTGTCAGTTTTTCAACCTAAATAATTTAAATTCTTTTTTTTTTGCCCAGTACCTTTGACCATTATAATGGGCTTTACTGGTATTCACTGTTTAGACTTAGATTAAATCAGGCTCTGTTAACATCAATTGCCTTCACAAGGTTAATTTTGACAAGTCACGTAGAAAGTCACAGACTTGCTTAAGTATAAGTTAGGAGTTGGTTTCTTTTTCCCCTAAAATCAAAACAATTATTTACCTGGCAGAAAAAAGATGGGATTTAAATCATCTGTTTGGGAAACCCCAGTAGAGCTCCCTTAAGAGTGCTTTTTACATTTTATTCTTACTCCTTTTCCTGATGGGTTTCAGCTTGTTTTTTAACCTCATAAAATTCTGTCATGATATATAAAATTATTGGCAGCACAAGTACCTTTCATCAGACTTGTATAAATATTGCTAGGTTCATATTATTATTTAATTTAATTTTGTACCATATTACCACCACTGTCAACTCTAGTTCTAACAAATCACACAAGCACCCTAATTTCATAAATATTCTGTCTTCATTTTCCTTTTTAAGGGATGACAATGGCCACTGTAACTTTTTTTGGATAGTGCGGTAGTGTCTACTGATCTAAATGTACTAAAAGTACATTTAGTTCTGTTCAAGTAGACTTCTTAGGCCTGGATAGACCTTGCTTGGACTTTGTGGTGTTAAAACACTTCATAAAGTGACCCATGTGGTTACAGGAGGCATTTTAAGAGGATTTTGCTTCATGGTAGTAACTGAATGAGGTAACTGAACTGTCTCCTAATGTTCAGTAGATAATCTCAAGACATATTCTTGAGATGCTGTCTAATACTTACAGTAAATATACAATTATGCATTTTCTCATCCTCTTTTCCAAGCCTTGCAATCTGAAACCTTACAAACATCAGCTCCTTCTGCTCCAAGTGCTCCTGAAAAGCAAAATGGTATCTGTACTCCTGTTTTATGAATAGAGAAACTAAGTTACAGATAAAATGATTAGCCTGCGGAACAGACAGTGAATTGGTGGAAGGGTAGACATCCGTGCCACAGATAGTTTAGCAGTTCAAGGTAAATGAGCTAGCATTAATGAGAAATCTCAGGACCTGCCAACAGGCCAGCCACAACAGCCTGGGGCACAGAATAGGCAGATTTTTCCCTGATAACAGAAAGATCCTGCTAAAAACAGTTTTATTCCATATGGACTGTGGTTCTTCTTTTGGGCCTGGAAAGATGTGGGAGTCCTATGCGAAAAATGGTGGCACCTGATAGTTTCAGTGGAGACTTCCTGCAACAAAGAAGCAGGAGCAAGACCATAGGAGCAACCACTTGGCATATTCTGATTTTTAGAGTTGAACTTGCTGATGTCTAAGCAAGTCCTTTCTTCTCGGAGGTGCACAGTGATAGCATGAGGGGTAACGGGCGCGAGTTGGAACATTGGGCAATTCTGATTCGACACAATGGAAAATGTTCGGTGGGACACTGGAACAAGTGTCTGATGAGGCTATGGAGTTTCCATCCATGGATATGATTTGAACTTGATCAGACACAGCCCTGGGCCAGCTTTGAGCAGGGGGCTGGGCTAGATGACCTCTACATATCCCTTCAAGCCTAAATTATTCTGTGTGGTTACCAAATCTTGGTGCTTTTTAAAATTAAACAAGTTCAGTTGTACACAGCTGAGATGCACTCCATGTTACAAGTTACTGATTTTAATTTTTGGTTGCTCTTAAATTGTATTTTCCCCATTGAAAAAGTTACAAATTTTTAGTTTTCATCTTTGGCATTGAAGCATTATGGCTGTCTCTGATCAAAGTTGCTACATAAGCTTTTATTACACAAGATCACACATAGTCTGAAGAATTCAGGCTTTGCACAGAGTTTTAGATTTGTATCTTCATTTTGTTTGATTTCTCAGAAACCTTATCTATCTAAACCAGAAGTGGTTACAATGCATAGTGAATTAAATGCAAAAATATAAACAACTTTATCATTTGCACTGCCTCTTCAAAAATTTTCAATGTTGATTTTAAGTGGACTGGTTGAGACTAGGAAATAAAGTCTGAGGAGATGGTTGTCATAAACAGCATGCCATATTTAGAAAATTAATGTTCGACTGTATGCAAATTAGTACATTATTTCTTTATAGAAATGCAAAAAGGAATCAGGTTGAGGAAACATCACAGAAATATGTTTCTCTGTATTTTTTTTCTTTTCTCATACAACATAAGTATTTTAAAGAATTGTTAGTTTATGGGCAGGCTTTTCAAGAGCATAGAAAATCACTTGTGGATGCACTAGTCTAAAGTTGCAGAAAGGCGCACTATGCCATATTGTCAGCACAGTGGTTTTCTTTAGGTCTGTGGTAACAGGATGCAGATAAGAGGTTTCACATGGATTGGCCGCGATTTTTTTTCCCCTTTAGCAACAAAACTGAAATACAGGTTGTATAAGTCATGGGAAAAGCTGCGGTCTGAGACCAGTTGGTCAGCACCTCCCTTTCTACCCTGCCCATCAAAATGCCTCTCTGGCCAGAACCTTCCTCCGCTGTGTTGAAAAGGCAAGGTATTACACGTAATGGTGCAAAACATGTAGCAGGGGAATGAAAAAGGACACGTGATGTTGGCAAATTTAAACTTTTGTGTAGGAAACTGGACAGAAGCCTAAAGACATAGGAATAGGAGGGTGGTGTGTGTTTTCTGCTGGAATTTTGAATTGGAAATGAAGTCGGCTTGAGAAATAGAGATGGAAGTGGCAGCACAAAGCTTGGGGCCACCTAGAGTTGATGGGGTAAATCCTGTAGGGCACCAACCCAAGCACAGATGGTTTGCTGTTGATATACTCTGGGGTAAACAGACTGCAGTTTTTTCATAGTACACACTGGACTTTTCAGTTATACTGGTTGTTCATGTGATAGAGATAAACAGATCGTCCTATCAGTACGCAATCAGAAGATGGTATACTGATAATATTGAAACACTTAAAATAATAGAGTATGAATGCACAACAAATGAAAACAGATGTGCTTGTAAAATCATTTTCATCAGTGTAGCGCTTAAATCAGCTCTTTCTTCAATGAAAGCAGTGTATATAAATATTTGTAATACTGTGGTGTCTATTAAGGACCCCAAGTGATGGGGTTTTTTTAAAACTCAGATAAATAATGTTCAATGTAATTTTTTATAAAGCTTCTAAACAACATGATGCCTTAGTTTACTGCATGTGATGGATTGAAACTGAAATTATTATTAGCAGTCCTTTGAGAGTTGAATAACTTTTTTTTCTTTTTTTCTACAATAGCCACCTGCAGCACTGGCAAAGAAACGGATAACATAAAGTTACTTGTGGTTTGGGGTTTTTTTATACTGTGATTAGAAAGGTGGGCTCTTAAGTATATATGTTTCTTCATAAGACTTCAATTTTCAAATGGTCTCAATTTCCATATGCTTTTTTAAGGCTTCTTACTATTATCTGTTCATTTTTTTCCAGAAGTTTCTTCTTACACATACCAAAATTCATCCTCAGATTAAGGGAGAACATTTTAGTACTTATACATTAAATATAAATAACATATATAGTATATTTACAGTAAATAATATATATTTATACTGTTTTACTATTAACATTTAAATTAAACTGAATTAATTGTAGAATAGGGGTTTAATCTCACATTTTTTCTTCAGATGTGAAGTATCTTTCCAACGTAAAAATTTGTACTACTTATGAGGACTTATATCGCCTGTTCTTGCACTGTTTCGTGTGGTGTGTCTCTTGCCTCTTGCATGCCAAAGCACTGCTAGTGACCTGAATAAAACAAAATGCCAACATCTAGTAAGTGTCAGAAAGAGTGTTGCTTTAAAAGGCATTTTAAAGTATGCTGTAACTTCAGGAAAATAATATCCAGAATGAAATCATGAACTGTAGAATAATGTAGGTTGGAAGAGGTCTCTAGGGGGTTGTCTGGTCCAGACTCCCTCCCTGCACTGCAGCCAGGGCTAGGTCATTCAGGTGGCTCAGGGCCTTCTCCAGGAGAGCTCTGACCATCTCCTCCACAAAAGGAGACTTGACATCTGGACATCTGTTCACGGGCTGAAGTGCTGTCACTTTGAGGAATAATTTTCTTATGTTCAATCAGAATTTCTCTTGCTGCAACTTGCGACCATTGTCTTTCACCCCTCTACTGTGTACCTATCTTCTTGATAACCCCTCTTATGTAGCTGGTGACAGCAATCAGTTACCTCCTTAACCTCCTCTTCTCCAGGCTGAACAAGCCCAGTGGCCCCAGCCATTCCTTACACAGCACACGCTCTGGCCCTCTACCCATCGCAGTGGCTCGCCACTGGACCCTCTGCAGTTTCTCAAAGTATTTGCTCTTACTGGGGGGAATCACAAAACTGGACAGAGTGCTCTAGATGGGACCTCACGAATGCTGAGTAGAGGACAACAGTCATTTCCCTTGCTCTGCTGGTGACCCTCCTGTGATGCAGCCCCCCAGCCTACAGCTCCTCTGAACCCTCAGGTCCTTTTCTGCAGAGCTGCTCCCCTGCCAGTCCACCCCCAGTCTGTCCTGTGGCTTTTCCTTCATCTTCAGGATGTTCCTCCATCTTGTTGAGGCCCCACTTGAGTGGGCATCTTGCCCTCCATCTTATGCTCAGTAACAACCTTCCTTTCCTTTGATCCCTAAAAGGCTGGAATAAATTTAATTAGTTTTAGTTTAAAATATAATTATTTTTTTTTGTCTTTGATAAGGAAATCATTAACTTAAAAATATCCTCACTGTAAAAGTTCAAATGTGTCATGTTCTCATTTTTTATCTATATTGTGTTTTTTAACAGATAAAATATCAAAATGAGATTCTGAGCACATGCAGTCTTTTTTTAATAAGTGTACTGTGCTGTCAAAGATCTGTTTTGACTCATAATGTAGATTTTCAAGAAAGATTGACAACTGATCCCCAAGTAGACCTTTCGAGATTAAAATTTTACAAGATTTGCTTTGGAAAGAAAATGTGTCTCAGCACCATATAGATTCAACTGGCCTATAATTTACATAGTGTCTGTTTTCACAACGGCAAAACCAGAAATTCAGAAGTGTAAGTATTAACACTTAGAAATACCATTGTGGACATTTTAAAGTCCCAGTCTCTGCCTTGTCTCTCTTAATTTGTCTTCCAAGGAAAGATTTGCTCTGTTTGAAGTATGGCATGCTGGTTTATACATGCCCCTTTTGACCACTTTTTCACTCATTTGCCACCATAGCCAACCTTTTTTTTTTTTCCTGACCTTTTTAGCGTATGGTATCATATGTAGGTATACATAAGGAAGGGTATCTTAATCCTGTCTAAGTGCAATTCACAACTTTCTGGTCCAGCAGAAAAAAAAAATCCGAAGTATCTGTGTGTAAAACAAAACACGCAAACACAAACAATAGAGGAAATCCAGCTAAAGAAGGGATTTATGATTGTGTTGTGGGATTACTGAATTATGTAAAATTGGGCTACAGGAAATCCTGATATGAGAGGAATAGTATAAAAGTCTTTTCATTATACTGACTATTAAGAAATTGAATAGATCCTAGATGGATAATAACCCAGGCCTGTTTTTTTTAATGTATATTTTTAACGATCTTTGCAGCAGTGTGTGCCAAGTTTTTGAAGGCTTCTGTCGATCGAGGGTTGGGGGAGGGTTAGGACACTCTTGTGAGAACAAGCATCAGTTTACCACATAGGCTGCTAGAAGCTCACTGCAGTTAGGGACTAAATTTCTACAGTGGCCAGAGAAAGCCATGCCATGAAATTAAAAAAGGGAGTGAAGGGGTGGCTGGAAAGTAGCTGAAGCTTATGGTATTTAAAGGGTGTTCTGCTGGGCAGAAGTAAAAGCTGAGAGGGAGTTCAAGCAGGAGACAGAGAAGCTTGTAGAATTGAAATCTACTTCTCTTGCCCTTATCTGCTGAGTGCTACAAAGGGATTTTTTAAAAAGACACCAAAAAAACTAATGAAGATTCAGCTCTAGTCAAATAGGTAGAGAAATCACTTTGAAATCCAGATTTTCTTAGTTTGGGTTTCATCTGGGAAGAATTGCACACAAGGGGAGAAACATCAAATGAGAGGTAATCCTTCATTTGACATGGTTATCTTCTTAACTGCAATTGCAACACCCCTGCTATTTCAATTCACCTAAATTTATTCCATCAAGCATACAAGTATCCATCTGTGTGCATTTCACACACTTTGTTTTATTCCAGTGTTTCCACTTTACATTTGTAAACAGATATGCCACTAAAAGGGAGCGTAGCTGAGAAAGCTTACTCTTGCAGTCGGCTACTGGGAAGGGGTAGCAAGCAGCACTCTCCATGAGGCCAGGCCAGAAAAATACATTCATGAGCAAATCCCAGATGGGCACAAATGCAGCAGCCTGATCTGTTGGTTGGAATTGCCAGCCTCTCTCTGTAGCCAAGCCCACTCCATAAATCTGTAATGCTTTTCTTTCCCTTTTTTTCCTCCTTTCTTTGAATCTACCGTGGTTCTTAAGCACGCAAAACTTCCAACAAGCCACGTACACCTTGAAGCCTGAAAACAAAAAGGAGCCTTGAAATATGTTCTGATCTCTGGGGATCTAATTAATTTACTGATAGCAGCAAGTGCTCCTACAGCCTGAGCTCATTTCAAACGTGTCACATCATTTTACTAAACACATGTTCTTTTTTACACTCAGTAGCCCCTAATAAATGAGTTGTACATTCTCATTTCTTATTTATTAACACCACCTAAAATTTTTGTTTGGTTTAATTATAGCACTTTGTACTTCCCTGAAATTCAATGCTTTTCTGTTTAACTAATGGTGTTAATGAACAATATGCATGTAACTTCTAAAAACACATTGTCACAGCGAGCTGTACCTTTTTTCTTAGGATGTCAACTCTGACAAAATTAAGGTTTTTTTTCTGCATACCCTAATATATCAGGAAAACACCTGAATACATCCTGTTGACTTTCCAGGGATAAGTCAGAGAAAAGATCTGTTTAGGACACTGAGCAGCAACCCTCTCCAGCAAGACATCAACTCGGAGAATTAACTACCTGTTTCAATCCTTTTGGTGAAAACCAATAGGAAGGTTATTGTGAAAACAACTCTTGTAGTACTCTGACTCCTTTTATCCCAGTGTGACTTCTACAACAAGCTGTTACAGCAAAAACTTGAAGCGCTCATTCACTTCTTTCTTGTATGAGCATCAAGCACTTTCAAGATGTCCTTAGTACATGATTCTGTTAAGCAACTTTTCCGTAAGTGACTAACTCTTTTCTTCTGAAGGTTGTGCTGAGCAGCCACACATCAGACTGAAGGCACCATCTGGTAGTTTTTCTTTATTTTCCTGGGGCACCAAGCAGGATCATGTTGTCAAACACATACAAAAGCCAACAGCAGAGTGGCGGTGGGGCTAAAGCTGCGGAGTCGGCGCTCAGCTCCTAGTGACAGTGGCAGAACACCCAGTATCAGTATAGGTCTAAGATTTTTCCATAGTGTTGAATTGTATTGGGATGTCATGATTGATTTACCCAATGTGGCATGGCTTTGGCAAACCTGAGAGAAGACTGGCACTTTGAAAAAGCAACTGGCGGAACAGAGAAGCCTTTTCTTACAGGATTTTGGGGTTGTTTTTTTTTGATGCAGACTTTGCTGTGCTCTTCCTCACTTTTAGCAGCTGAAGGTCAGCTTTACACAACAAATTATGCTTGCACCACTGCCGGACTTCAGGCAATTGTTCCTGGAAGTTGCTCCAAATAGCAGGAGTAAATAATTAAGAGCTAGGAGAAAGACACTGTGATGTTTAAAAGTACTCTGACATTTTTGTTTTGCAAGCTTTCAAAAGAATTACTTTTCTCGTTGTGAAAATTTTCGTGATTCTGGGTTTTCTTTCACAAGATCCTTCCTGATTCCCTTATGGGGTCAATCCCGCAGAATAAACATACCTGTCAGAGTGGCATTTGCCTGAGAGACGGGGCTCAAGCTTCTGCACTGTCTGTCCACCTGTGACGCCAGGAGTGTCACTGACTGTGCTCTGCAGGCTGGCTGCTCACCTCAGCTGTGGCTGTCCCATGTTCGCCCTCCTGGTCTGCTTGCAGCATGGAAGCAACTCATACCTAGGTTTGAACCTCAGTTTTTCCACATTGGAATGTTAAATACAAGATGTGAGCATTTGTGAAAATATACTGAGGGGCCAAAATATCAGTGTTTAAGAGGTTCTAGATAGTTAATTTCTCACATAAGAAATTAAGTTTCTATATCTGAGTAGTTTGCTATTATTACAAATACTGTTGTGTGATGGGTACTAGTCTATTCTTTTTTTTCTTTTGGGTTTTTTTTTCCACTTTTTTTTATTACAAACCAGCCATTTTGGTACATTGTAATTTCAGTGTGTGCCTACCTGCTCACACCAGAAAGCGCAGGCTTACAGCACACCTCATTTTTATTTCTACTGGTAATTAGGGATGAAAATGCATCTTGCTTCTGTTCTTTTCTATAAGGAACAGAACAAAAATGTTACCTAAAAATCAGTGTTAAAAATATTTAAAGCTAGAATCAAAGCTGTGGTGTTGTCTCAACAAAAGCAGGATAGTGTTTTAATACATCTTTAAAGTGAGCAGAAGAAATGTGGAAAATTCCATTCAAAATACCTTTTTTATAGGGATTAAAATCCTAACCTAAATCTTGCTGATACAGGCTTTCCAATGCTTCTGGTTTTATAAAATCATCTTCTGTTGCATATTATGACATTATATCTCTTAATTGTATAGCTTAGTATTTTTATGCTGGGTATGTGAATTTAGAAACACGATCAAAACCTTTGCATCCTTTTGCCCCTGAAGCTAAGTTTTCAGGCTAGTGCCCGTAGCGGACTGGTGGCCGGAGGAGTCCAGCCTCACGCCAGGGCTGCCGTTCACCTCTCGTTCAGGCCAAGTCGTGCTGGAAAGTGTCAGTAGCTGCACAGCCGAGCTTGGGGAGCTGCACGTGGCATTGTCCTCACAGACCACTGTATGTGGACACAGTGCTGGTGGCAGCTAAGGCAGAAGTGAGAATAAGCGCTTAGAAGGTGGGATATTAGGAATTTTACCATTGTGGTCTCCTCTCTCTCCTGGGTGCTCCTCTCATGTTCCTCACACATATCCCCCACTCCCCCTTCGTGATCTCAGGTTTTTCCTGCCTTCCCTTCCTGAGCAGCTCTGTTTTGTCCTCTCCTCTCTTTGTGCTCTCTCCCCAGCATAAGCAGGAACAAATTACAATATGATACTTTAATTGTGTCCAGTTTCAGTCAGCTGTGAAGAAAAACAAAGCCCACAGTCCGTGATGCCTCACACAGGTTCTCCTGCCTGTAAAACACAGCCCCTGATAAGATTTCTGCCCTTTGGGGCCCCACTTTTAGCTCATTAACCCTGTCTGCTGCATCTTTTCCCATACTTTGTGTGCTGCTTGTATGGTTCGTGGGTGGGTGCACTCCTGTGGGCTGTGCTCATTAGTCTCGGGCTTTGACTTCTGACTGTCTCTAGGAATCAAACTGCCTGGTGGGGGGAACTGACTCCCCTTGTGAGGTTGGATTTTCTGTCATCTCCTCAGTATCAAGCTATTTTCTGCCCTTTGTAGCTCTCTGACTTCAGGATGTAACATATTTTCTGTATTTCGTAGGGGATTCTTCTGGGGACTTTCCAGTACTTGCCTGAGCTGCTTTTTTGTTTCAGTCTGTGGTGGTGGTGGTCCTGTCCTCTTGCAGGGACTCAGCTGCCAGTTTCGATGTGTTTGATGTGCAGCATCAGAGCAGCAACTCGCTCTCCCGTGGTTTTACCTTCCTTCACAAACACCAAGCAGTTAAAAACAACTTTCTTTTCATGTTTTCTACTGAGAGCAGCACTCCTCACATCTCACTGCTCCCATCTCACAATTTGGCACTTCCAGCAGGCCTGGTTGTATTTTGGGTCTAGTGCCAACCGGCTATGAGTAAGGACAACTTCATTGCACCCCACGTGGTCTCTCTGAGGGGTACAGGGTTCTAATGTGTGCTCCTGGCTCCCTCACTGCCGCCCTGCTGCATCCATGGAGCTCCTGCTCCCTTCAGAGCATCACGCCCCAGCCATGTCCTCACCTTAACTTGTTCCCTTACAGCCCTCTGAATGGCTTCAGGCATTTAAGTGGGAACTGTGAAGCATAATAGTTTCAATTTTTTTTAAGTACATCAGTGTGTTTCAACTGTTCATTATCTCACAGGGTATTTAAACCAGCTGCTTTTACATGCCAGACAGCTCTGTCAAAGCATCTACACCAGTAACTGAATGGCCAGGTGAAGGCCAGATATACCACTTGGCATCATGGCTGTAGAAGAAGAAGAAGCTAATGGCATCAGGCAGATAATCGGGTGCATCTGGCAGGGATGACCCTCCAAAATTGAACCTTTGAACTCCTGAGCTGCAACCAGCACAGACTGGTTGTAAATTTTGGGTAATGCCTGGGTTGAACAAGTGTCATGTCCTGGATCTTCCAGTTAATGAAGAGCCATGAGACACAGTCAGCAGCTGGGAAGCCGGTTGTGCGGTGCACTCCTGCAGATAGGCTGCTGAGCCTGGGAAACCGAGGGCCTGGGCTCTGGAGAGAAGAGGTGTCCTGAAAGGCAGCACCCTTGGATGGAAGAAAGGGGCCTGGAAGGAGGATGTCACCAATCCTGGAAGCAGGGGCAGATCCTGGAGATCAAAGAGCAGGCACGTGTCCCACCAGCTGGCTGGGTCTGTCTGGCCAGCGAGGGCCTCACTGGAGATTTGGTGTGCCAGCAGCCCGCACGCCTGTGGGCAGAAAGCATGTCCATCTGCCGGCTGCCTGGGGTCTGTTCTGCCAGCACGGCCCCGCCGGGGGTTTGGTGTGCTTGCAAGCCTCCAGCAGCTCCCAGAATCCAGACTGGCAGCGGGCAGGAGTTTCACTCGCTCCCACCCCTGGCAGTGACCAGGTCTGTCCTGCTCCAAGGACACAAAGCAGCTGCAATCCCGTTGCACCTGGTCAGTGGGCTTTAGCTGCTTCATGCTGTCCCAGCCCTTATGGATGTGGCGCAAGCTCTCCTCATGTAGCTTGGGTTGGGGTTTTTTTTATTTATTTTCCTACTTCTGGATGTAAATTTTAAATGATCAAAACTGATAAAATTTTTGTACATTGAAGAGATGATTAGAGCTAAGACTGAGAGTGTTCATCAGAAAAACAGGGTCAGGAATTCACATCTACCCCCAAAACAAGCATTTGGCAATGGTAAGAAAGTAAGCATTTAACAGGAGATGTTAAATCTAAACACAGTGCAGCATGAAAACATAAGCAGTTTCCAAGCATTTTCAACTCTAGCCTGTTATGTCACCATGAGGAAGAAAAAATTATTTTCAAAAGTCACCTTATTTGTCACCAGGAATGACAAAAACCAACAGTAATTATGATGCTGTGGACCTTGGATGGTGACTACAGACAGTATTAGAGCTGTTTGGACATAGAAATACAGATGGAATTGGTTGGGGGATACATACGCGAATGTGCTCAAATGTGACACGGGTGGGCACACGCAGGCAGCGGTGATCCCTGAGAGCTGAGGCTGAGTGAAGGTATCTGTAACCATATAGCTGGTGTCATACAAATGAGGACTAGCTCTCCGCTCATTTGTGTCAATAAACATGTACAACTGCTGAGCCGTGAGCCTTTTATTTGCATATAGTAAATCCTAATAAACACCTCATTTAGCTTAAAATCATGTGGGAGCATGTAAACAAAATAGTACTTCCTTTCCTGGGTCTAAGGTTTACGACCATTACCATTTCTAGTAAGAAAAATTATCATATGTTCATCATGTTGATATTTAGCGTCTTCGTGAGTACTGTGAGGTAGGTCCCTAAGACGTGTGGAGACTCATTACTGGGGCAGTTTTTCACTGTCAGCAAGTGCACTTAAAAACCTCTTTGCACTAGAGATGTTCTTTCATCTAGCAACAATCTGAAGTTCACAGGCATGAAATATTACTGGGAAAATTACCATCTTTAAATTTAGGTAACAAAAGGTGCTCCTGGAAAAAGAGGGAGAGAGAAAGGTACGCTGGCCATCTTCACTGTTTCTGCAGCATGGAATTAGGTTCTGCTGCGACATTTGTCACTGACTTGAGAGACACATACGTCTGTTTACTCATTTAATTGTATCTGGAACAGCTGGAAAAAGCATAAAAAACCTGGCAAGTTGGTAACCTGCGTTTTTTCCCCCACCCTGTGTCTTACAAGAGTGAGTCAAGACGAAGCTAGGTAGCAGCTCCTAGCAGTCAGACCATGTGCCCCCTCTGTAGAGCTTTCTGGCAAGGAGAGGACCGCATGTCCACTGCCACCTCCTCAGAAGATGCAGAGTAGCTCTTCCTGCTCTCCCAGCATCAGGAGGACCTCAATGGAGAGCTGGACCGGGTGCTCGCCACATCCCCAATTCTGCAGTCACACTCCTTAATTTTCCCAGTCCAGAAGTGGAGCAGAGCTTGCAGAGCAATGTGAAATGCACACATAAACTTTCATTCAAAAATAGAGTTTCAGTTAAAAAGTACAAAGCCAGAAAGTTTTCCTGTGCCATTCACACATACAAAATTTCAGGACATTTTGGGGGGGCAACAAAACTATCTAACCAAAACCAGTTAAGTCGTATCCCTATCTAAGTCTTTGGCTGTCCTATGTTTGGATGGTTAGGAAGCAGCTACATGCTAGGTCTTCATTTTTCCCACTTCCGTTTTACAATCCCTAGTTGCAGATTATATGGAAAACACTGTGTCTAAAACAACCAAAGTGTCGATTGGGTGCAATATGAAATAATTTCAATCGCATAATTCTGTTTTAAATACAACATAATAAACCCACTTAAATTTCAAAGGTATGAATGACTATCTTGCTGAAATGACACAGTTAAACCCAGCATATTGATTCTGTACAGCCTCTGAAATAGAAAAACTCCTTTTAGTGTTTAACAGAAATGGGAGTCCTTTTTGTTTCCCTCTCAGGGATTCTGATATCCTCAAAAAAGTAGAACATTCATCTGGTTTTGTTCACACTTGACAACAGACACCACAAATTGTTTTGTTAATGTAGTAAATTTTTCTAGCAATGTGTTATCAATTTTCAGGTGGTAATCAATAAGACTGATATCATCATAAAACTAAAATAAACATCAATACATTATTAAAAAGCACCTATCCATAATTTTGTATATTCTGCTTGGAAGCCTGAGATGTGAATGAATTCTTCAGTATCCTCATGCAACACGCTATTCTCTCCTGGTATCAGTGTATGAGCTGGTGTTTACTCAGGACTCAACATGACTTAATTTTTGTTTGCCGGATCTCAATTTTGTTTTGCTGTACGTTTCAATTAACAGGTGTGTATGTAATATAGACTGCAGTGGATACAGTTTTAATCCTGTGTGTGCTTCTGATGGAAGTTCCTATAACAATCCGTGCTTTGTTAGAGAAGCATCATGTCTGAGGCAAGAGCAGATCGACATCAGGCATCTTGGACACTGCTCAGGTAGGCTTAATTTTGCTTTTCTGGTAAATGTAAATTCTGACATAAGTGGGCTTGGTAGAGCTTTCCCTTTTCCATTTTTGATCAGAAGTGACTGATCCAGTTATCAGTGAACTCCCCCCTGTATTTTAGAGTTCCCCACACAGAGGTACGTTTACACTACATACATATGTGCTGTGTTTACATTACCTTCCTTTGGCTGCTGTTACCTGGAAAGACAGTAAAAGCTCTTAGGACAATCTAAGCAATAGTCCAACAGGTCTTACATGAGTGGGTGGTAAGAAGTAGGACAGCAAAAGGAATACCAGTTTGTGGGAAACGTTCCCTCTTGCCGCTGTGGGCTGCACAATGTACTTCCAAGGTGAGTCAAGTTGGGCCCCCATTGCACAAATGTTTACCCATTTCCTTTTCCAGTGTTGCAACGGTCCACTAAACTCTCTGTCTACTGCCTTGTTGTTAATCATGTGCATGACTCTTCAGTTTTGGGATCTTGCAGTTAGGACCTCTCATGGGAGTAACAGCTTTCCACCATCTCTTTGCCAGTTCCGTCTAGATCTGTAACTTGGATAGTTCCAAAACCAAAACAGACTATCACCAAAATAACCTAGGCCCATACCACAACCTACAGCTTGAGGTGTGCCGTGTGTTGGTCTGGATGCTGGGGTTACTGACTCTGTTACTGACCAGCTGTGCTACCAAACTGGTTGTATGGGAGGAACAACATGGGAATGTGTCCAGTTTTACTGCAATTAAAATACTTCTTTGAATATTATGCTGGCTTCTCAATGACGTATATGTAGTGGCTTGGAAATAAGCCTTTCCTAATAGCTGTCCATCCATGTATTTATCATCTAGATACAGATGACACAAACACAGTTGGAAAGAAAGACGATGGTATGCAGTATCGGCCAGAGGTGAAAGGTACTGTGCTGACTTTGTGCTGTTTGGTTATGGTTGCACAAGATGAGAAAATAGAGCACAGAGGTCCCTTCTTGTCTGCCTTACAGCTTTGATTTCTGTAACCAAGACGGACCTGTGAACAGCTTCTTTCTTACAGCACTGACATTGCAAGGCTGGCAAGGAGGTGTGCATGATTTGTGAGTTTTGCCTGCTGTATTCCTCTAAG
The DNA here is from genome assembly GCA_008921705.1 of Burhinus oedicnemus. NCBI lineage: Eukaryota > Metazoa > Chordata > Aves > Charadriiformes > Burhinidae > Burhinus > Burhinus oedicnemus. Next base: position 1,357,021 of record VFFE01007061.1, on the reverse strand, counting down.
ATGCCCAGCTGCTCACCACCCTATTCAGCGGTCACAGGATTAGACTGCACCCAAGTGCTGTGAAAATGACACAAGAAGATACTAAGCTGTGACATTCCTGATGAAATGACACAAGCCCCCCACCCCATGCCCCCATCTTTTCTATTAATTTCTGAAAAAAATGGCAGATTCTGCATTTGTTAGGTTGTTTTAAAATGTTTTCAGTAAGCTAATATGCTTAATCACATTGGTTGAAAATGTTTTACCTATATGAACCTTGCCTTACCTTTAGTAACCTTAGTATAAATGAAATAAGGCAGAGTTTCACTTCCTGCTTAGTTATTTTATGTGGTAGTAACCCGTGTGTGTTAGGTGCATTCTCAGAACAAATACGCAAAAAGCAGATCTGCATAGGTGTTAACCTTTTTTCTCCCAAATAATAGCACTGTTAATTAGGATAGGATAGGATAGGATAGGATAGGATAGGATAGGATAGGATAGGATAGGATAGGATAGGATAGGATAGGATGGGATGGGATGGGATGGGATGGGATGGGATAGGATAGACTATTTCAATTGGAAGGAACCTACAACCATCATCTAGTCCAATTGCCTGATCACTTCAGGGCTGACCAAAAGCTAAAGCATGCTATTAAGGGCATTGTCCAAATGCCTCTTTAACACTGGTAGGCTTGGGGCATCAACCACCTCTCTAGGAAGCTTATTGTGGTGTCTGACCACCCTCTTAATAAAGCAATGCTTCCTAATGTCCAGTCTAAACCTCCCCTGGTGCAGCTTTGAACCATTCCCACGAGTCCTGCCACTAGATCCCAAGGAGATCAGCACCTCCATCTCCACTTCGCCTCCTCAGGAAGCTGTAGAGAGCAATGAGTGCAACCCTCAGCCTCCTTTTCTCCAGACTAGACAAACCCAGAGTCCTTAGCTGCTCCTCATAGGACCAGAGTTCCAGCCGTTTCACCAGCTTTGCTGCCCTCCTCTGGATGCATTTAAGGACCTGAACATCCTTAAATTGTGGAGCTCAGAAGTGCACGCAGTCCTCAAGGTGCGGCTGCACCAACACTGACTACAGTGGGATAATCACCTCTTTTGACCAGCTGGTTATGCTGTGTTTGATGCACCCCAGGATGTGGTTTGCCTTCGTGGCTGCCAGGGCATGCTGCTGGCTCATGCTGAGCCTGCTGCTGACCAGGACCTCCAGACCCCTTTCTCCAGGGCTGTTCTCCAGCCACTCCTCTCCCAATTAATACTTGTGCCTGGTGTTACTCCATGCTACGTGCAGAATTCAGCATCTGGACTTGTTAAATTTCATCCCATTAATCATTGCCCAACGCTCCAATCTATCTAGATCCTTCTGCAAGGCCTCTTGTTCCTCAGGAGAGTCAACAGCATTTCCCAGTTTGGTATCATCAGGAAACTTGCTAATGGTGCATTTAGCTCCTGCATCCAGATCATTGAAAATTATATTGAACCCTGAGGAACAGCGCTGATGACTGGTCGCCAGCCAGATGTAACCCCATCACCACAACCCTTTGAGCCCTGCTGTTCAGCCAGTTCTTCACCCAGCACACCATGAACCTGCTCATCCCACAGTTAGACAACTTGTCCAGAAGGATGCTGTGAGGGACAGTATCAAAAGCCTTAATAAAATCCAGAAAAATTACATCCACCGCCTTCCCTTCATCTACTAGGCAGGCGACCTTATCATAGAAGGACATCAAATTAGTTAAACAGGACTGCCCTTTTGAGAACTCATGTTGACTGTGCCTGATGATTGCATTATTCTTTAAATGACTTTCAATAATACCCAGTATAATCTTCTCCATAATTTTTCCAGGAACTGAGGTCAGACTAACAGGTCTGTAGTTTCCTGGGTCTTCCCTCACACCCTTCTTGTAAATTGGAATAATATTGGCTAGCTTCCAGTCAGCAGGGACCTCCCCAGACTCCCAAGACCTTTGGTAAGTGATTGAGAGGGGTCCTGCCATAACATCCTCTAGCTCCTTCAGTACTCTGGGATGAATCCCATCAGGCCCCATGAACTTGTGAACATTCAGCTGATGCAACTGGTCTCTTACAATTTCAGTGTCCACAAATGGAAGGTCACTGTTGCCACACGTGTGGTCCTCCAACTCAGGGAACCAGGCAGCCCAAGGTGTATCAGTATTATTAAAGACTGAGGCAAAAAAAAGCATTGAATGCCTCTGCTTTTTCTTCATCTCTATTAATCAGATGACCATCTTCAACAAGTATCAGTCCAACGTTTTCTTTAGACCTCCCCTTGCTATTAATGTACTTTAAAAAGCCCTTCTTATTATCTGACGTGACACTGGCCAGATTCAACTCTAATTGAGCTTTGGCCTTTCGTGTCTTCTCCCTGCATATATGAAGCACAGCTCTGTAATCTTCCTGCAAAGCCTGGCCTTGCTTCCAGAGATCACACAATTTCTTTTTACTCTTGAGCTCCATGAGGAGTTCCCTGTTCAACAATCTGGTCTTCTGCCCTACTTGCTTTTCTTACAACATAATGGTATTGCCTGCTCCTGTGCTTCTAAAAGGTGCTTCTTAAAAACTGACCAGCAGTTGTGGACTCCTAAGTCCTCAAAAGCAGATTCCCAGAGTACTCTGCTAAATAGCTCCCTCCAAAGCTTAACGTTTGCTCTCTTGAAGTCCAGGGCAGCAACTCAGCTTTCCTTTTTTCTCATTACACTGAAAATTTTAAACTCAACCATCTCATGATCACTGTGGCCAAAACAGCCACCTACCATCACATCCCCCATGAGTCCTTCTCTATTCACAAATAGCAAGTCTAGGAGGGCATCTTTCCTAGTTGGTTCACTGAGTACTTGTGACAAGAAGTTATCTCTTACAAACTTCAAGAATTTCTGAGACCTGCTCATCACAGCAGTATGATATTCCTTGTTGATGTCTAGGAAGTTGAAATCTCCCATAAGGACAAGGGCTACCGATCCAGAAATGTCTCCTAATTGCCTATAGAATAACTCATCAGTGCTTACATCCTGGCTGAGTGTTCAGTAGTAGACACCCACTACAATATCTCCGTTGTTTTCCATTCCCCTAACCCTCACCGAGAGGCTCTCAACCACATCATCAATAACTGTAAGGGCTGTACAATGAAACCTTTTCCTTACCTATAGTGCGATACCTCCACCTCGCCTGCCCTGCCTATCCCTCCAGAACAGCCTGTAGCCCTCCATCCCAGCACTCCAATCGTGGGACTCATTCCACCAAGTCTCACTTATACCAATGATATTATAGTTCTAGAAACTAAGCAACATTTCCAGTTCATCCTGTTTGTTTCTCATACTGCGTGTGTTGGTGTACAAGCATTTCAGATATGATCCTGCGCCCTCTGTGCTCCCAGAAGCAGTGCAAATGTTGCCACTAGCATTGCCACCATGCAGGCAATGCCATGCCAACCCTTAGGCTTACCTACTGCAGTCCTTGTTGGTAACCCTTCCCCCATAGGCTCCTGTTTAAAGCCCTCTCGATCAGTCCCGCCATCTTACGCCCAAAGATGCGTTTTTCCCTTCCGGACAGGTGGATCCCATCAGGCCCCAGTATATCTTGTGTCTCAAAGGCTCTTCCATGCTTTAAAAATCCAAAGTTTTGGCAGAGGCACCATTCCTGGAGCCAGGTATTGATACTTTGAGCTCGCCTGTTTCTTCCAAAGTCTCCCCCCATTATTGGGAGGATTGAGGAAAATACTACCTGTGCTCCTGAATTTTTTAGCATTCTTCCTGGAGCTCTGAAATCTCTTTTGATCGACCTCAGGCTTTTTGTTGCTACATCATTAATATCCACGTGAAAGAGCAGGAGCAGATAGTATTTGGAAGGTTGTACTGAGCTCTTCAGTCTTGTGGTGACGTCCCTAATTCAGGCCCCAGGGAGGCAGCAAACTTCCCTGAAAAGAGAGTCTGGTCTGCAAATGGTGCTTCTGTTCCGTACAGGAGGGAATCACCAGCGACCATAACTCACTGTTGTTTCTTCTCAGCACTGGTCTTAATGCCAGTTTTGTTGCGAAGGGTTGGCATCTTCTCTGTTAGCTCTGCTCTTCATTTTTTTCTGTCATTATACTGGTTTTCACTCTGATGGCCTCCCAGAGTTAAGCCATCCCACCATGGCTTTCAGCATTCCTTGTGTTCTTCTTGAAAAGCCATTCAGTGCCAAAAAGCTCCGTATTTTATTTTTTTTCACAAATTCTCTTATTCTCACTCCATATAATGTACCAGTTGGAATGATTTAATGTCAATTTTCACTTACATTATGAAGGCATAAAAGGCACCAAATGGAATATACATCTTATTATGTGATGTAATGAAACACCACTTTTCGTTCCTATTCAGAATCAGTTACAGCCTTTTATTCATTGCATATAAATTGCCCTTGAAATCTAGTTAGTGGAAAAATATTGTATATAATTATTATTATTAATGTGTACAGCTTGTGCAGTCTCAAGTTCAGCAAATGATGTGCACAGAGGGAGTATGCCTTGTGCAAAAAAATTGTTTTGAAATTTTTTAATACAGTAGTCAGGTCTTTCTGGATAGTGAGAGCCTGAACTAAACTACTTTGAATGACTTTTTTCTTCCAGGGTAAGAGAACAGTCCAAACTTCTATCTGTTTGCTTTTGCTTTAAATTCCTGTGAGTTATTCTTCTCGCACGCTGTTCTCTGAATGTATAATGCCTTCTAGTCTGTAGAACCATAGCCATGACAGTCTCCTTCCCTGCAGTGCGAGTGTCGTGTCTACCTGAAGTTACATCAGAAAAGTCTCTCTTCCCAGATTCAGCTGGCTTGCTGGTTTTATTGTGCCAAGATGGGCATCAGAGTTTCAGGTTTTGTGCATGCCTCTTCCTTCTGGTGAAGTATCTGAACTCTTCTATCCAATCACTCTTTGAAGGCTCCTGTACCAGTGAAAGCTTTCACTTTGAAACTCTGAAGCAGTCTAGCAGGCCATAAAAATGGATTCTCATCAATAGGCAGGTAAATGTCTATTTTACAGTAGGAATCACGTCTTGCATTTAACAACGTCTCTTTGCTTAGTACAAGTTTTGCTTCTGACTTGGGTGGTCGTGACTACCTGGCCGCCTTTCAGGCAATGCATCTTTCACTGGGCCTCACATTCTGTACTGGTACACGCATTAAAACCAGACATGGCGCAGCTATCTGAACAGACTAATGTAATTGTGTGCAGCTTATTACTAGCCCTTTGACTGGGATCAGATACAACAGTAATTAACTGCTTGGAGGAGGCAATAGTTTTGGGATGAGCCACCCCCACTTTTCTTCTCTTAGACACACCATGACATAGGTTATTCCAACAGGGCAGTATTGGACATATTGTCAGTATTAGGCAATGTTCTTCCCTCATATCAGGTCTAAATCTTTGAAGCATAGCCTGAACCATCAAGCTTCCTTATATCTCAGACCTCTAAAAAATTTTTTTCTCCTGGAACAAATTAGCAAACATTCCAGAAAATGTGCAGAGAAAACCTAAAACAGCAGCATGTTTGCTTTTTTTTTTTTTTCCTTGTATAAATACATTCTCTTTCTTGCTGGTGTTATTCCAAATATCTGCAATTGTATAAGAGATTTCTTCTTCACAGTCCCTTTTTGCTTTGCACCTGCAGTTCATTGTGATCTTGTATTTGTGACGCTATAGTCTATTGCCATGGAAATGAACACAATTCCACAATTACATTCACATCTTTAGATCCCTGCTCTTTAGAGACGTTCATTATGAAATACCGAATTCTGTGTTTTGGACTTTTTTACAGACCAATTTTGGGGAAAGAATGGTTGAAAATGTGTGCAGCCTTAGATAGTTTTAGTAACATGACAGAAGCATGGAAGATGTTGGGGCAGAAGGGACTGCCTTCCTGTGTTGGGCTGACCCGGACAACAACTAAGCACCCATCATCTGCTCACTTACCCCTGCTGTCCCCCCAGCAGGAATCAGAAGGGAAAGCATGAGAAAAACTCATTGGTCCAGATAAAGACAGTTTAAGAAGTGAAGGGAAAAAAAAAAAAAGAGAGAAAGAAAAAAAAAACAATGCAAAAGCCATCACTCACAATGCCTGACCAGCACAGCAGACTGATGCCCAGCTGGTCTCTAAGCAGCAGCCACCTTGGAAAAACCAAAATGCCTTTTTTTTATTGTTGAGCATGATGTCGTATAGTACAGAATATCCCTTTGGTCAGTTTGGGTCAACTGTCCTGGCTGTGTCCCCCTGCCAGCCTCTTTCCCACCCCCAGCCTACATGCTTAGGGGCCGGAGTGAGAAGCAGAGAAAGCCTTGACACTGCGCGAGCCCCCTTCAGCAATAGCCACAACACTGGTGTGTTATCAACACACCCAGCCCAGATCAGGGCTTTATCTTGTTATTTTCTACCCAGTAGTCATAAAATGTGGTTTAGCTTCTTTCTGACCCTTCAGGGTTTTTTTCCTCTGTTTAGATGTGGGAGAGAGCTCTGTGTATCTATGTATTATCTATTTGCCCCAATGCCACTGACAAAGCTTCTGCTGATCTTCCTGCATTGGCTTGTTTCTGTGATGAATACTTTTCTCCTTTTGAGAAAGCTGACATAAGAAGCATATTTAGATGTCTCTGAGGATCAGTTTTCAGTGCAGTACATCCTAGCAAATCTCTGTAGGTGCCTCTGAAACTTCACCCTTAAGCCTCTGCTTTATTATTCTGTATTCCTTTATTCACTACAAGATTTTAAGAGTATGCTATTCCTGCTTGAGCTTTTTTAATGAATATCATACAGCCATTTATAATTGTTTATGTATATTTCTTTTCAAGATGCCAGTGATCAAAGAGAAGACATTTACATTGGAAACCATGTACCTTGTTCAGAAAGCTTCAACGGCTACTGTATACATGGAAAATGTGAATTCATTTATTCCACTCAGAAGGCTTCCTGCCGGTAAGTCCTGCATACCTGCAAATTGCGCTTGAAATTGCTCTAAAGCTTAATCAAAATGCTCTCTAGACATAATTACAGCATGTATCAGTCTGCAGTTACCTAAGCAGTGGCAGAGGAGCCCTATCCCCATGCTGTGGGCAGCACCCAGCTGCTCCAGTCCTGTGGGAGGGAGTGCTCAGAGGAGAGGCTCGGTCGCTCAGGTAGTTCAGAAGCTGAATCCCTCTGAGGACTGTGGCCTCAGTCTTGTCTCCTTATTTTCAGCTGCTAAATCCTATCTAGAGGGGAAAAAAAACCCCAAAAAACTGCCTTTGCCTTGCGTGGCTTCTCTGTATGACTGCTCTTCCCCCTTTGACCTCTCAGTCTGTTCTTAAGCTATCTATACATTTTACTGCTCTTGCCATAAACTCTCCCTAGAGCATCAATATCTTATTTTTAACATTTATTGCCCTTTTTCACAATAATAGGCTTAATTTAGAGAGTATAAAATTGCAAAATATTCTTTAGCCCACACTTTTTGTCTGTAGTATAATCTAGCAGATCAGTACACTCAGTATTAAGCCACTCAGTGTTTCCCACGAAATCTGAACGTTCCATTTTATTTCCTTAGCTCCCAGATGATTTTTTCATTACATTTCACCAACTAAATCCTGCGTCTTGGTTTTCTTAAAAAAATAAAAATAATTTAAAAAGTTGTTTATAGAAAAAGGCCACTTCTTCTTAATAACATGGAGTGCCCTACTTATTAGGAGGTTTCATTCCTGAACTTTTATCTTGCAGGCTTGTACTTTCAGATTAATGTGGCTGAAGATGCTATAACTCTTTGCTTTCATTTGCTTTGGAAACTTTAGCAATAAATCCATCAGATACTATCACATTTTCTCCCTTGATCTTTATCGATCGAGGATATTTAGGGGTTTTTCCACTGGCAAGATTTAAGGGTTTCCAGACTGATCAGGGAGCAGGAAGCCCAAAAGGCAGAGCCAGTATGGCTGTCAACATAAGCATCTGAAAGCTTATATTATTCCTTTTCCCATCCAAGACCCTTTCTTGTTTATTTTCACCTTTCCAATAGGACTTAGTTGTTTTTCTCTGTTCTTTGGACAGAACCAAGAGAGCTGAGCATGGCTTTGCTTCTCTTGGGAAACTGGGTGCATCACCAATGTCATCTTGATGGGCATTAGGCAGCAGTATTTGATTGCAGTATTCTTTTGATCTAGAGCTCTGTTTAACACATTTTCTGATGAATTTGTGCTCAAAATATTCCAAGTAGAGGTATTTCAAGGAAAATATTCTTGGCTGAATGAACTTATTTTTTTATTTCTCGGAGTTTTTTTCTGGAAGGCGTGAATCATATAGTCATTCATTTATGATTCAATTGCTATTCAATCATCTAAATATTTATTATTAATTTAATAATTACTGATAGGCAATGTTTTGATGAATGTAATTAATGTACTGTCCCTTTAAATTCTATTTTATAAATACATTTGCTATTACTACCTTCAATTATTTATTTAAACAGCCTGAACAGTATGTCAGCACTGGATCTAGCACCACAAACCACACGTGGTTCCAGTCAAGAATTTCTGACTGTCAGTTCTTAACCCTAAATATCAGATCTCCTTTGGATTTTTCTTGGCTGTTTAAATACTGATGGTCTCGTACTTTATGTGTGTTTCCTACTGGAGCAGGGTTATTAAGGAAGCAAATTATTTATATCGGACAGCAATCCCCCGTAGTAATCGTATTTGTACCAAAGAAAAAAAATGCTTTCTCTGGCAAGTAAAATATGATGATGAATACTAGGGGCAGATTGTTATTTTCAAATGCTTTGCATTCTCATACACATCTAGCATATACATTGTTTAATTTGATCCTCATTTCCTGGTAGTGATATATGTGAGGTATCAGACAACACACAAAACTGCAGAAAATACCTGCACAGAGGAAATTCTGACTTTCGCTTTCACTGAGGGCAATGAATCGCCTTGCTCATTGTACAGCAGCCCTCCGGGACTGCCAGCAGGCAGGTGGAAGGACAGTTTTGTAGTAGTCAGTTGCATAATAATTCATTTAGTGGTGTCCTGGTTTAGGTAAAACAGAACCAACTTTGTTCAGTAACTTTACTTTTTAGTTAGGCTTCTTCTAACTACTGAAATTAAGGGCATATTGTGCAGAAACTGTTCATTCTCAGAGTGATAAGACCAATGTTTATAGTTGATGCCGAGGAACGGTATGCAGAGAGGCTCTTGCTTATCCTTATTGCTATAACAACCAAGGCCAGACAACTTTGTTATTTGCCCCATTGGAGGGTTGGAAGCAGAAAAGCGTAGAGAGGTCACACCTGCGGGGAGGAGCGGACAGGACAGGTGACCCAAAACCGACCAACAGGGTCAACCATCCCATCTGCTGCATGCCCAGTAAAAAAGCTGAGGGATCAAAGGGTCAGCCTTCTTTCTTCAATGGCCGGCATCCAAGGAGGACTCTGTGTTTGCACAGCTGGGATCTGGTCTATCTCCTGCTGCCCCCTCCCCATGCAGTGCAGTTCTGCCCTGTCCTTACGGCAGGCTGCATCAAGGATGCACAGTTCAATCCTTTGCAAAGAAACCTGAACTTCTTTACGCTAGCTCAATTGACTGATCAGTATATTTTGATAAATCCATGCTGACCTCTATTTATCTTGCTATTCTATTAATGCTGTGTTATCTTGCTGTATATTAATGCAGCAGAACGCTTTAAAATGTGTTCTACTAGTTTAAGGTAGATGAAACTAGTGCCTAGTACTTCATCCCACCAATATAGTTCTTAACACAAGCACTTCTTCTTTGCAAGAATTCAATACTCCTGAATCTCCATTCAACATTTCTCAGAAATAATTTCCCATCACTTCAGTGTTTCTGAGGAAACATCTTTGAATTACTTGTGCCTCCTCTGCTTTGTTTTGCCTCATATGCTTTAAAGCAATTCTCACATTGATCACATTTTGACTGTTACCTTCTTTAATGAAAACAAAAGCAAAGTAACAATAAGAATTCAATCCTTTTCACTAGCAAGGAGTCCTCTTCCTTATTGTTTCTTTTTGCATGATTACCAACCTGTTCCCCATCCTCTTCCTTCTTGTCTGCTAATACATGTTCCTCTTGATTCCCTTCCTAGCCATTACCGAGCTTACTCACGATACATGGGGGCTTTTCTTTAATAATTCTGCTCTTACTGGGACTTGTTTCATGCCTGAACCAAAACTCCTTACAGAGCAGCTCATGGCTGGAGAAAGTAGAGTCACAAGATTATTGACATGTAAGCCCCAACTGTTATCCCTGCATGCAAAGGGGGATTAGGAGTTGCGTTAGCAGTTGTAGGAAGGTCTGTGGAGTAATTATTTCATCCCACCAAACAGAGTGAATTCCTACTCTAGCACAAAGCTTTTGGATGGATAAGACCAATTCCGTGTTGCATTTGGACTTATCTGTTCCAGTTTAAAAAAGGATCATTTCTCTGCCTGCGTGTGAATATTTCTTCTCCAGCTTTCTACTGTGGAGCTGGAGGCTAATTGTATGATTCCGTTGCCCTTAATGATGCGTTTGCAACAGTCAGTTTTAAAGGACAGCTGTGCAAAGAACTTGCTCAGGGGTGTAAGTGGTGGGTTTTGATTCTGCACACTTCAGCTCAGTGTCTTGGGTGGCTCTTGCCTTTCCTTGTTGTGCTTCCACCTCTCTTTCCTTGAGACATGAATTCCTCTAGAGCATGTTTCCATTGCCACCTTCACCACTGGCACATCTCACATTCCTCGAACACGTCGGGGATCAGGAGCAGCCTCTGCTGAGTTTCTTGTTGAGCTAACTGCTACTTTGCTCAGGCAACGTACTGTTTAGAGCAGCTGCTTCTCTTCTGTCTCCAGTCATTTATCCCCCACCCTTGGCCAATTTTTATGGATTCTTCTGTGAACTCTCATTTGAACAGTTGTGGGCCATTGGGTTTTCTAACTCGATCTCCTTCAGATTTTGGTTTGGCAACAAGGCAGGAGGGGGTTTGGTGCTGGTCTTGTCCCATAGGTTTTGCAGGATTCCACTTTTGTAGGTTGCAGCTTGAAAAAGGATCTTCCATTCCCTCCATTTTTCAAGGTTTTTTTCCTCTTTGTCATTCCTGTGCCATATTGACATTGCAGCTGAGTGAGCGTGCTCATTTTGTGTTCTTCTTTGTGTTTCATTTAGCCTTGTCTACTTGTTTCACCTAGTTGCTTTATTCTTCCTAAATATTGGCCCAATTTAATAACAACCCCACATATTTCTTTTGCCAAATCAAGGCCTTCAGACAGTTTTCAGACAGGGCCACTTTATCCAGAAAAGCAAAGCACATCTGCTCTGTCTCTTCTCTTTCCACAAAAATCCAAACCATTGCCCAGCCCCAGCGTTACCACGCCTCCGCCTTCTCACCAGCGCTTTCTCAGCTGGAGTCACCTTATTTCATCTGCAAAATGACTGGGCTGTTGTCAAATTACAGATTCCATGAAATATTCCTTTTCTTTTTCAGGTGTGAATCAGGATATACTGGACAGCACTGTGAAAAGACAGACTTTAGTATTCTTTATGTTGTCCCAAGTAGACAAAAACTTACGCATGTCCTTATTGCAGCAATAATTGGAGCTGTACAGATTGCCATTATAGTTGCAATTGTCATGTGCATAACCAGGTAGGTAAAGACAAAAACAGTGAAAAATTACACGTTGTATGGTTATACTTTTTCTGTATTTCCGTATCCCAAAATTTTATGCGCTTTAACATATGTCCTAAAATACCTGCATAAAAAAATACCTAATGACTGAAGTCATCCTATCACTTTTTTTTTTCCCCCACAAAACACACATTTGTTTAAATTCACAAACCACCAGTAACCACTCTGAATCCCCAGATCAAATACCCAGTAGAACAGATCAGTCTTGAAACACATCCAAAAGGTCAGCTACTGTGCTAGACTTTCACTGGAGTTATTCAAGCTTTGCTGATACTTTGTAGAAGCTGTGATCCCCACCTCCCACCCAGTGAAACCAGAGGTTGACAAGATGCTGTTCCCCTGAACTACTGCTGTAAATGGTGTTACAGAGAGAGAGAATTATCCCTCACGCTATATATGCTTTCTGAAAATTAACGTGCAGCTAGACCCCTTATTAGGCACTCTCCATGGGAACCTATTTTCTGAAATGTAAAGATGCACAAGCATAGAGCTCAAGTTTCTGGGTTGTCTCCAACTCTCACCCTGTATGAAAACTGAGATGAGAGCCATGGATTCTTTTTTATGACAAGGGATTCAGTTTGCTCATCAAGGGCTTGAACCCAAAGAGGAACGAGGGCTCTGGGTTAGATTAAGGATGACTTAGTTACCTTATAGTGGCATGAAGCATTTAAGTCCTACTCTTGGGCATCCATGCTACACTTTGCCTTTTCCTCCTCAACTCGTCCTTCACTTTTTCAGCTCCAGTTACATTAGGCCATAAAACTTTCTACTACTGCATTAGTGCATGGCTTCGCAAGCTTGGTGATGTAGAGTGACACCCCGATGAACAAAAAATACAGGCCTCCTTCTGTACCTCTCGTGTAAGGTTCAACATAGTGGGTATAAGTACACGTATCTAACACGTCCTGCACATGTAAAAAGAGTTATTTGGCTCATGCAATTGATGTTGTTCCTTTTTTTACTCAAAACCCTGCTGGCCAAAGCAGTGGCATGGAAGGCTGTGGTTCAGCAGCCTTCCCCTTTCAGCCTCCCTACGGCCGTTCCCCAACTCAGTCTCTCAGGAACGATCTGTCTTGCTGCATCCCAGCAGGACTGCTCCATCGTGCATTGCCCACTGTCTGACGGGCTGAGTAAGTCCCATCCCCTTCAGAATTGCTGGCTTTTGTGAATCCTTTCTTCATTGTGTATCCATCCCCAAGAAAGGCATCACCTGAGTCACCCCACAGAGAGCCCTGGGTGGGCTCTGTTTCAGGGGCTGCCACGAGCTGCAGGGCACCTGGAGGTCCAGCACTTCAAAAGGCTGATTGATCCAGTCTTACCATCACTGGATTTTCAGTATGAAATATGTATAAAGTAAAGCCAATGCAGTTATTCACTATGGTATGTGTTTTGCTGGATCAAAGGCTGAAGGACGTACGTAGCACGTTGCTGGTTTGGGTCTCAAGTTCAAGCAGAACTCTGTGTGATCTGGGGTCCCATGGACATCCCCAGGTGACAGTCCAGTACCAAACAGCAGGAGCATTGCCCCAGTCAGCACAGCTCATAGACTCCTTGCTATTGTTGAGTACAGAAAATTAAGTCAATGTGTTATTGCTAAACTTAATTTTAAGCGGCATATATAAAATCAGCCCTCCTTTTTCTTTCTCTCTCTCTTTTTTTAACAGAAAATGCCCCAAAAACAATAGAGGACGTCGGCAGAAGCAAAACCTAGGCCATTTTACTTCAGATACATCATCCAGAATGGTTTAACTTAGTGATTTTTATACCTACATTGACCATGTGATGTACATTTTTATTATATCTTTTTTTAAAGAATGGAAATATTTATTTCAGAGGCCTTATTTTTGAACATTTTTAGTGTAACAATGTTGGTCTATATTCTGAAAGCATCAGCTCTAACAGCTATGGACTGTTTTAGTATCTTTACTTTTATGTTTTTGAATACAGTAGTTCGTTTTCTGTATCTGTATCACATGGTTATATAATAGACTTGTGCTTTATCCATGGAATGTAATATTTTTGGGAACACAGATTTATTCCACCAATGGTTGTAGATTTTAAAAAAAAAAACAACAAACCAACAAAAAAGTCCACATTACCTAGCAAACAAGGCATGAACTAAAGGTAAAAATGTTTACAGCTTACTTTTCTTATGAGAAACTAGGAAACACTGTGTTTAAATACCGTAGATATTTAAATGTTTTTGGAAGTTAGTAACTGATTTTTTAGACACTGCCTATCGCATGAACTGTGAAGCTCTGTGCTGTGTGTAGTTGTAACATATTTATAAAACGTGTGGACTGGGTCTAAGCACTGCCATCTTCATAAATAATTCCAACAATTTATTTTTAAAGAGGAAAATTATAAAATTTCATAATTTGGGAAGTTATCCGGTAGAGCAGATGGCACAGGTGCAAAAGAAGTAGGTCTTAGTAGATTTAGGTATTGTAAAAATTGGTGTTGAATAATTGAACACAAATAATTGGAATAAAGCCTACTTTATCACTGTTAAAGCTGTTTTAATACTTCTTAAACTTTTTTAAAGAAAATACATGTTTTAACACCTACAATACGGATTGTATAGTGTTTGTGATTAAAATAAAAAAAAATAATAAAAGTGAATGAATTACTAGTGCTCTTGTATAGAGTATTTTCAAGAGCTAAAGAAGTCCATCCAAATTAGTCTGCTGGTCATAGTTATATTAATAGACTGTTAGTTGTCGTTTGAAAGATCCCGAGATAAAGTGTGAATAGGATGTGTTCAGATGTTTTAACATGTAGTTTAGGCTATCAAAGTTTTGCATGTAGGATTTAATAATTTGTTCAATAAAAAAAACCATTTCAACGTTTTGAACTGGAAAAGCATGTCACAATACAACGTTTTCACTATATCGCCTCTGGTTTAGTGTGTTTATTTGTTACCCCATGTGGTGATTGCAGCAAGCTGAAGACCTGAAGTTGTTTTGCTGGAAAAAACAACCGTGTTCGTTTTCCTGACGGCTCTTTGAATTCCCTCGGAGGAAAGCACTCCAGTAACACGAAAACAAAAGTAGATCGTTAAAAATATGCAAGCTTGCTTTCCTGCTTAATTAGTAAGTTACTTAACTTTCCTGGATTAACACTAATAACTTCATCAGTACAGAAGCGTGACCCTTTAAACGTATGTTCCTTTCCAGACATTGCTTCCTAATTTTAGGGGTTTCATGTTGCTGAAAGTATCCGAACAATCATGTGTGGATATTTTGTAGTCAGAAGTATTTGACCAAGCTCCAGGAGCGGAGTTTCACGCCCTACTTTGAGCATCGCCGGAGCCAGCTGTCGCCCTGGCTCCCTGCAGCAGCGCCAGAATCGTTCTGGCAGGATCACCGAAACTTCGCCCGCTGCCGACCTGGCCGAAGGCAGGCAAAATGGATCGCCGCGAAATCACCCTGGAGGCTGACAAAACCCACCAAAATCGTCTCTCCAGCGTCACCGAGGAGGAAGAAGAACAAGATGCAGCTTACACGATTGTGACGGTCCTGGACAAAGTGGCCAACATTGTGGACAGCGTGCAGGCGAGCCAGAAAAGGATAGAGGAGAGGCACAGGGAGATGGAGAACGCCGTCAAGACCATACAGATTGACATGTTAAAGCTTGCCCAGGCTCACGGCAATACGGGCTACACGGTGAACAAGTTACTGGAGAAAACCCGCAAAGTCAGCTCCACTGTGAAGGAGGTGCGGGCACGCGTGGAGAGGCAGAGCGCCAGCGTGCGGAAGGTGGAAGCGAAACAAGAGGAGATGCTGAGGAAAAACAAATTCCGGGTCGTAATCTATCAGGTAACCGCAAACCTAGTTTCTTGTAGCGCTGTCATTGTGTCGCCTCCTTGGTGGCTGCTGGTAGGTGTCGGTTAATCAACCAAAAGGCGCAGTCTGTCCAACCTGAGAGTTGTTTTATGCTTTCTTTAACACTGAGTTGTGCTCTGCAGTGCCTTTCAGCACGAACCTACTGACGGCGGCACACAGGGTCTATTATTAGCATTGGTAGGTTTCTGAGCCAGTCATGTAAGATTAACCGCAGATCAGCAAGGACTATTTGTTGCCTCTCCGAAAGGTAATATGAGGCTGGCCCTGTAAATCTTGTCATACAAACCATCCCTGACATTCATCCCTGTTATTTTTTTCACCATATTAGGTAGAGGTCCAAATAGCAAAAGTGTTTGTAGGCTTCCTGGAACACAGACTTTCTTCTAACACGAATGTTAAAACATATGATTTATTTAACTTACTGCGTTGCCCAGGCTTTCATAGTGCTGACAAATTGTGGCTTTTCTTTTCATTGTCTCAGTCTGTAGCAGTATATGCACAAACTAAAGCTCAGACTCACAAACACTTCATGAAAGCAAGTAGTCCCTCGCATGCTCTACTTTACTTTGGAAATGGTTTAACCCAGCACTGTTCTTCCAGTCATATTGGGCAAGCAAATCATACATTTTCTTTCATTGACCTCGTTCTAGGATGTTCATCGTTCTTATAAACAGTTGTGTTTGAAGAGAAGTTGCATGAGACAGCATGGTCTTGCCTACATTCATACAAGTAAACAGGGGGGGCAGCTCAGGGGGTCTGTCACTTGCTAGCGAGTGCTGTGAAACCCAGTTGTTTAACGGCCTGATCCTGCCATTTGCTGAAACTCCCCAGTTCCTCAAGTCAATGGAAAGTAGGAGTGTTTAATCTTTTGCCAGAAGCATAGTTTCTCTTTCATACCAGCAAGTCCCCAAAGCTTCTTTCAAATGAGTTGTATTCATCATTAGGCGGTCTTGAAAATACCAGCCCCCGTGAGTAACACAATGCGCCCCCATCGCCCAGCCTTACGCCCTGCTCTTGCATCTGTTTGTACATAAATAACGTTACTTGCAATGAATGGAGCTGTGTGTTTCGCTGAGTTTATTCACCACCATATACAGCTGACATTCTTCTGCATAATCTAGCTTTCTTAACTACTTCATTTTCTACTACTGGGATAACATAGATTAAAAAAAAAATTTAAAAAGAGAGTAAAAGCTGAAGGTAGGAAATGTTACCTCGTTAATGTTATGTTAGTACCATATGCAGCCAAATTGTGCCTCCCAGATTTTCTAACTGAATGACTTGCTATGGATGTTCAGGAGAGAGCACGGGCACAATTTGGCCCATTATTACAATTATTGCGAGCTGCACCATCATGATGGAATAGGAAACAGGCACTTTTGCTTTTTTCTTGCAAGTCATTTCCCAGCTAAAGGTAATAAATATCTCTGACTCCCCTGGTTAATGGCATAATGCCATTTCATTGATGGGATTTTACCATAATGAATGCAGCAGAATCAATGCTTTGAAAATACTTGTTCTTAAAACAGTATTCATTACGTAATGTAAATTTTTCTCCTAGCAAGACATGAGTTGTTGCTTATTTAAAAATGTAGTAAAATATGGTGAAATTGGATTTACTCACAGCTATAAAGAACAGCTGTTGCTATTTTCAGATATTTCATACAGAAGGTGGCTCTCACGACGTGTACTTTCTCTAGGAATCACTTTCAGTAGGAGTTTCTGAACTGTCTGCTGGTTTTGCCTCACAAGAATGACCATAGGTGGTACTTTTCAGGAAGGGAAACAGCATTTTTGATTTCTGTCTTTCTAGCTTCCTCTTCCTACAGTAGTTGAGAACTGCCAGTGAGAATATGAGTGACTTCCTCTTTAACTTCCAACCCTTTTGTAAGGTAGATTGAAGAATCTTTTCCCTCGCACAGAGAAGGAGGAGCAGATATGCTGATCTCTCTAGGATCCAACATTTAACACTTTCCTGGAGGAGGAGAATTGCATTGCTCCACAGAAACTGGAACATGCTAAGTAGCCAAGAGTGCACTGAAGCTTTAAGGCACAGATACACTTGTGAAAGTCTCTTTCACACAAGTGCAGTGATTTCCACACTGTCGATTTACACCAGTGCAAGCATACTGCCAGAGTGCCAAGACCTGAATGACTGAAGCTTGGCTACGATGAGTAGTAGTCTGTTAATAGCTACAGAATCAGCGTACTCCCTTCACTGTCGTTTACAAATGGGTATAACCAAGTTGTTTACTCGGTGGTTGTGAGTGACAGCTCATCTGTAGTGAGATTTTTTTCTGATGAGCCATTTGGGACATTGTGATGGAGCCAACGACCTGTGTGTAGCTGGTGCTGAATACCGACGTGGGTGACCACACGTGGGTTTTAGTTTTAACTTTTGCCAGAACATTGGCATATGAGGAAAAAGGAAACACCAATTAAATCCTAAAGATTTTCTTTCAAGTGGATAGCTTTGATCTTATCTTTGATAGAAGGAGTAGGCAGGTTGAAAAGGATCATTGGCTGGAGGAGATTGTCCCAAGAGACCTCAGCCATGATGAAAAGAGTTGGCGATATCCTTGCATTAAAGAGACAAAGTGATTGTCCATGAGCATAATGGCTAAGGAAATGGAGAGCATTCATTTTTAAAAGGCCATGTGATTGAGGAAAAGATTTGGTAGCAGGCAGCTCTCCTCCCCAGGCTGACTGCATGATTAAAAATGCCGGGTTACTTCAGACTTTGTAGTGAGGTCTTTGACCCGGGAGTGCTATGTGCCCTAGGGGTATAGTAGAAGACGCGAAGGACATTATGAGTTGTACAGGTCACTGTTCTCTTCTGTTCAGGTTAGTCTGAATAACCAGCTGTGAGAGCTATCATTTCTCTGCAGTCAAAGAGCATCTAGCACTTTAACTCATTCCGACTAAATTATTCAGAAATTAAAGAGGGGTTTTTTGTTTTTTTTTTTTTAATCCTGAAAGAACTTGTTAATTTGCTTTTCTGCATGTTCTGCAAGTCCCTCTTTGAATGTGAGTGTACAGGCATCAGAAACTCCATGTTACAGTTACTGGTCTCTTTTCTATTACTACTTTACATAAGCACCATAAATGAGTAACAGCTTCCTATGAAGGGACACATGCGTTTGATTCACTCACTACTGTCTGATGTTTAAAATTAGCGGACAGTCACAGCAGACATGTCAGAAACCCAGTAAGGTTATGGCTTGACTGGTCTACACAGCCATGTTACAACCAATTTGTTTGCCTTGTGATTGCTCCACCGCATGCACGGGGAGTGGCTAGCAGAAGGAGCCTTCTGTATGCCACTCATATTAAGCATAAATAAATTAAAATATAAGTGGCTTTTCCTGGCCACTGTCCATCTGCAGCATAATGACTTGGACAGTAAAAATGGTGTGATCGAGATGGGGACAATAATCCGAAAATCTGAAGTCGAAGCACTTCCATCTGAAGTGGCAGTAAGTCAGGGTGTCATGAGCTCAAGAGACTGAAAGACCTGGTGCGCAAACTCACCATCCATCAGCACAGCGTTTTAATTATATCTATTCTGAGAAAAACCTGAGAGAGTAACCGTGACATGAAAGACAGCAAATATAACAATTCTATTACAAAAAAAGACAAAGGAAATGATCTGAACTATTGCCATTTGTCTGATATTATTTGGGCATAAGAATGGCAGGCTCAGAAGGGGCTTTGCAGAACAGAATCATTAGTACCATGGAGTTAAATAGCTCACCAAGAGCAGATTGTGCTGGGTAACTCATATTTGGAAAGGTCTTATCCTTTCTCATATTTATGTACCTGATATCTTACCTCATAACAGATAATTTGGGAAAACAACAGCTGACAGTGGATTGTGTTGAAATGGGAAGTGAGGCTTGTGATGGGTTTCTAAAAGTGTTTGCTTCTAAGACTGTCTTTGTCAACTGTGTAATATTTTCATTAAAGATCTTGGCACAGAAAAAGATGTGGATACTAATAAAATATACTCAAAGTGAGGCGCTGTCAGTCCCGAAAAAGAAATATAGACAAGAAACCAAATCATCTTTAGAGCTGGAGTAACCTAAGTGTACACAGTGTCAATTCCTGTACTGAGCAGACGCCCTTGCTGTTAGTTTGTCTTCTGAGGCCCCACGGTTTGGAAAGGACAGAAAATGGTGTATTAATTGCTCACAAGATGACTGAGAACCCACTTGATGTTGTGGCTCTTAAAAAAGTTAAATGTGGGCAAGAAAGGCGTCAGGAAAGGTATTTCCAGAAGTGAGAGAGACACCCAATGCCCTTGTCCAAAACACTTTGGAGTCCACCCGGACTACCACCTACAGCTCTGATCACCTCTGTTGAAGTAAGTTGTGCTCAAACTGAACAGGTTTGGAAAACAGCTACCAGGCCCATCAGAACAATGAGGAGATCTGGTACATGAGAGGAGACCAGTAGATCCCAGCTTGGTTTAGTCTGGCAAGAGCATAGGCTAAGAGAGGTTGTGGCTGTCCTTTATACATACATTGGGCATGGATGAGGAGCCCAGTAAAGACCATCGGCAAAAAGATGAAATGGGTATAAATTGTCCATGACTTATCTCAGGTCAGAAACCAGAAATGGATTCTTAGTCCTGGAGACATGAGGGTCTGGACAAAGCCTTCTGCTAGCACCCATGGGGAGCGAAGAAAGTCTAAATTGCCATTAAAGTGGAGTCTGAAAACTTAATGGAAATAAAGACGGCGTAGGTTGACTACGTGTGACAGCAGAGCACTGGCCTCAGACGCAGAGGCCTCGGCTGCCCAAGGACACATGGCCTTTGCTGGAGTCTTATGGCAGAAACCTTATAAATATTTTTACAGCCGGAACAGGTAATTGCCTTTGCTGAGGTTACAGAGAATAAAAGAAACCGAACAGTTGTGTCAGAGAGTGTAGCAAGAGTCCTTTGTTTGCAGTGTCAAGCCCTGTTGTTCAAGTCCCTCTGTTCAAAGGGCTGAGCTGGCCCCGTGCTGTGCGGCCCGCTGCTGGCCAGCACCGAAGTACTGCCGGCAGCCAAGATCGTAAGTTACCTGTGATTTTTAGAAAAAAATCACCGCTTTCAACCAGCTAAAGAAAAACTGTGTTTCTAGGGAATGTGTTCACAAGGAAAAAGGAGAAAAGGAAATAAATAAATTTTAAAAATTTAAAAAGCAGCTATTGGGCCATTTCTGCGTTTCCAAAATGAAATAGGTTGCGTATTTCACAGGACTGTATTCATAGCAGATTGTAAACTTGACATCTGGTGTAGCTGGAGTCCCCAGACCTGTTCCTTTGTGGTGATCCTCACAAGGGACAGACAATCATCTTCTCAGGGCTGCCATTGATTTTTCTCCTCCTGTTAACATTGGGTGATGGAAACAACCGATGTTAATTTACATTTGCAATGGGTGCAGTGCTTCGGGGCGTTGCTTGTGGTTGGCCTGCAAGCTAGCAGAAGAGGGTAGCTATATCACGAGCCTTTCCTGTCGTGTCTCTTCCCCATGGTCCCAGGGGCTGCCTGGAGTGACTTATTGACAGGAGTTGTGGCTGGCCGCTGGGGGCACACAGGTATCTTCAGTGATACTCTTCATGCCTGAGGCCCAGCTTCAGAAATGGACTTGAGTCTGGGACATGCAGTTGGGCTTTATATTATCAGCACTACTGAAGGCAGCTGAATCTTGCAGTTGTTCCTTTAGCACAGGAATAAAGTTCATCAGGACAGTGCAGGCACAGATGGGAAGGATATGTGAAGTCATTAAGAGCAAGTTCAGGGTTTGGGACAGGATCCATCTTGCCAGGCATTAGACATCAGTAATGCAGACGTTTGTACACTTGGCCTGTAGGCTCCCTTCAAACGAGCAGAGAGAAATGTATGGAGCCTGATTTGCCTGACCTGTTGCAGACATCTACTTCTGGACACAGTCTCTGCTTCATAAGTACCAGTTCTCTCCATTGAGTTAAAAGAGTCCAGAAGCGAGTTCATATGGAGACGTGGTTGCTTGGGCAGATGAGTTCAGCAACTCCTGATGAATGGTTGAGTTTCTGTTGTACTTGAGAGCACTTCCCTGCTCTAACTAGCTCACAAGAGCAGTCACCTTGTGATGAATGAATGAAACAAAACATTACCAAACACATTTTTTTGCCTTGTCACACCTTGTGATCGCTCTTTCTCCTCCGCTCACAAAGGGTTGGTATCTACAGACAAACTGGAAGTGAGAAACTTCACCAGTTTGATTGCAAACCAGCGGGCTGACCTGCAGAGCTGTTCCCTAGGCTAGCTCGTAGAACAATAGCAAAGCAAAGTAAGTGTGAAGCTTCAGTGTTCCCCTGGAGCTGCAGTAGTCCTTTTTATGCAGCATGTGGTGGCCTGGAGCCAAGGGCTTCTCTGAGTGATGTGGTATAACTGGGTAACACTTGCTCGTCGTCTGTAGCTTGCTGCAGTCAGATAACGAGAGAATGAGCTGGGTTTCTTTATAGTCATTGTATGCTCCTGGTTAAATTAATGAATTTCAGTCAGAATTTAGAGAAAAGGGATGTATATTCGGCTTCACAAAAGAGAACTGAGGGGGGTTGACTGTTCTGGCCAGGCTGCTTTTTCATTATGTAAAAATAATTCTAAATACAAGCAACAGCACTTGGCCATAAAGTCCTCCGTGCTGAAGTGTTTATTCTCTATCTACTTTACTTGATAAAATCCCTTAGGTGCCCTTTTAAAGTAACGCTATTTCTCTCTTATCCGAGAAGCTATTTGGCCCGATGGCAGAGATTTTGAAATGGTGTATTTGCAGAAAAAAAATAAAAGAATTGCTTGAGATTTATAAAGCTTCACTCTTAACTGTTAGAATATGAGTAAAAGTACGGAATGATTTGTAATTGGTTATTCATCAGAGGTTTTGTATTGATTTAGAGAACAATTTCAAGGAGATGTTTTAGTCATTTACCTCAGCTGCTGGTTTGAATAACAAATCATTCATTTAACATGCAAATTTCTAGGATTTTTTTTAAACATCGTGGCGATGCAGTTTCCTGCCCATAGGCTGCCAGTCATTTGCATCACCAGTTGTCATAGACACGGCGGCAGCACCAGACCAGGCTCTGGGTGGCCTTCGACCATTTCGCTGCTTCGTGCTCTGCTTCAGAATTGTCAGGTGATCACCAGTCCCATCTGCGCTTACGTTAATCATCACCTGCACCTTCCCTGTCACACATCCCCAGGCTGAAAGATCATTTGCTGTGACCTTTTCCCTGTGCAACACAATGACTCCAAGTTACGGAGTTTCATCTGTCTCTCCTCCCGTCTTTTGCTGTGATCAGTTTCTTTAGGAGCATTTTGAGTCTTGATTTTATATATATATATATATAAAAATATGTAATTTTGTATGTATAATATATGATTTTTTAATATATAATTTAATTATTTATTTAGTCATTGTGTTTTTCTCTGTTATTTTGTGTTTTAAAAAGTTTTCTGCTAAGGTTTTAACTGAAATTAGATAACAGTTGAGAGCTGGTAACAGTTGCCTTTATTAAAGCTTGTTAGAGTTACAGTTTGAAGCTATTTGAAAGGAGAATGTAAAGCTGGTTTATGGTGTTTCTAGCATATATTTACACATAAGACAATGTATTATCTTTTTTTTCTCCTTGCCCACTCTAGAAGCTCCGTCTGGTCTTTGAAATACAAACCCAGAATATGTGTGTGAAAACCCATGAAAGGGCAAGGGGAATAAAGCTCTTCAACATGCTACATTCATTAAAATGCCCTCATATCCCATTATTTTTTGTTTTTAAATGGCATTATAATTAAATTATTACTGAAATAATCATTAAAAGTGTTATGTACTTAAAGCCTAACTATGCTTGTACAGTCACACTATGTCACTGCTTCATCTAGTGAATCCAGTGGGCTCTAAATTAGCAGCACACCGTTTTAATGAGAATAATACTATTGCTGCTATTAATTATTGATCCCATCTGTGCTTACAAAGACAAAGAGTGGAGATTTAGCTAAAGCATTGGCGACGGAATTTTTTTAACTACCCTTTTACCTTTGCACAGCCTCACTGGCCTCGCTGAAGGCATGGCATTCCTCTTCCAGCAGCCCCCTTGGCTTATTTGCTCCTTAGTGCGGCGTTAAGAGAGAAAGGTGCTATGAGAGCTGACCTGATCTTTGCCAGGATGCCACTGCAGCAAAATACCTGAGACATCGCTAAACAATTTGCTCTGCTGTCTCCCTTCTTTCCCTGCCCAAAGATGAGAAGAACCTGACTGTGCAGGCAGGGTTATCAAGTAGGCACATTTTGAGACAGTCTCTTTTCCCGTGTAATTTTCAATTATCTGAGCATCACCACCTCAAGAGTCTCATAACATGGATTAGGGGCATTGGGGATTATTTACCTATTGTTTTTAAGGTTTCTGCGAGGCAAAAAAGAGCCTGCTTCAGGAAGGATGAGCTCCTACCTTCTCTCTACCCCACTGATATCTAGTGATAAGAAGAAATGAGGAGGGGCAGGAGAGAGAAAGGAAGCAGATGAGAAGCTCTCCTACTGAGCCTAAATCAATGTATTTTTATTATGAAATGTCCCCTCACATGCTACCCAGTTTCACTAACGCTTTCCACTTTGGTAACATCTTCCATCCAGAAATCTTGAGAGGACATAGAAACTCACACTTATTTTTAGCCTTGCTACATTTGATTCTGCAATTTGTGTGCAGAAGCCAAGGAAAAAGAGAAGATCAGAGATTTGGCAAAGATCGTTCTCAGAGTCTGTAGCAGAATGAAAATGTTCCTCAGGACCTGCAGCTCTAGTTCCTGTGTCTTGTCTACAAGGCCTTCATCTCACATGTTATTGTTCATGTCTTAATTCTAACGCATGTATGAAAGTTAAAGCCCTCTCTTCTTTAGGTAATAAACTGCAATGCTAAATACAATAAAAATCTGGCAAATAATTGACAAAAAGTACAGAAAAATTTGTTCCTCTTCCAAAGGAAGACAGCTTAAATATTGCAGAGAAAATAGTCGCTCTGTCTTCTTTCTTTTTAAAAAGTAATCTTCATGTGAAGAGCATACCCTATTCACCATATTGTATTCATTTCTGTATGTACTGAAATTTCAGAATAGTCATTCTGGAAACATTTTTGTTACCATTTCAGCTGAAGGAGTGGGCTATAATTTACAAACTTTGAGGAATTATTATCCAGCTGTGTTTTAGTTCATTTTCAGAAAAGAAGGGATTATATTTATATATAGAAGTCTTTATATAATTAATGTTAATTTGCACATGTTAATGAAGATGATTATTAGCAAAGCATTGTAGTTTTGTTCCTGCTGATTTTGACAGATGAGTTGAATAACATTCTGCTGTAATCAGTGCAACATAACTCATCCCTATTTTTTCTAAGCATTAACAACTATTTTACTAGAGGGTTTTTAATGAAGCCAAGACATGATGACAGACTCTTAAGTGAGCTTTATCTGCCAAATAGCTTAATATCTTTTATTTTACATATTGCTAGTACTCTGTAAAATAACATTAAACATGACTTGCTACTCATGAGTTACTGTGAAAAATGACAGACTGGAAATCAGTTCACAGCAAAATATCCAGTAAAACTGACCCATTCTTCACGGGTTCACAACTTCTAATATCTCTCCCATTTTCTGCATTAAGGTAATAATACTAAGGATAGAGCCCAGACACTGTCACGCCTCAGAAATCAGCTGAAGGAGTTAGTACTAATGGGAAAGAGCTTACAGAAGTTTTATACAGCTGTTGTACCTGCCTGCACCCTAAAGGGCTGCTCCTCTTGGGAGAAGAGCACATGCACGTGCACATAAATAGTAGGGAACAACGGGCTGGCATTGTCCTTCTCATACACCTCCTACAAGTTATGGGGTTTCTACTCTGCACACGCTAGTACTTCTAGACAGAAGTCACTCACTGCCACTGAGCCAGAAATTTGTAATGTCCATGCAGACAGCAGTCTTCAGATCAGGGGATCAACTCTCTTGGGAGATTCTCCCCATTCAGATAAATCCTACTACTGAATACTTCCATTACCATAAGCTTTTTTCCTTTTTTTGCACATCCTTAACCACTAAGTGCTTCTTGGTAAATTATTTCCTGTGGACAGCTTTTGGGAGTCGTGTGTGTGTGTGTGTGTGTGTGTGTGTGTGTGTGTGTGTGTGTGTTCGAGTTTTGAGCCTCTAGCAGCCTGTCTTTGGAGGGGCTACGTACATTCCTAGTGCTAAGATAATTAGGATACTCACCACTTCCAAGCATGCAGCTAATATATATCATATGTATAATATAAATATCTAATACTGCATGCTTATACAGGTCACCTAACTCACCACAGGAGATAGAGGTGCTTGCTCTGGGTCATTCGTATTTTTCCAAATGGAACAAGTCAAGTTCAGCTCAGTGATGAATGCAGGTACTGGGTGAATTTTATGGAACTGGATTGAGTGAATAACATCTCATTCCTTTAGTGGCTTTGTCCCTTTGTGGAGCCAGCACATGTAAGTTACTATGCTGGGGTTCGTCCCCTTTCTGGGCTTCAACAGAAATGTTTGCTAAGCTCCAATTAGTCAAAAATGTGCAATTGTCTTGGTGACAGTAAAAGGCTGAAGCTACTGCTGTCATTGAGGCACTCATTTGGAAGAGTGTACAGCTAGCACAAGCACAGGAGCCTATTTGTCTATACGATGTCTACTTTTATTGGTGAGGAATAACGGATCTAGGTCCAACCTCTGAAAAGCAGATCAGCTTCAAAAAAACCCCCATGAACTAGACAAACCTGCTCTGAAAACCATTAGGGGCCAGTAAACATAGGACCATGGCATTCATTAGTTGCAGGTAGAACCACGCTTACAAGAAATTTTTAAGCAGGTATGATGTCTTTACACGACTTAGCAAAAGTTTCTTCTGCCATTTGTATTCTGTACAGATCACATACAATGGTACAAGCCTACTTTACTTTGTTACAGTATTGTATTTCAGTTAGCATTAATTAACTACAAGCCAACAAACAAAATGCTTGAATCACCATCTTTTTAAAACACACTTGCTGGAGGATGACTCTGTGCTTTCATTCACAGGAGGAAACCGAGTGTCCTTCATCTCTTTCTGTTATCAAAGAGAGGACAGCAGGTGAAACTCTGGAGGATGATTTCTTCCCACCTGATGACCTGTCCTCTGATGAAGAATATTATATCGAAGAAAGCAAAGCAACCCAGTTCAAGAAATCAGGCATGAGGCGCATAGATGATATCAAACAGGCATTTTCAAGGGAAAATATCCAAAAGACAAGACAAAATTTTGGCAAGAAGGTAAACAGGCTTCGAACTAGAATAGTGACCCCTGAGAGGAGAGAGAGGATCAGGCAGTCAGGAGAGAGACTGAAACAATCTGGGATAAGGATCAAGAAAACCATTTCACAAGCTGCCCCGACGAAGGAGACATTCAAGATCCATAAAAAAAATAAAGAACGAACAGGAGCCGAAGGTCAGGAGGGGATCCAGGAAGCCGCTGCACACATCACCTCTGAGCTTGCAGCAGCAGAGCCCTTCACTGAAGAAATCTCTTACACAGAAGTGATCACTAAGGTAAAGAAAAACAAGAACAGTGCAACAAAAGGTGCTTCCCAGCCAACTGAAAAAGGAGTCACAATCCCAGAAGTCGTTCTTAAACAGGAAGGAAAAGAAGGAGGAGGAGGAGGTGATGATGTCCCTTTGCTAGACTTAAAGCAATCAGCATAAGGAATCAATTAGCAAACACACCTTACTGTCCTTATTGAACAAGAGTAAACACAGTATGTATTCACTCAGCTTTAGAAAAATGTGTGATTTTGTGTTATATCCCAAAATATGTGTTGGTGGTGTTCTATCATTTACATGGGTGTCTGTAGTGTTGTCTTCCTGACAAAAGCCAAGCCATGCAAACTGAATGAAGGGGCTTCCCCTCTGTCTTGCAGTGTGCCAGTAGCCATTATTAACCCAACTGGAACTCGCATGTCAAAGGGAGATTGGAAATCTGCCGTATTTTCAAGATTGATTTAGCAGTCACTTAGCAGCCTAATCACTCTCTTTAGTTTTATGTACAATAGTATAAAACTTATTTCCATTATCTTACACCAACTCCTCTAATCAGAAAACAGAAAACAGTAACAAAGCTATTACTTGATATTAGCAAAAGGAAGAACTATGAAAAACGTCCATTCAGCTACACAAATCTTTTCATTTAAGGGCCCTCACTGAAAGAGCAGAAGGAGGAAATTCCTGCGTTATCCAGGGTGTGACAAAATGTGGCTGGAATGATAGGGTTTTCAGCAAAATGTGTTTCTTCTCAGTGGAAAAGTGAAGCTCCTGAAATGACTAAAGATTATTTCCAGAGGTCTGGAAGAGGCAGGTTTGATGTATGTAAGCAATGCATTTTCTGCACTTATGGAGTAAGAATAAAAAAGCAGAAGACACATTAAATATGGAATAGCAGGAGGAAAAGAGAATGAGGTATCATCTTCATGTTTTGGAAAGATGGGATTGTGAGAAAGGGTATGAAGGAGTAAAGGAGGAATAAGGTTAATGCATGGGTTCTGGATAAGTAGAGAAAAAAATTAGAATATTGTAACTAAAGTTTCCTCAAGATCTTTTAAAGAATTGTCACTCTATCCAGAGGATCACAGGGCTCATGAACATAACTGACCAGACAAGGGAATTGTTTTGTTTTCCATTCTCTGTGCTTTTTCTGAGCTTCACTGCAATTAAATCTGTTCTACAAAGCCGCTGAAGTACAGGGCCGATCCATAACCCAATTCTTTGTTTCCTATCATCATCGTTATCGACCAGCCACAGCCTCAGGGATTATGAGACAGACACCCTTTGGAGTATGGAATGCTGTTTATTTGCAACACTCAGGAGCCAGTGCCCTGACATCAGATATGTTTGTAAACACGACCGCTAGGCTGACATGGGGTGCAAGACTGTATTGCTCTCTTCATTCTTAAATGGAGTTGCCTTCAAAGCACTTATCTAAAGCAATCTTAGTCATTACTATCTGCGTGAAACTTGTACAATATTGCCAAAAAGCTGTATGATTGTATTTGATATCTCAGATTCATTTTAACAGCAGAGCATAACTTGGTTATCTATATACATTGTTTGAGGACTCCCAGCTAATTGTTTATCTATAATTTAAATATAATTAGTTTGATTTCAAATATTCTGCCTGCCAGTTCTTTCATTTAGTCTGGTGTACATCACATTTGAAGTGAAACAGCTTTAGCAAAAGTAACTAGGGAACACTGGTCGGGGAAGGTCAATGTTATACTGTGTCAATGACATTTCAAATCAAATTAGTGTTGTCAGGTTGGAAGCAGCAATGCCACTGAATGGAAGGGCAGGATAGGGCAAGAGAGGGAGACAGGGAGAGGAAGACATTTCTTTCAACAGTAAATTGTGCATCACCAGTGTACCGTAATTACATGCAAAAAGAGAAAAAGGGTTTGATTATATGATAGATTGGAGGTTTTTGTTGGTTGGTTTGTTGGTTGGTTGGTTGGTTGGTTTTTTTACCAGCTATAGGAAGTGCTTTCTGTGTGTTCTTCTTCCAGCTCTGTTTAACACTGTAGCTATCTTCAGTGAAATACTGTATGATTTCTCTGATTCTTCTGTAATATGGCCTGCATACTGTTCTGCAAGATTTGATGTTTTCCTAAACTGACAAACAGGGTTTAGTTGTGGAAATGAAAATGTCAAAGTTCAAAGAAGCTATTTCTTTGCGTTTTTATACAGCAGAACACTAAGTGCTAGAACATAATTGCCTATAGATTTTCTTTATATAGCATTTAATTTTCTCATTTTACTTGACAAAGAAAGGAAGTGATGCAGTTTCCATGGAGCTCATCATGTAGCACTGCATATAACCTCTATCAAATACATATTTTTTAATGTTTACTTCTAATTTCAATTGTTCAGAGGATGATTTCATAGCAAGTAGTGAGTTCTTCAGGTGTGCAAAGTATTTCAAGGTACATCCTTCATTTTAAGTTATTATCAATGTTACTGACTTGAATTTTACAAGTACCAAGAGATCAAAGTTAATTTACTCCATATCCCCTCATACAGGTAGGGGATAGGGAGAACACTATGGTTTACAACCTCAATTTCTGTACAACAGCACAGCCTTTTGCTGCTTGAAGTCCTCCTTATTTTTTTCATAATTTCTAAGAGCAATGATATTGAAGCCCAGCCCTTCACCCTTCTCGGAAACAGAATTCTCAATGAAACCAGCTGATGTACAGCTGTACTGCAGGGCGGTTTGGTGTATATGTTTTGAACAGCTGGTTTCACTTGGTAAGATAATCTCACCAGCACTGAGTGTGAAACAAGTGCTGCTCCTGGCTCAGTGGGAGAAAGGGACCCTGTCCCTGTCTGCTCTGTTTTCCAAGAAGAAATCTGGCACTTTCTGCTTAGTTGTGGGTAGGAGTGTGAATATCAAACTTCCTCATGGAAAGAGCCCTGCAATTGCTAACTGCAGAGTAAAACTGGTTATGGGAAAGGATGAACTACTTTCCTAGATGCCAGCTGAAAAGAAATTGAAGTGTTTATACAAAAACTGAAAGCATTTACAAGGAGAAAAAAAGTGATTAACAAAGCATTCACTGCAAGTCCTTCTTTCATAACATCCAACAGCAATATCTTTTGCTTTGAATTTGTGCTAATGAAAACAGCCAATAGCTGTCCATCTATCAAAAGAGAAGTAGCAATCACCCTTCAATTACAGGGTAGACAGCAATGGTGGTAACACACAAAAATTACTTCAACCACTTCAGGTGAATCTACTCCCAGAAATGGCCTGTGTGTCTTCTACTTTTTTTTACCCGAGCTGATGCAAAATACAGAATAAAAAGCCGTCAAGAGGTTTGAGTTTACAGGATTCAGGCAATAACACCAATGGAGTGAATACTACTGGAGCCAAACTGGTGTTCAGATGTATTTACTCTGAGAAGTTGCATAAACAAGTGACTATTCAAGGAAATGGTAGCACTCATTTGTAAAACCACTCAGTAAGTTTACAAATGTGAAAATTGAAGGAACTGCGCCATGGAATATATGCAGACAGACATAAAGTTTTACCATACATTTAATTCACTTGTCATTACAGCTTTAATAATGCTAAGCATGATAAGTTTTTAACTACAAAGTTGAATTTAAGAACAATTATATCATATTACAAAGAAGTCTTGTATTAGGAAGAAAAGATAACAGCCAAAAAAGAACCACCATAAATGTTAAAGCAGTTGTCACTATCGTAAGCACTTTTTTTCCTACTTTTTCCATTATGAGCAAGCTAGTTGATTATATTCTCACTTGCTTTATAACAGTTGCTAAATTTTACACCTGCAACTGTTTTCGCTCTGATATTCCCAGGTTAAATACATTTAGTATTTTTGCTGAGAACAGAGTAAACTGATCTATGTGTAATTATCACAATCTCTATACATCACTTATTAATTCCCATACCCCTGTGAGAATGTAGCCACCACTTTGTCAGTAACAGCAGACGTCCTACTGGCTGCAGACTAATCTTCCTAGGTGGTTCTTTCTTTATAGCTATCTGTTGGTCCTTATTTTGAATTGCACAGGAGTGCAACCCCCCGTAAAGTCCAGTGATCAGGATTCTGCACTGTTTTCAGATCCAAAGAGAAAATGTACGTCAGATCTGTCCTCCGAGGCTTTTTGTAGACAGGGCAGGAGTACACACTTCCTTGTTGCTTCTTTGGGTCATGCAGTGCTGTTGTGCAAACAGCATACACATGGACTACAGGAAGACTTGTGAACAGCACCTGAAAATGTTAAAAGAGACATAGGGCTCAGCATTAGAGAGGCAGGACAGGGTGGCTGAACTCCAAATGCTAGAACTACGTTCAGTGATGGCCTTCAGCAAAAGCACCAGCACCTCAGCAGAGGTACACACAAGAACACAAGTCCTGTGCTCACTGCTACATTGACCCTAACTTTAAGCCAGTGACAGCTCAGGGAGCCTGGAAGGAAAAGAAAGCAGCAGAAACCTGGAAAACTGCACGCCATAGAAGTAGATGGATAAAAGACAGGGTGGTTCTAGGAGGGAGAGAGACCATTGTCTTTTTTCCCATTGTTTGCCCCTTTGGCTATTGTTCCCCATTTTTTCCCCACCTCCTGTTCCCTGAATGGCAGCACTGGAGCTACCAAGGCCAAGCTACATTTAGCAATCCTTGTTAGCTCTGCACTGCTGGCAGTGGAGCTTCAAAGATCCAAGGTGCCTCTTGTATGCTTATCCAGACTAGATCCCCTCAGGTCTTCCAGCAAATTTTCAGTAGCAGGGGGGAAAAAAAACAGACCTGAACCCAAGAGCAACATAGAGGCTTGCTGAACACTCCAGAGTACTTGAGTAAACTCCATTTTTGAAGGTGTCTTTTGACAAACAAAGCAACAGCTGTCACCAGAAGCTACAGCTGGCAAGGTTTGGTTTGGAAAAGTTTGCTCTCAGCCAGACACAGAAGTATTTTACCTATGGAGAGCAATTACCTCAACTCGAATTCCAGGACAGTTATCACTGGTTTGGAAAAAGCCAATGGCAGCTTTCCCTGGGCAGGGACCACAGCATCTAATCACTACTCCATTGCTAGGTTTTAAATCCTCTTAGTCACATCAGTAAAATGTAACTCCATGCATGGATAACTGATCATAAGCCCAGAACTAATACTATTCCTCCTATTCAAAAACAAATGCCAGGGATTTCTAGTCATCCAAACACTGACCTCCACAGCAGCTGTCATCAAACCCAGTCCTGGGCTTTGGAAGTTGTGATAGGGTCCCACTTGCTCATTCAAAAGAAGGCTGACTATGGGTTGCACTATTTTATTCAAACATAGCTGTGCTTCTGGGGCCCCTGAAGCCAAGAAGCCCAGCACCTGGTCTGCTCTAGTGCAGTGCGTCCTAAATTCATTTTCCAACAGAAGCCTTTTTGCTTGGTTCTGGTGGGTTCAACCCCTGTCCTCTTTGCAGCCCTGCTCTTGTTTCACCCTCTTAAAACCTATTGTGAAACCACTGCTCCAGGCACTCAAAATACCTCCTGGTGTTCTCTGAGCATACCATATTATGACACAGTCAGTCAGGCTCACTTGGTCCTTACCTTTGGTGCCGACTCGACCAGCTTACTGTTTCTGCGGTCCCAACCTGCCCCTTCAAGGAAAAGGCCGTATATGTAAACCCCACCAATGTCAGCAGGAGGAGGGCCAGTAACATCTTCTTTCATCATCTTAGTCACTTCATTGTGTAAAACAACATTGTCGAGTGCCCACCCTTTTGCTAAATTCATGCGAGTTGTCTCTTGCCTCATAGCAGTCAGGAATCCCTAAGGAGATTGAATATGACATAGAGGGTTTTAAAAAAACTTTTAAAAAAGTGAACCCATTTCAAACTTTTTTTCCTATATAAGCGATAACAGCACTATAAAACCTCATGCTACAGAATCTCATGTACATATAAAACTAAATTCAGTACTATAAATCCAGTGCTTTCCTACACTTTCCCAGTAGCATGCATTCTTATATGCATGTGTTGGTGATAAGAAGCCACCAAGTTGGCTTATTTAATGTATTGGAAGTTGCACGCATAACTCACCTCACCTCACATGCCTGCTTTACAACCAGCCAGATGGAGAGAGGTTTACAAGTCTGCCAGATTAATGTGTTTTGTGAGGTTCCAAATACAGCTAATTGCTAAGCCACAGATAACACCGGTATTTTATGTGCTATACTACCCACCCTTTCTTATATAAACATTGTAAAAATGCTTTTCAGTCAAGAAATCATGAAGCATTTCACAGAATACAAAGGAAGTACAAGCTGGAATCGTGCAATTAAATAGTGAAATGCCTCGGCCACTTTGCTCAGTGCAAAGCCATAACACACTACAATAGTGTACTATTGTAGACACCAGCAAGATAAACTCACAGCACTTCAGCAGCACGGAGTGAAACTCACTCTCCGTTCTGAAGAGCTACAATCTCACAATAAGGTTACAAGCTATCACAAGCCAAGCCGGGCTGAAGATGCTGGTTAGCTTCTCTCATATAACTAACTGTCCATGTGCATGCATACTGCAGTACATGAGAAGTACCTTAATCCTAAGAGACAGGAGGGTCAATTGCTTTGCACTTCCAGTGGACGCGCTGTGGACGTACACCTTATTTTACCCTATGGAAACTCATTTGCATAGCCATGAGATGAATGAATAAAATACAAAAATTGAAGACGGAAGAGCAAGAGGGACTTACCGAGAAGGACAACTAGGAAGGAAGAAGTTTCAGGACAGATTTCAGAGCAGAGAAAGAAGGTATCTGGAGACAGAGATGGGGGAATACAGAGCCACATATGGAACACACAAAGATGCGTATTAGAGAGACGAGCACAGCTAGGAATAAATCAGGAGCAATGAGGGAATTGAACCGGCTTTTTATTTTCCTTCAGTATACACACTGCAGGATGCTCTGTTGAGCTACTGTTAGGGCCAAATGAATGGAAAGAAGTCAGATGCAGAAACATTAGCATGTCGATCTCCTGAATGCAGGGGCCAGTCTCTGGCTGCTGGGACTGGAGTGCTTGTGGCACATGCTGAGCACTTGGTAGCTACGCAATACCCTTCAAGTTATGAGAACATGAGATGACATTCATGAACTCAGATGTTTCGGTTAACTGACATTGGTTGCTTCTCATTAATATCATTCCAGAGACCTTAGGACAAGTGTTTTAAAGAGGTTTTGTGATAGCAGAGATAATTGTAATTGTGTTTGAAGTAGTTGAGAACTCCAGCATATAGCTAAGGGAGACAGGATTAAAGGCCAAGTTCTTCTATCAGAAATGCCATTAAATGAAAGCAGAATCCTTGTAGTTAATTTGTGGAATTTTAATTTTTAGAAACATGCTAGGCCCCAGAGGGCTACTGGATCCCAGATAAACTGAAATATTAAAGAAAGAAGAGCCTGAAGAGGACAGGACAGAGCAATGACTGTATTAAGGGAATCAGTTCAAAGGCTCTGTGGAAACACTGGAATAAAAGTAAGCTCAGCGCTGTGAGTTGTCTTCAGGGATAAGATTCAGACTGCAGACTATTCTTACAGAGATGGCAGGACCTATACGCTGTCTGCAGTGGGACTTGTAACACTTATCTGCTCATTTGAATGAATCCTAGACAGTGTTTAAAGACTACAGCTGTGAGCTGGAGGCCCAGCTGGGTATCCCAGAGCAGGTGAACAGCACAATAAACAGCAAGAAACAATCAAGTTGCTTGAGGTACCACTCTACAGCTGGGGGCTTGGCTCTCCCAAAACCCTCTGTCAGGCACATAATGGACCACTTGCCATGACATTTGTTTTGATTTCTGGTAACCTTTGCCCTGTTTTTTGTTTGTTTGTGTGGGGTTTGGTATTTGTTTTGTTGGTTTGGTTTTTTTTTCTGGAGTGAGGGACACACAACATGTTGAGATTTCAGAAACAGGGAAAATTATTTCTTCTCTCTTCATCTGCATTTTTCTGAACTTTTCCCTGGCTTGGTCACTGAAGGCTGCTAAAGCTTTGTCCCTTTGCTTTCTAACAACTCATGCAAACTAACTCTGAACCTTCTAGTAAGAGAGAAGCAGGCATCCATGCTATGACAAGAAATACGGAAATCAGTTGAGTCTATTGTTTTCACACTCATATTCTCTCCTTTACCTTGCTAAGGAGGTACCTTGTTTGCCACTTATTTTGCAGTTTCTACAGTGAGCAAATTATGGCAGGTTTACTAGAATTAAGTGGGCATTGAAGAATGGAGGCATTTTACTTCCTATTCTTATTAGTATTCACATTGCTTTGGCATCTAAGGGTCTTAGAAACAGGCTGAGGGTTCATTATGCTAAGTACTATACAACCAGAAAGACAGTTCTGCCTCACAGGTCTTAAAATCCATACATAGGAAAAGTGACAGC
The DNA here is from genome assembly GCA_008921705.1 of Burhinus oedicnemus. Classification (NCBI taxonomy): domain Eukaryota; kingdom Metazoa; phylum Chordata; class Aves; order Charadriiformes; family Burhinidae; genus Burhinus; species Burhinus oedicnemus. The sequence goes on along the minus strand of VFFE01007061.1, from coordinate 1,321,476 downwards.
AACTGGATATAGAGATGCAAACAAGGAAACAAGAAAACAGTATCAGCCAGAATATAGAAACTGGGGGGTAGAAATGAGATATGCATATTGTCAAGTTTTTTGAGGAAAAAAATCCAGTAACATCAGATTGACTTCCAGGAGGGAAGATAATTCTTGTTTTGTTCACCTCGGTTATCTTGGCCCAATGCAGACACACACAGGGAATTAGGTTTCTTTAACATAGAAGCCTGAGCCTGCTCTCATTTGTATCACTATAAATAAAGATTAACTTCGGTGAAATTACTAAATTTATCCTAGTGTATACACAGTCCGAGAGAAGGCATACTCAGGTCCTATATTACTTCTTATTGCCAGAATGCCTTATTCTGCCGGTGCTATAAATCTACTTTATTGTCTTGTGTTATCCACAGCACTTATCCATTGACTATCAAGCCAACAGTGAGATCTAGGAGCTGCAGTTCATCTTACAAATGAAACGATTTTTCTGACAATTTTTCAGGTACTACAAACAAGCCATTAGAACTGCAGCACTAATACTTTATCACCTCAACTTGCTTGAGAAGATGAAAATCAATTTTCTTAACATATGAAATACTGATTTTAAACACAGCAATATGACTATTAACAAAATAATAGTTAACTAAATAGAAAACGAATCTTTGCTCAGGTGAACTTCTTGTAGAATGAGCCACCCCCACAGCCTGGGTTACAGAAAATGGAAATTATAACAATAACCATCTGATTCTTAAGGTTGTGACTGTCAGCACAAATAAACTTTTAAAACAGGTAAGCACATCTCCTTGGATTTTTTTTTCTCTGCACGCTATATATTTAGGGACTTCAGAACTATGTGTTATGAAGTGTTAAATTTTTGTAGTTCTGGAGGCTTTCTCACTTACTATGGTCTATTAAATCACAACTTATCTGGGGACATTTTACTCTGATTATTTGGCAGCTTTTTTGAGAAATCCAGATGTATGGATCGAAAAAAATGTAGGATGCCCAATTTGGGCTGGCAAAATTTCGGAACTGACACAACCCCAAAGCACAAAAGAGCCAGCTAAAATGGCCAGTACAAAATCTGTATCAGCTCTTGCTCATCTGTAGTGCAAAAGCAAACACCAACAAAACCAAAAGCCCATTAAGGTTGCATCCAGCCTGGTCATTGCAAAAGTTACTTAGGAATATTTTAGAGTGCCACTATCAATGTGTTGCTAACTAACCAAGTACAGAAGTATAATAATTTTATTAAAAGTCCTACTCCTGTCCCTCATTCTTTTGCTTGGGAACCCTTTGATCCGGGATTCTGTGAGCACACTTCCATGCTATGAAGTGGTATTGGCAGACAGCTGACACAGACAGGATAGATGATAGATGGATATTTCCCAGCAGTAGTCCTAGAGAATATTTGCCGCTGTTGCTTTCTCTATTCTAGGCAGCTGTTTCAGCTAGCTTTTGCATTGCTAACAAGTACTGAGATTAAAATAGATCTTTAAAATAGCTTTTTGCTAAGGCTTCACAGAAACCTGTTGGCTGGATAGTCTCACAATGACTCACTTCCACAACTCGCACTTCCCACAAACATCTGTGAATCATAAAAAGCTTTAATGAATGTGGATAGCTGTGCAAAGAAACTACACATCACCTAGGTATGTATACTTTACTTCTTTTAACTCTGTTCTCAGCTGTTCCCTCTTTTGTGTTTCATTTTGTGCCAGGTTTTTATTTTAGATGGTGCAGGCGAGAGGCTGTATTTTTAATGTCTCTGCAAACCAAGTCTGGCACAAATCTGGGGTGGTATAAATAACAAACCTTCCATTTCAAGGAACTGATTTGCAAGGATTGAGAGCCAAGTCCAAATTTCTTCTCATATCAAAGTTTTGAAACTTACCTTGTTTTGTACTCAAAGAGATTTTCATACAATGAATGAAAAACAGATTACTGTAACAGAGGAGAGGGGAAAAAAAGAGGATAATGTTGAAATGGGAAAATATGTACTTACCCAATTTCCACACTATAATTAAAGCAACCAGAAGATGCATTCCATTATTGCAGTAATGCTATCTTGGTCTAGCAAAAATTTCTTCAATATATGTTAAAGTTAATTTATCCTACATTTATGCTAAAAATTGAATTTAGATTACACTTCATATAGTCACAACTGCGTCAGCTTGAAGTTCTCTCAAGGTCTAATTTAACTGTTACAGAGAATTAGGAAGATCAATCTGGCAGTCTTACCTGTGGATTAAAGAATCCTGTCATCCAGAACTGATTTGGTCGGCCATCCTGCAGCCAACTGCTGAACTGCTGGTTTCTTTCAAGAAGCTCAGTAAACCAAAATCCCAAAGTAGCTGACTCCCAGGAAATCCTAAACCATAGTTTCGGAATTCTAGCATCATACATATTATCCAAAGCATCTCGCAATTCTTCTGACATAATTATGGTTCCTGGAAGATACGTAAAACATTCAGACTGAACTTTCCCCCAGCTTACAAAGGCAATTAAAATTTCCAAATGACATTCTGAATCTAATAAACCCTGTTTTGTTGAGCCTTAATTGCACACCTGTTGCACTGAAGTGTTGTCAGTTTGCAGTTAATTTGCTCAGACTTGCAAGACTTGATTCATAGTTAAAGGTTACAAGATAAATGTATTTCTTCTGTTATTTTGATCAGAAATAAAGAGGCTTTTTAAAACAACTCCTTCTCCCTCACACATAATATTTATATTCATTATATTCACACTGTGTTTGGAATGTGATTAATTATTTAAACTTTTTAATATATTTGATGGTTCCCACATACATGATCAATGATAGAGATATACTGTGTAACTCCTCTATATCTTAAACATGTACTGACAGTGATTATATTAATGAAATTCACCGTTATTAATGATAACTTTGAACATTTCCATTATCCAGATTCCCAGTGGGAAAGCAGTACGGAGAATAAACCTAGAGGCAAGATTTTTTATATATTTTTTTGGCAGTGGCAGTGCATACTCGCATATTCCATGCATAGCACTTTTGCCTCCATTAAAATATCAGCATTTACTAAGACAATGATTTTTCAGTGACACTCACCATTCCATGTGCCCGAATTTCCTACATCTTATCAGTTTGTACTTTCAGTAGGACTGAGAGCTGACACATGGTCATGCCTCAGGATGTCTTCTCTGTTCTAGCTAAAATATTTTAAATTATAGAAACTGATCTGGTAGCCCCCATTCCAATTAAATGTTCTTGTAATACCCATGTTCAATGCACCATCATACACACACCTCCTGTAATTGCCACAAGGATTACATGAGATACCAAACAGAATTAGGTGGCTTCCTCCACAGAACATGTAAAGAACAGAGAAGTGATCCGGGTGACTGCAAACAAGAGCTGCAGCAGCCCATCAAAACATATCTGTGTGGAAACGTGACCTGTAACAAGTAAGCATTTCAAGTCCCTTCCTTTCATTGAGGTTGGCAGGTCCCCAGTTCAGGGGAAAGAGAAGAATATCCAGAAACCAAATACCAGCTTTTAATTCAGAAGAATGCAGTGGCTACCCTGAACACTTGTGTAACAGTGTGTGCAAATCTGGTACTTTCTACTGTATTTCAATGGCAAATAGGCTTCATTTTCTTCTAGCAGATAATGATGACCTCTCATTTATACATGTCTTTTTGTGCAACAAATGCTAAGAGAAAACTATCAACTTTTACAAAACTGCAAATATTAAAAAGTTCTGCCTATCCTGCATTCTCTGTAATGGCTCTGTAGTCAGCTTCAGAATCATGTTTTGGGATAGCTAAGAGTCTTTTATAACACAATAAATCTTTCCTTTGGGTATAAATCTTCTCTAACATATAACCAAGAGAACCAACATTTAAGAAAGAAGCCACTCTGTATCATCTCCCCTTTACGTAGAAAAATGTAATATTAGACCATACACTCTATTCACCCTCTGGAGGCAGAAAAAGTGGAAAAAAATTATGCAATACATGTTGGTTTCAACTCCGGAGCAACTGTAGTGAGGGCAGAAAACAAGGGAAGAGCATCCCGTTTGAGCCCTGGGGATCATTACCATCTGAACTAAGAAAGAAAGAACTCTTTCATCTCTGCTTCTTCCTTATTTTCAGGCTGATGCAGCCAACTTTCTCCTGCAACAAGGGTTGTGAGAGAGCCACATTTTCTTTCCTATTCTTGTGGGCAGGCTGGATGTTTTCATGTAGGGAGATACAACCAGTCTCTGCCCCAAAGCATGGTGAAATCTCTTCAGATGTCTGCCCGTTATGACCCAGAGCAGCTGCTGAGAACACTAAGCCAGAGTGTTCTTGAGGATGAGGTATGTTCACAGTTCTGGCCTTGCCCATATAGCTGCATAAATATTCCTAGTGAGTGGGTGTCATCTCTGGCAGTAGGCAAACAGTGCTTGAATTTCAGCACAAAATGGCATCTGTGGGTGTTGGGATGCATTTCTGCAGCTAAAATATTCCAATAAAAATAAAAATAATTAAGAAAATAAATTGTCAGAAATAAAATTAGTAACATGATAAAAATAACGGCATCTTTCTGCAGAAAGGTGATAAAGGTGTTTGAAAAACTATATTTGATAAATTGAATGAGTAGCACAACACTGTAGGCTTCTCACATCTAACTTCTGAGAAGCTCAGGGCACTGGTTACCACATGAAGAGACTCAATGTCCTATGAACTTAACATGACAGGCTTGAATGTTCTATGAGTCAGACAGGCCAGCTGTTTCTAACTTGGATATTTTGGGGATTACTTCATGATATTCCCTTTCTTGAATGGAATAAAGCCCATTTGAAAATGACTGATGAAAACTCTGGTCAGTTAAAGACATTAGGGTATTTCCATGCTTCAAAAATAATATGTATTGTAACTATACTGTTTGCACAGTATATACAGTTTGGAAATTAGGATTCCCGTTTTTCATTGCCCTAAATTTATACTGTCTCACTTCTAAACCACATCTAAATCTATCTGATTGCTGTGTACTGAATAAGCCACATAAAGCTACTCAGTTCTGAGGATAACTAGTTTTTATTGTTAATTAAAGTAAATAGTCTGTTCTTTTAAATTGATCTGGTTTTAGGGTGATTCATTCAATAGACATAATGCTTGAATGAGCTACATCAGGACCTTGTATTATTTCATGGACTTGCCCCTTTTCACTACCATATCTACCACAAGCTGAATCCGAAAACTGTGGAATTTGTAAAATTGGGATCTACATTTTGAATTTCACATTTAGGAAAGCCTGTATCTGGACTAGAAAACATGCATATCTCATTTAAATGAGTGGATAAAGTTAGGAACAAAGGAAGGATCTTAAACTCCAGCGTGAACCAAAAAAAGCCTCAATCCACTGACTGATTCTCTTCCCACAGGCACAGATGTGAATCATGAATAACCAGAATAATTATGTAGGATATAAATGAGATGGGAAGAAGCTAGTTTCTCTATCAAGTACAATTTGCCAATAGCTGACATCATTATAATAGGATTGGAGACTATCCCTTGAGGAAAATACTTGCTAGACAATGAGTCTGTTAAGCTAGCCTTAACAGTACACAGAGGAAAAAGCTCAGTGAAAGCATCAATCCATTCTCCACTGTCACAGTTGCAACTATAGAAGTTGATCTTTTCAGCCTTTAATCCCCACTCAAGTTTACCTCCCAAGCAACCAGGTTAGTTATTGGACCAGTTGCTCCTTGCCTCCACCACCAACCTGCAACTCCCTTTTTTTCATTGAACATGTTGAAGAGAAAATCCCAACTGGCTTGTAACTTCATAAGCTTTCCTCCCTTTCTGCCTTATGGCAACAGCTAACTTGCTTGTGCTTTCCTGAAAGAAAGCATTATTTATTATTCCATCCAAAGGTACAAGGTATACAGAGTACTAGATAAAAGCAATGAAAGCTAATATGTTTCCCCGTACCTAAAACTTAATCTCTTTTGCAAGCTTTAGTATGTTTCTGCTCATCCAGTTATGGCCATTGCTGTGCTGAAAGAAGTCAACTTCTTTGCTTCAGGCAGTTTTTTGGGTATTTCCCTCTTTCTTCACTTGCAGCACTCAGGCACTTCAGCATTTGGAGATGATTCCCAGGAAGGTCTCAGAAGCTCATTTAACTCCACCATGCTGTTTTAATCCCAAGGACCTCAACCATTTATCACCTCCTTTTGCTCCTGGTCTCCAGAACAGGAAGAGTAAATCAGGCAGCCAAGCCCTGCAGTCCACAACACTCTCTCCATTTTTTACTTGTAGACTGTGGTATACTCTCCAGCTGCACCTAATCTTTGCCTCTGTCCTGTTTTCTGTTTGTTTCCCACCTTTCTTTTCTGGTGTAGAATCCTCTGATTTAATTCTTCAAGTCAGGAGAGATGAAAGGAACTGGGAAACTTGAGTAGCACGCAATTTTTCCACATAGAAGAGCACACAAATCCTAGATTATCTGCAACAGCTAATTCCTTTAAGTCAGAAAGAAGGCAATTTGAAAGTAACCTTGCAAATTGTTCTGAAAACTTACCAGCTCCAGTACTAAATGCACTTGGCTACACCCACCAAAAGAATGAAAACAAAATTTTTAAAGCAATAATTTGAAGATGAAAATCCATGCACACCCCTCAAAAAGTAACAGAAATCACTACCCTGAGCTAAAGTAATAGAACAAGCAGACAAACTATTTTCTGCGGTTTGTCCTAAATGTGCAATGTCTGCTTCTAAACAGTTGTCCTGGCCAGCATCGTGGCAAGCATACATAACACTTATTAAGAAGTCCAGAAATAACATGCCACACTTTGTAAAAGACAACAGGAGGCATTCTGGCATCCTTATCAGGATGAGAAGCAAATAATGGATGAGAGCTGCTGAACCAAGAGTAACTATGCCACAAGACATACTAGACTCATCCCCTCCACTCCTCAAATTAATTCCTCATTGTTACATTCCATTAATGCCATCACTGAGTCCTCTTAATCATCTTCAAATAAAATACTTATTCAAAAGTGGAATACACAGATGATCCCTACAAGCTTTACATACATACTGTAAGAATCAGTAAGGTAAGAGCCTTACCACGACAGAGCCCAAGAACTTTCAGTCCAGAAGTCTATTACCATTGTCAGCAGGCCAAACCAAAATTGTATTTGTTAGCAGTCTTAAAGCATTACAAATCAAAACAGAACTTAGCCGGCCAGTGGGAATGAGTCCATGCTCCTTCCCTTTGTGGGAAACTACCTTTCCTGTGCATTCTGGCAAGACCAGTTTCCCGAGCTTCAGGTTTTTGCCACATAGATTAGAATAACCTCTTTTGGCTCTTTTGGAGTTCACTTATATCCCTGTTGTAAGGTGCTACACACAATGAACAGAAATTACTTGCAGCAATATGATGCAAACACTACCATCAAGATCAAGGTATTCTGAGTTGGAAAAAAATAGTGAATCTTTAGCTCATTCTTTCAGGGGCTTAATGTGAGTTTGTGTAGATGATGGAGGGATTCTAAGTGATTCCTATTATGTATGTAGAACTACATACTACCTCACATCTACATGAAGTTCTGGGTGTTTCAACATATTCTTACAGGAATGACAATAAGGAAACACCTAAGGCCAACTTGCTGGTTAGCAATGCAATATAAGCACAGTGAGGAGCTAAAAGTACGTAATTAAATAGGTTTTAATAAGGTAGCAAATCAAAGGCTGAGATGTACAGAAACTAGTCAAACACACCAGTATTCCTCAAGGCTTTGTTATTTACAGTTATTATTCAGCTTTGTCTGAATTATAATGTTCTAAAAATATTAGAAACACATACAAAAATACATAATTCTTTACTATCTAGTACCTTCTGTTTCAATAGTCTCACCTGCACTTTCTCACACTTCTCAACCTGGCATAATATACCTGAAACATGCTAGTGTCTTAATTTTAATGAGTTTTCATGCATATAACCTATGTGTCGTTTAAAGAACATGCACATGCTATACATCTGTGTGGGTAAAAAGAGGGCAATTAGCAAAGTCCCATCTCCCCTTAGTAATATCCTTGTTCCTGATCCTATTATTCCAAAAGCTCTGCTTGCCCTCTCTTTCAGTGCAGGATAAGAGTAATCTGTGATTTATATTTTTTCAAGTCCTGGCAGGTAGGTTATGTATGGTGTGCATTACATGCATGAAAATATGCTAGCTTTGTAACATGAGGGGTGCCATATTGTAGGTGCAGTGGAAAGTTTGCTTAAGGCTGGTAGAGTTTCTCCATGAAAAATGCCATGATGACTTCTGAAGCAGTTATTTGTATTCCACTTCTTTGCCTTCTATGTTGGTCTTATGGCTCCTGTAGGTATTTGCACAATGCTTGTCTTGCAAGTACAAAGAAAAATGTAACAAACAAAACCTGTGGGCCTGTGGAAACAAATCTTTATGCATTACAAGTCATGTAAAAGCTTTTAGAGGGATTGCTATATTCTCAGGAAATAGGTTAACAGGAAAAGGACTTGCCTGTCCTAACTGCAAGTACTGCACAAATAGCAGCTGGAGTTCTGTGATCATGTGGCACATATATGACATGAAAGGGTAACAAATCCATGGTTTCTGTATGGCCTTCACTTGTTCATAAAGTAGGCAGTTCCAAAGGATTAATTTGAAAACACAAAGCTATAAGGTACCAGAAATAAATGCCAAGTGGATGCAGTTTTATGACTAAAGTAGAATTTAGATATACTCATAAATAAATGATTTAAGCATTTGCTTCTTTCACGACAAGCCCATAGACAGAAAATTAAGTAGGTTAAAAAAAATCAGGAAATAAAACCAGATTAAAAGCTGTGCTTTTTTCCATTGCCAAGGATTCAATATCCACTTTCAGTGCTACTACAAGCATGGTCCACTGCTGAGATTCATGGAAGCCACTCAAGGGGGGCTAGGGATAACTCCCACAGAATCTCTTTTCTCACTTTCTTCAATGATAGAAGACACATCAGAGTGCTATCAAAACGCTTACCACATCTACTTCAGTGCATGGATAGAAAAAGAGAACCACCCCCCAATCTCATAGATAGGCCACACTCAGTTCCCCTCTACTCAAACAAACTCTAAGAGACTAGGAATAACTGAATGGGTCATTAGATCTTACTGGACTTAAAGATACTATCTTCATTAGTGGGAGAGGGGGTTTGAAGTGCCCGCTCCCCAAGAAACAGGGTATTAGTCTTCTGTGCCAGAGGCATCTACGCTTCCACCTGAGGAAGATAAGGCACGTACACAGGAACTCTGTAGCTCGTATACTGCCCTACAAAGAATAGGGTCACCTTCTGCCAGAGGCTCAAGATCTGGTGTTTATAACCCATTAGGATCTGGAGGTTTGGTTCAGGCCCCATGTCTTACTGCTGCCCAGATGAAAAGATGAGAAAACAGCTCTTTCCTCATCTTTAAAAAGATTTCTCTATTTGGAACATTGCCTCTATTTAGGTCACTTGAGAGGACAATCATCATTGCTGTTTTCTGATTTATGTGAAGCTCTGTATTACACCAACTGTGAAATAAATTCTGGGCAATCAATAAGTAATTAGAACAGAACTAATAGTTGGGACATAACTGAGAGTACAAAGTGCAGCTACAATCTAATTATTACAATTTGATCCAAAAAAAGTGTCCCTCTGGGCAGCAAAGTTTATTGGTGGAGATGCAGGCTTGTGGGGCACAGCTGCCAACAAACATGTTGGACACATGCTGAGCATCCTCACCCCTCCCAAAAGCTGAACACTGCTTAATCTGCCCTCTGGATAGAGGGACAAAACTGGCTCTGCTAATTCCCTCAACATCCCTCATATTCAGCTGCACATGGGCTCTCACAGAGGAGGGCTTTATATTACCTCAAATATAACCTAGTGAGCAACGGTAAAATTACAAGGTCCATCTATTTACATCCAACCTGTAGAATCAAATATTCAGACCTCCTTTCACAAAACTACATGACACAACATGAAGATACGCTATATTCTTAAACACAAAATTTGATTGAAAATTTAGATCTGCTGTAAGTGGGTGCTTGGGCCTTAAGAGGTTCATGAAGCCAGAGCCAGATGCATGACGAGGGCAGATGCCAAAATTCACAAGACCCCTTTGAGCAGGCAGATCAGTTTACCTCATTGTAAACAAAAAGGAGCACATCAGATGGTCTGATATTGCAGTTGACTAGCTTTGGGGAAGAATCTAGTCTGAGAGAGTTTGGGGTTTTCCCCTTTGCTAAGGCAAGACAGAGTGCCTAAATGTTCTTTCCATCCCCTGATGAACAGTCTACCACATGCACTTGATGCATCATGAATCTGCCAGAAGCCATTAATAGTTATTGTTAACCATACATCCAATTTTGTTTTCAGAGCAATTTTTCACTATATTTAACTTGCTTGTCCCTAAGAAAATTATGTTTTAGAGGATTGCACAAAAGTTAGAGCATTAACTTGATTAAACACCTGGTAGAGGACTGTGCCTACTGTGGAACTGAATACTAAGTGCAAATAAATTATGTTGCTCATCCATTCCTCTGCAGAATATTGTACATTTTGAGACTTTAAATATATCTGTCACAATCAAGGAAAGAATAATACTTTCCTGGATGGAAAGCATTATTTTAGTTTACTTGAAAAGGGACTCTATGCACATATAAAAGGGAACTTTCAGCTCAGTATTGAAACAGAGGACAATTGTTTCTTCAATCTTGATCTTTGCATAGGTTATTACATGATATGGAAGCTAATTAGCCTTGGGCACATTTATGAACCTCTTTCCCAGATTCAGATTATAGGCATGATGTTTCTGAATCACGCATTGTTGCCTTGGTGAATCATACAAATGATAGGAAAAAAAACCCTTTTGATTCTTATGTAGCAAAGATACAAATTAAAAAAATCTCCCTTCATGAAAGACTTACTGTCAAAAGACTGGAAAATGCCAGTAAAACAGATCACAGTACTGCTGTCACCTACATCAGAAGGGACTAGTTTTGAGGCACTCTAACCTTCTCCCTGTAGGGACAGTTTGCTGTCTCAGATATTTTCTGCCTCTCTGCTGGAGAACAGCAGACTTGAGTGAGATCTTAACCAGCTGAACCGCACTGTTCATGCTTCATTTTCATTTATTGTTAATTCAAGAAGCTTGGCTGAGCAACAGTATACTTTCCTTCTTGGATATTTCAGCTCTTGCAGATGAGCAAAATGGGAAGTGAAAACAAAAAACAGACGGTAACATCATCATCTCTTCTTTTTCCTCACTCCTTTTCTGATCAAGTTTTCCATCTGCTTCTAGTTGCCTGTACCCTTGATTTATTTTAACTACATTCACCAGTGCTCACTTTCAGCCAAATACTCCTGTCTCTGAGAGATACAGAGTGCTGTTACCTACCTCTTGTGATGGCTAAAAGCAGAACTCTGTCATTCTCTTTTGACTGGCTCTCACACTCACTTCAGCTTCCATTTAGAGACATCCTATTTGGTATAACCAGTTTCATGAACATTGCATATCTCATCCTTAAATTACAGTCTTTGCCATCTGGCCTCCTGAGTACCCTGTCTCTCAATTACTTAGCAGCAACACTTCTACCTTGTTCTATATCATTATGTCTCAGCTTAATTTCATAAATTACTCTGGCACACGACCTGTGGACCTAATCACGCAATTCAGCTCCTCTGAGCTCTCCTAGAGAGAATCACAGAAGTGTAGTAGTGCTGTGGGACATGAACTGCAGTACTGGAGCACATGCATACAGAATAAATTAAGGTAGAGTGTCCTTAGAGATGCAGTCGGGATGCTTTAAGGGTTAGAATTAGTGATCATATGATAAAGAGAGAGAAAAAGAGAAAAAATGGGGGAGGGAGAGAACAAAAGAGAAAGAGGTAGAAAGGGAGGTGAGAAGGGGAATTTATTTATTTATTTATTTATATAGTATAAGACACTGCTAGTAATAAATATTGCATCTTAATTAGTATGATTTTTAATATTGTAACTTACCATCAATAGCCAATTTGAGATCAGTCAGTGTAGTTCGAACTCTTGATATAATATGTTGCATGCGGTCAATTTCTTGACGGAGAAATATGTTTATGGGTTGAACAGCTCCCATCTTTTGAAGCTGGGCTTTCACCTAAACAAGAATAGTGCAACGATTATAAAATTTAATGTCCTGTTTCCCATGTAATAATTTTTGAAAGCAAAAGGATGTTTTTTCAATTGTATCCCATAATTCCTGAGAAAAGAAACTTTTAGGTAACAGATGGTCATGCAAGTTCTGTGCCAACTCTAAGATTTAGCACAGTGTGACTCATTAGCTTACGAAAAGGAGCTCCTCCATCATTCTAAGGAGGGAAAGTTCCCTCTTTTTGAAGGGACACAGCAGTTCCTTCTGTCCTTATTAGGCTGCAGGGTCTTAGATCTTAAAAAAAACCAAACCCCACATCCTATACAAACGCATGTTCAATGGTAACTTCTTCAGATTTCCAAATTGTGCTAGTTGAACTTTCTCACCTCTTCTTGCCCTGCTGAGTTGAAATAATGCTATAAATGGAGTTTGACTTAACAAGCGCAATGATAGATAAAAGCTGCTACTTCCAATAGCATGCAACTCACTCATAAGACAAGGTGCTCATGGATGCATTACAAGGGAGGCAAGATTGCCAGGAATAATACAGATGCCAGAGAATTCTGTTACACCATTATGTGCACCATTTGGTAGGCAGAAGCTTTTGGCCTTCTTAATTTTTAAGGATAACAGTTTCACTCATATTCAACAGAGAACATCTTCAAAATAGAGTTAGTTGTCTATGTTACTTAAGGACATGTCACAGCAACAGTAGCCAAAGTGTCCCCTGTCTCACTTCCGAATATAATGCATATAGAATATGCTTCAGACATAGACTGTATGTTCCATGTATATCAAAGATCACTGTACACAACAGTGCATGAGAGAGGATTTAGTGGCACTCACAGAAATCATGGTGCCTGTATCTCACATAGTACCAGAATTATTGATTTTTAAGACTTTCAAGTGTTTTTCCCCACTATGACTCAGCTTTCAGAAAGCCAATAGACTTCTCTCTATACTTGCTACCACTCAGCCACATGCATCATCTTTCACACTGAAGCAGCCTGAACCCTGATCTTTGCCATAGTCACTCCTTCCCTCTGCAAGGGCACTCTGGAACGAAAAAGAGATCACAAACAGTAAAATAAGATCCTAAATCCAGATACCTATATGGTCATTAATTTATCATAAAAGAGCTGACCCAAAGGATCAGTTTGCTAAAATAATTTAAGAGTTTATTTTGAGCTTACTAACAAAAGACGATGAAAGAGTTAGAAAGTTTATTATTTCAAAGAGCAGACTATCATTGGAATTCTACTGCAGCCAAGCAGAAGCCACAAGATTTCATATAATATGTGCTATTTCATCAAGGCCAGAAGTTCACTGGATTTTGCTTCGTGTTTTTCCAGGTATACTCATATATATAACTGTATACATTATTATGTATACCATACATTATATACACATAGCAAATATTACTAAGGATCTTATTATTTTACTGAATAGCAAGTTTCTGCCAGATGAATATAATATAGGAGTAGTTGTAATTGCTAGTATAAATGAGTAAATGCTTTGACAATTTCCAATTCTCAAGTTTCAACTCCAAGTCCAATAAAATACTCTTTTTCAACTTTATATGCTATGCTCCTTGGGAGACAGCTATCAGCAAGGTTATTCATCATATTTTAATCACAAGGACCCATGAGTCTGTCAGACAGAATGTCCAAGAAATAGGTGCCAGCCAATTATGCTAATGCTTTGCAGTGTGACAATTCATTTTACAGACTGAGTTAATGTATTTCTTCCTGTAAAAGAGAAAAAACTACTAAAATCAGCTATCATGAGACTAGAGCTGAGGAAATAAACTCTTTTTGGATAATTTACACAATAAAGTATTCTAATTTTTTTCATACAAAATCCAGGGAAAGCTTCTGCTTTCTGAAAATTTCCCAGGAATTGATAATTCTCCCTCTTGCCAAAAAAGCAGAAAAAGCTTTGATTATTTTTTTTTCCAGAATACTTAGAAGTCTAGTGCATGCCACTAATAACAAAGGAATTATACAGAATATAGTCCATGCATTTTGTCGTTTAAATAAGAAATACACTTTTTTCTAGTCTACAAAGTATGTGTTCCTTTTGGGGATCACTTAGGGGAAGAATTTCTCCTGTTTGAGGAAAAAGTGTAAGGAAGATGTTAAAGGAGTTATTTTCCAAAATATTGATACTTATGAATCTACAAAGAGAGGATGAAATAAATACTCTAGAATATTACTGTACTGAAAATCTTGGAATTTAACTAGCAAATTCTCAGAATTTAAACATTCTTCTGGTTTGTTTTCATGTACCTACAAAAATACCTGTGATGTTTTGAATAATGAAGTGGACGGATAATGCAGAAATTTGTTAATCCATCCTATATATGTTCACAGCACTCAGCTTGGAGCACCAAGCATAACCAGATATGAAAATTGAAAAAAATTACATACTTTCTACTTTATTGTATACAAATCAATCCTGATCTGCAGTGAGATTTACTAGGTATAACATAGCACCTCTCTTGGAAATCTTGCTGTTAAGATTAGTTTTAAATACCAGCTCTGAGGTATGATTGACTGTTTTTGTATTAGAATTCTTATCAAGCAATCAGATGACTTACTTCCAGTGCTGTATTTATTATGACATAAAGAGATGGATCCTGACTGATAGAAAAAAAACCCTCAAAAGACAAAACTCACTAAACAAAATAGCCTTTCTGAGATAAAAATACTAATTCTATAAAGCCCACTTACAATATCTCCTTTTCTGTATGCAAACAGCTGTCATCTAACATAAAACAAGGTGATTTAAGAAAGAAGCAACTAAAATCATAATCTTAATAGCTTTGTCTACGTGATTTTGCAATGCACATCTCTACTGTATCAGATTCCTCTATGCACATTTTTCAGCTGTCCTCAGGTAACCAACCCCTTGGTCACCACATACTTTACAGGACATTCCATGGAAAAGCAGATGCTGAACTCATGTCATTTAATGATCAGTGATCGAGTTACTGTAGTAGTAGCTGCCTATCATTTGCAGTAAATGCTATCATTTTCAATTAGACTTGCCTACTTGCTATACCCTTTGTCAGCAGAAATGGGAAGTCCATCATTCTGTGAGATGGTCTAAATAAGAGGCCTGAATCAGAAAGACAAGCTCAAGCCTTGCCCAAGTCAAAGTTCTTTTCAAGTGGTGTCAAGGATCACTTCCCTGTGACATACAAGGAAGCGGGCAGTAAAACACGTATAAAATAGCTGCAGCTTTAGAGCTGGGTGATCACCATATCTGACAGGGTTGGTAAGTACATCAGAGACACCTTACAAAGCATCTATGTTAGTGTTTTGGTTCAGACCCTGATTTTTTTTTGTAGCAAAAAATCTACACTGAAATGTAGACTCCAGGCACACTAACTGGCTTAGCTTCAAATTAATCAAACCCAAAAGGTGTGCTTCAGAGAGTCTAACGTACTCCAACCACTAATGGCTGTTCAGCCTACAGGCCAAACTAGAGTTAAGACCAAAGTAAATTCCCCAGTGAAACAGCTAATGCAGGCCTGGGGTCCTCAGATGAACTCCTATTCCCATGCAATACTTGCTAATGTAGTCATAGCCTTAGTGGAGGATAAGGCGAAATCAGTACTACAAGAAAATTTTAGGGAAAAAAAGATTGCTACTTGTGTTAAAAACCAACCTCCAATAAAGTGCAGTATCTTTGGAGTGTCTCTATGTCTATTCCCTAGCAAGCTGTTTTTCAAGTTGCAAGGATCATTTTCATTATAAACCTCTGTGTGTGACAGGGTGACCTTTATTCTTGCATCTGTCTTCACTCACATGGACTGACTGGACCTAATCATTTTAGCACTAATCTCTGTTA
The DNA here is from genome assembly GCA_008921705.1 of Burhinus oedicnemus. Classification (NCBI taxonomy): domain Eukaryota; kingdom Metazoa; phylum Chordata; class Aves; order Charadriiformes; family Burhinidae; genus Burhinus; species Burhinus oedicnemus. The sequence goes on along the minus strand of VFFE01007061.1, from coordinate 1,305,474 downwards.
CCTGTGAGGCAAGACCCAGAAGAAAAAGGGGTTATGAAAGCAGAATGCTTACTCTGCCTCTGCCTCTGGAGCGAGAAAAATGAAGACAGTTTTAGGTCAGGAGGAAGGTTTGTTTTGCTTTTCCATCACCTGTGTCAAACTGCGGTCTGATAAAGCATGCAAAGGTGACTTGTTTTTTTTATAGTCTTTTGGGTGGACATTGACTCAAGTTATTTGACTGGTGAGAGGAAGTGTTACAAGAGCACAACAACAAAAGAAGCAGCATATATCGTGGGGTAAAATAGTTGTCCTGTTTTGAAAGTTTTTGGTTCCAAAGTCATTAATGAAGGCCAATAATTGAGAAATGAAGGCCGCTGTGTGACAGCCTGAATTTTCTCTGGATTCACAATGTATCAAGAGAAAGTACAATCCAGAGCTCTGAATGTCAGCAAATAATTGGTTTCAGTACCATCCATCCCTAACCAATTCTGTTGGGGTTTTAACTCTGATCAAATTCACTCCACACTTTCTAAATGGAGCCACAAGAACTGATCAAAGATAGCAAAGGCACCTGCCACTTTCCCTGAAGAGTATTTGTTTTTAATTACCTTCATTTGTTTCCTAATTTTTTTGTTCCTTTTCTCCACTGATAGTATCTCTATAACTTGATTTCCAAAGACTACCATGTTGTGCCCTTACTGGAGCACAATATTCTTCTAAAAGCAAACCCAGGCTGCACTGCTAGGACTAATGAATGTTTTTCTTTTTACTGCTCTTATCCAATGAGGCATGCATAGGAACTCTTTTTGACATATTCCCTCAGTCTCTTACAATTTAGTAGATTAGTTTTTATTTGTTTCAGGATTGTTAAACTGATCTAGTAGGTAATAATCTCCTGAATATAGGTAATAATGTCCTGAATGACCAAATGTTGACTTAAATTGACAAACAACAGAACTCATCTCATTCCCTTTATTTCAGACATCAGAGGAAGTAATTACATAATCCATTTCACTCCTTATACTTGCAAGCTTAATTTCATTTGCTTATTATATTGTAGCTTCTGCTAAATTCTGTTGCTTCTTCCCTCACAGAACATCTAAACTCTCCCTTATTTCTGCTCTGACTAATGAAATTCTTGGTTATATGTTAGTGAACATAATCTTTTTTTTTTCTTTTGGTATTTTAGACATTCTTTTCTTGTCAGCTTATGCAAACTTCCATTTAAAAACGTAGCTTTCTTTACAGCTTACTCCTGCCATCTCCACCCTTTCTAAGAGGTTCCAGAATAACAGAGCTTCCCTTCAGATGAGAAACACATTTGATACAGATTTTTTTCTTATTGTGTAGGGGTGGCCACACTCCTGGCCCATAAACAACTGCGGCAAAGAGATGGAACTGGGCACTAATGGCAGAAAAGGGAAATTCCCCTCCAACAAAGGCAGCATTGGTAAAGACCCAAATGAGTTCTAAGATCTAGAGAATAAGAGAAAGGGTAAATCCATTAAGCACAATGAAGAAGGAAACATTGAAGGATCAGGAACTGCAAGAAATAATGCCAAAACGGCTTCTGTTAAGAAAAAAAGAAGGGTAATTGTTGTAGGCGATTCTCTTCTGAGGGGAACAGAGGGCCCCATGGGACCAGACCCATCCCACAGGGAAGTCTGCTGCCTCCCTGGGGCTCAGGTTAGGGATATCACTAGGAAAGTCCCTGGTCTGGTATGGCCCTCTGATTATTATCCGCTCCTGGTTGTGCAAGTGGGCAGTGATGAGGTTGCAGACAGTAGTCCAAAAAGAATTAAAAAGGACTTCAGGGCACTGGGGCAACTGGTCGAGGGATCAGGAGCACAGGTAGTGTTGTCCTCAATCCCTTCAGTGGCAGGGAAGGACACTGAGAGGAACAGGAAAACACACCTATAAAACATGTGGCTCAGAGGCTGATGCCACCGGTGGAATTTTGGGTTTTTTTGATCATGGGGAGGTTTACACGGCACAGGGCCTGCTGGCGACAGATGGAATTCAGCTGTCTCAAAGAGGGAAAAGGATCCTCGCTCATGAGATGGCAGGGCTCATTGAGAGGGCTTTAAACTAGGTACGAAGGGGGAAGGGGAGAGAATCAAGCTCGTTAGAGATGAGCCTAGGGGCAGCATGCCAACATTGGGGGAGAAATTGATAGCCCGGCTCAAGTGCATCTATACCAACGCACACAGCATGGGCAACAAACAGGAGGAGCTGGAAGCCATTGTGAAGCAGGATAGTTATGACATAGTCGCCATCACAGAAACATGGTGGGATGACTGTTATGACTGGAATGCTGCAATGGATGGCTATAAGCTCTCCAGAAGGGATAGGCAGGGAAGGAGAGGTGGTGGGGTGGCTCTATATGTTAGGGAGTGTTTTGATTGTACAGAGCTCAATGACCATGAAGGCGAGGTCGAATGCTTATGGGTAAGGATGAGGGGGAAAGCCAACAAGGCCGATACCCTATTGGGAGTCTGTTATAGACCACCCAATCAGGATGAAGCAATAGACGAAGCATTCTACAAGCAGCTGATGGAAATCTCACAATCCCCAGCCCTTGTCCTAGTGGGGGACTTCAACTTACCAGACATCTGCTGGAAATACAACACAGCAGAGAGGAAACAGTCTAGGCGATTCCTGGAGGGTGTGGAAGATAACTTCCTGAAGCAACTGGTAAGTGAGCCTACCAGAGGAGGTGCCTTGCTAGACCTGCTGCTTACAAATAGAGAAGATCTGGTGGGTGATGTGGTGGTCAGAGGTCATCTTGGGCTTAGCAACCATGAAATGTTAGAGTTCTCAACTCTTGGTGAAGTAAGAAAGGGGATAGCAAAACCACTACCGTGGACTTCCAGAAGGCAGACTTCAGCCTATTCAGGACACTTGTTGAGAGAGTCCCTTGGGAGACAGTTCTGAAGGGCAAAGGGGTCCAGGAAGGTTGGACATTCTTCAAGAAGGAAGTCTTAGAGGCGCAGGAGTAAGCTGTCCCCATGTGTCGTAAGACGAACCGTTGGGGAAGACGACCAGCCTGGCTGAACAGGGAGCTTTTGCTGGGACTCAGGGAAAAAAGGAGAGTTTACCACCTTTGGAAGAAGGGGCAGGCAACACAAGAAGAGTATAGGGATCTAGTTAGGTAATGCAGAAAAAATGTCAGAAAGGTGAAAGAACAGCTAGAGCTTAACCTGTTGTAAGAGATAACAAAAAAGGTTTTTACAAATACATTAACAACAAAAAGAGAGCCAGGGAGAATCTCCACCCCTTATTGGATGTGGAAGGGAAGACTGTCAACAAGGACGAGGAGAAGGCTCAGCAGAAGGCCTTCTTTGTCTCAGTCTTTGATAGTAAAACCAGTCGTCCTCAGGGTATTCAGTCCCCTGAGCTGGAAGACAGGGATGGAGAGCAGAATAAACCCCCCATAATCCAGCAGGAAGCAGTTAGTGACCTGCTACACCAACTGGACATCTACAAGTCTATGGGCCCAGATGGGATCCACCCACGAGTGCTGAGGGAGCTGGCGGAGGAGCTTGCCAAGCCACTCTCCATCATTTATCAGTGGTCTTGGTCAACAGGGGAGGTCCCAGATGACTGGAGGCTTGCCAATGTGACACCTATCTACAAGAAGGGCCGGAAGGAGGATTCAGGCAACTACAGGTCTGTCAGCCTGACCTCAGTACCAGGAAACAGCATGGAATGGTTCATCCTGAGTGCACTCATGGGGCATGTGAAGGACAACCAGGGGATCAGGCCCAGCCAGCATGGGTTCATGAAAGGCAGGTTCTGCTTGACCAACCTGACCTCCTTTTACGACCAGGTGACCCGCCTGGTGGATGAAGGAAAGGCTGTGGATGTTGTCTACTTGGAATTTAGTAAGGCCTTTGTCACAATCTCCCACAGCATTCTGCTAGAGAAGCTGGCAGCCCGTGGCTTAGACAGGTGTACTCTTTGCTGGATTAAAAACTGACTGGATAGCCGAGCCCAGAGAGTTGTGGTGAATGGCATTAAATCCAGTTGGCGGCAGGTCTCAGGAGGTGTTCCTCAGGGTTCAGTTTTGGGGCCAGCCTTGTTTAATATCTTTATTGATGATCTGGATGAGGGGATTGAGTGCACCCTCAGTAAGTTTGCAGATGACACCAAATTAGGCAGGAGTGTTGATCTGCTTGAGGGTAGGAAGGCTCTGCAGAGAGATCTGGACAGACTGGATCGATGGGCTGAAGCCAATTGCATGAGGTTTAACAAGGCCAAGTGCCAGGTCCTGCACTTCGGTCACAACAACCCCAGGCAACGCTACAGGCTTGGGGAGGAGTGGCTGGAAAGCTGCCTGGCAGAAAAGGATCTGGGGGTCCTGGTGGACAGCCGGCTGAACATGAGCCAGCAGTGCGCCCAGGTAGCCAAGAAGGCCAATAGCATCTTGGCCTGTGTCAAGACTAGTGTGGCAGCAGGAGTAGGGAAGTGATCGTGCCCCTGCACTCAGCGCTGGTGAGGCCACAGCTTGAGTACTGTGTTCAGTTTTGGGTGCCACAGTATAGGAGGGACATTGAGGTGCTGGAGCGTGTTCAGAGAAGGGCAACAAAACTGGTGAGGGGTCTGGAGAACATGGCTTATGAGGAGCGGCTGAAGGAATTAGGATTGTTTAGTCTGGAGAAGGTTGAGGGGAAACCTTATTGCTCTCTACAACTACCTGAAAGAAGGTTGTAGTGAGATGGGACCTGATCTCTTCTCCCAAGTAACTAGCAATAGGACAAGAGGAAATGGGTTCAAGTTGCACCAGGGGAGGTTTAGGCTGGACATTAGGAAAAATTTTTTCACTGAAAGAGTTATCAAACATTGGAACTGGCTGCCTAGGGAGGTGGTTGAGTCACCATCCCTAGATGTGTTTAAAAGTCATGTAGATGTGGTGCTTAGAGACATGGTTTAGTGGCAGACCTGGTAGAGTAGGGTCAATGGTTGGACTAGATGATCTTAAAGGTCTTTTCCAACCTAAGTGATTCTATGATTCCATGATGTCATAACACTACAGAAGTAAAATCTGAAGTTGTAGTGCAGCTAACACAGCCTGAGAGATGTACAGAGGAACACATTGTTACCAATAATAAACTGTTTGAAAATGATCAATGGATGCTCTGTAGATACTCAGAGCAACGGAATGACTACCATGATACAGAAACAAAGCATAATTTTTGGATGGTTCTGTGGAAAATTACCATGTCATCTATCAGTAATGTGGACTGAAGAAACAGCATGTAAATAGAGTGGTGTAACTAATCAGAGAAGCGCAGTTCACAGATCATGATGTACAGAGCCTGAGAAAACTGGAAATCATCAGGAAGAGGTGGCATCTACACTTATTGATAAGAGAATGAAACAAACTTACATCCTGAGCTCAAAATACATTTACAAGAAATACAGAGGCAAAAAGTAGATCCAACAGGACATCCTCTGACTGTGCCTGTAAAAGTGAAGCTGGGGCGGGGAGCAAGCTGATGTAAAAGTGTTAAATACTGGTTTATCCTGTACAAACATGAATCTCCTTACTTGAATCATGAGAGAACAGATGTCAAGCAAATTGAAGCAAAAGAGGTTTCCTTGAAGCTCAGAGAAGATGTCAGAGAAGTGGTACAGAAGCAAAGAACTATCTAATCATGAGCATCATTATAAAGATGATTGCTTATAAGAAAATAAAAACCCGCATGTATGATTGGCAGATCACGAGAAAAGATAATAGCTTGTCATACTACTGGATGATGTGTGAAACAGCAGTGAAAACAATTGGTGGCGATTTTTTTATGCAGTCACATGGAAAAGTATGTATTGTACCCAAATACAGCAGTAAAATAGAGACAAGTTAAGAGTGCAGCGTAGAACTTCCAAAATAATCCCTCCAGACTCTTTGACCTTAGCTACAGCTCCTGGCTCCGTAACTGGTTGTCTCCAAAGCTAAGACGCTCGAGGAAGTGACTGAAAAGCGGAGGCCTACTCTATGTGTGTTTTCTGTGGATAACCTCAGTGAATAAACCAAGAAGGAATGAGAGCAAATGAGACCAAGATAAAACAGAAGAAATGCCAGAGAAAAACAGTATTTGTTCAAACCATTTAGAAGTGAAATTTAGATTAAAAATGTGTGTGTGCATTTTACAAGACTAAAAGGCACTGCACAAGTTTCCCAGGGGTAAAATCTGAGGGCAAGAATATCCTCTGGTTACAATATAAAGTCCAGTACTATTGGTGTCTTCTAAGTATTATGAATTCTTCATGAGGAAAAAAGTTGGCAGTTTAACAAAGGAATGAATAAATACTCCTTTGGAGGATTTAGCAAATATATTGCAAAAATTCGCTCAATACACATATTACAAATATGGCAAACCCATATATGCTGCCCAGGCATTCAGTATTCTATTGCTATTGCAAATTGAAAAAAAAATTTCTAAGGAGCTGAATAAAACTAGAAGAAACTACTTCCATGAAAAAGCTTTACTCTGACAGGAAGGATAAGGGAAAAGGACTGAGAACGATCCAAGGTGTAGATCCAAGGTATAAATTATTAAATTTATTAAATTAGTAATTGTTATTGATTATTACGCTTATTATATTTAATTTTATTTGCTATTTATAATATCTATTTACTATTAAATAATAATGTGAAAACTAGAAAACTGACTCCATTCAAAATCAAATTCTACAAATAAATGATACGTATACTATCGCTGGGAATCACTCAATAAGCAGGTGACAAAAAAAAGACAGACATAAGCAGGGATGTGTGGAAAAATAACTATATGGAGAAAGCTGTTAGGAAACCTCACCAAAAAAAAGTTACAGATTGTAAGTAGCTTGCCAAGAGAAGAATGGAAAGAGAAGTTCTGAGTTGAATTGTGACAGCACAGAAGAGGCTATTTATACAAGACATATTAAGTCTGAAATGAATAGTCGAACAGAAGACAGGAAATATTGCCAGGGCCCCAGGACTATTGGTTGTAACCTAAGTGGATATTCTAAGTTGGCCAGAGAAGAAAATAAAGTATAACATAACAAGTTGCAATACTGCATACGAGCTTGGAGTGCAACCAGAGGAAAAAAGCACTATCAGTGCAAAACAGAATTGTAAATACTAAAATTGTGGAAATGAGGGGTTTTCAACAGTTACTGTTCATGAAACACATGGCAAGACACCAGATCCTACTTACAAACTGATGCAAGAGTGGTTTATGCTGGATTTTTGCATTTAATGAGACTTAATCAAAAATGCAAGAAAAGATTAATAAATATATCTGTTATGGCTCAAACTGCAGAAAATCTGGGGCATGAAAAGCTCAGTGGTAAAGTCCATTATTCATAATTGTGGTATCATAATAAGACTAGGTAAATTGAAAGCTCTAACCAGTATAAGATCATTGATCCTTCAGAAGGAGGCACCAGTGTCCTTCTCTAAACTACTAAGGAGGGCAAGAACTTTCTGAAGTCTCTAATGGCTGTTCTGAGTTAAGGTGACTAATTAAGTGAATTATGGCATTTGAAACATATGTTTCCGATGTAGGAATATTTCAGATAATAAACGAAAACAGACTTATAAAACACTATGCATAATTTTAAGGGCTTTTTAAAACACGTGCCAGTTAAATTTAAGAAGCGCAATAAAACTCATAAAACATATACATATATACATACATAAAACATCTGTATCTATAAAGCAGCATATACCTCATGAGGGTTATAATCTGGAGGTAACTTCTCTAGCATCTCATCAGCAAGACGTTGCACCACTGCTTCTCGGGTTTCCCCTCCTCCAGTGCTACTGTCTTTGGGCTGGATGCTCACTATTGTACTTAATGTCTCATTAGCCAGGTTAGTCTGGTAAGTTACATCTGCATTAGGGTGAAGTCCAAATACCTTAAAGTAAAAGGGAAAAAAATAGAAAAAAAATTGCAATTTTCCTTCTAAAATTATATCAATGAAAGAATCCATGAAAATGTATAAACAAGGAAAAAAATCCTCTGCTCTATAAAACAATAGATATGACTAGGTCAGTGGAAGTATATTCATTTAACTGGACAAGGATCAAGCCTAAATTACACTAAAATATTAACATAGTCTGCATATACAATGGCATTTTCATGCATATGAGTGAGGTATTTTAACTGATTTTCTGATTATCTTCACATGCTGTGGAGTGCCATCAGGGGGTACAAACTGATTTCTTTCCACTGGATCAGACTAGAACTTGTTGGAAACATGTCATATAGTGGACACGGACCCCTCACCACTAGCTCTTTGTCTCTACAGATCCATTGCTTATTGCACCAGCTCAAGTTGATGCCCCCAATAATCAGACCAGTTACTATTTCTAACACATTTTGTTTTACTCTGTCTCTTAGGTTTATAAGGGGTGCAGCACACTGAATAACACACTACCCATATTTGAAGTACCTAAAGATCTTATGACTGGTAATATATTCAGGATATTTTATGGTTTAGCTATTTTTGGTTTAGGTCTCCCACTCCTTATTTCCCCTTCTTCTGAAATTGAATTATTTTATTTAAGATACAGCTAGCACAGAATTACTGCAAAGCTGCCCTTTGTCTGAATGATAATAACTTTCTCAGAAACTTCCGCTGAAATATCAGTAAGTCTATAATTGTCAGGTTGACAATTGTAACTCTTCTCCAGGAGGAATTGTACTGTGACTTATTTCACAAGCCCTCATTTAATTATAGCTATTAACTGTCTCTTACAAACTTTGAACCACTGATCCAACAAGGAAGAAGGCTTGCCCTCAAACTGAGCACTGAAGCCAAGCAATCTTCCATTTCTCATTTTTCACATTTTCGTATTTTACATTTTACATGTTTTTCACATTTTACATATTTTACATTTACTCTGGTCCTATGTTTTTAAGCAAGTGACGTATGAAGGAATAAGAACAAAGAAACAAGAGTAGTAAAGCAATAGGGGGACCAGTGTCCTGGATGTCCTGTAAATTAATCAAGTAGCCAAATTTCTCATTTTTTTAATCCAAAATCTCTGGGAATTTTGATTAAAAAGAGGATGTTGGATTCCGTCTTTCAGGTTTTTTTAGCCTGATAAATCCTCAAAACCAATTGCTAAAGCTCCATATCCCTCTGAAATCAAAGTCATTTTCAAAGGGATTGCTGAGTTCAATAGCCCTCTTCAGAAGTCAGTGTTTATTCTGATCAGAGGTTGAAATTTCATCAAAAGAGCAAGGATACAGCAATCAGACTTATTCAGTCTTTCTTTCTTAACCAAAAATGGAAAGAGGAGGAAACAAAGACACACTGTTTTGACTAGCACAATATCCTTTGTGGAACAAAGAAGACTGGGAGCTTAAAAGGTTAAAGGTTTCCATGAGCAATTTTGACAGATTTTGGAATGACAGAATAAAGTCATAGCATGTGAAGGAGAAAAAGATGTTTGCATTCCTGGATGGATCCTATTTACATAAAAGTCAAAGGTAAAACTCCCCTACATTAAACCATACATATAGATTTTTTACAGGCATCAAAATACTTTAAAAATATATTGTAGCATTGTGAAATAGGTTCCCAAGTACTTAGAAAAGCAGATCCATGAAAGTAGCACCTGAAATCTGATAGAGTGAAAGTTCATACACTGATAGGAACCACTTCATGAGCTGGGTTTAAATGGATCCCACTGGTGCATTATCATGGCTGTATTCACCCTCATTTGGAAAAGGTGCATTGTGGCCAGCACAAATACCCTTGCATTCTGCTTTTACTATCTTCAGAGATTCAAAAATTCAAGTTTATTTTATGACCTTGGAATCTTCTTGCTCTCTTGGCCAGCACATTATCAGTAACAGCCAACTATTTTTTTCTGTTCAGTCCTGTCTATTCAATTTTAATAGAACTTACCTCCAAACGCATTTATCAACTTAATAGCGATGAGACAGAAATCCAGAGCATTCACTTCTGTTTCAGTTTTAACTAACTTTATCACGTGTGCCTCTACTAGAGGGAGCAGAAAGTTGCAGTCCTCCAATTAATGTGACCACTGCAGTATACGCACTCTGGGTCATGTAAAAGTGGTTGCAACCAGGAGCTACCCTGCGCCCTACCATATCAAGTCATGGCAACATCCAGATCTTCCTGTTGTCAAAACGGAATAATCTCCCCGTTATAATTTGCAAAATGAAACCATATGGCTTTTTTATTTTCATTATTTCTCAGTTCACGTGTCCGCTCAATCCCATACAGAATTGCCAAATCACAAAATAGTTTCATTTGGAAGGGACCTCTGAGGGTCATCTAATCCAAACCACCTGCTCAAGCAGGGTCAGCTACAGCAGGCTGTCCAGCACAGTGTCCAGTTGGGATTTTAATATCTACAAAGATTAAGACTCCACAACCTCTCTAGGCAACCTCTTCCCATGCCTTCTTTGTCAGCTGATCTGTGCTAGATACCCACTATAATGGTCTGCCTGCTAATATTGATGTACACGTTCATGGCTCTGGAAAATATACCTGATTAAATCATTTATATGACAAAAACTCCCTTTAATACTTTGAAATATTTTACCTCAGGTGTATCGATCACCGGCAATTGCTCTATGTACTGGAGATAGTCTTCAACTGTTTTCCCTTTTGGAATAACATAATCTTTGTAGAAACAAAATTTTTCACTAAACATATGCTCTCCAAACCACACTCTTGCGTATGTGTTCAGCAGTGTTTTGTCAAGGTCATCAGTTACACGGCCACCATACTGTACTTCTCCAAGCATATAGCGAACACAGCTCCAGTTCACTCCACGTTTAATGTCCATATCATCCAAATGATTTTGAACAAATTGCACACTGGCTGCAAAGTCTGCCTGATTAAATTCATAAGGAATATTCCAGCCCAATGGACCAAACTTTCGTCTTTCCTGTAAAACAGATAAGAGTTAAAGGTAAAAGGCTGATTGATAGTAATTGTGAAGAAAACATTAAGTGCAGAAGAATATATGAAATATGCTAAGAATGCAGTAGTCCAGCTGGGGCTGTATTTCACCAACTTTAAAAAATTATTCTTCTCTTAACACACACAAGGCCAAATGCTTGATTAATTATCTAGTAGTTTAATATTTCTTCATTTATCATCATCAGTAGAGAGATACGAACAAAGAATAGAAGTGTTAACATTTTCACAAAGAAAAAATCATCTTTTTCAAGTGCAGTGAATCGGTGAGTCTAAAACTATAGGTTTTGAATTTCAAAAATGAAAGGATGTCCAGACTTATCAGCCATGATCATTGTCTGTGTTCCTTCTATGGACTAGGTGTATTCATACCACTGATGTCTCTGCATGGTGCAGATGCAAGTAGCAAAAGCTGATTCTTATTGAATCATTTACAGATGGAGTTGGCAGTATGTGGTTGTTAGGGCAATATCTGGTATTTAAACATTCTTAATTTCCACCAAGAAAGAAGCAGTGGGCCAAAGACAAGCATACCACAGGCTTCCATTGGACCACAACATATCAGTGCATGGATGCCACAGATTTAAATTAACTATGCACCAAATATAAAAGAGGGATACTGCAAAATCTATCAATAGAATGATGAAAGTTGTGGTTAATCCATAAAGCACTTTCTTTAATGGAACTCCTGAAATGCAAGACCCAAAATCATCTTCCACCTTCATTTCCTCCTACAGGTTTCAGTGCAGGAAGGATTTATATTCACGTTCTTAGCCCTTCGCATTGTGAAAGCAGCAGTTTTAAGACTATGGTTTTCCAACCCAAGCTGTAAATTTCTTAAATGTACTTTTATGATTTAAAATATTAGTAAAAAACCAGTTAGTTGAAAGACAGATCACACAGCCATGCCCAAAGACTTTAACAGAAGAGTACAGTAATTGATTATTGGTTGACTGTCCTTTTTTACTCTGAAATACCATCCCTGTTGGAGGTACAAGATCAACATGAGCTGAGTTCTAAGTTCTGAGACAGCTGAAGTAAGAGAGATGTGTTGTTTTCTTTCTTATTTTATTTGTATTAATTTACCAACACAGGATTTCCCTTTAAACATGTTTTTCATTTAATAACACGGTGCATCAATAAATGAAACATGGCTTTATGACAGAAGAAAAGAAACGTATTTTTAAACCTGAACAGTTGTGTGAAGAAATGCTACAGCATAAAGCAGTGGTTTCCACTGTGGCATGTTGCTCACTTCTAGGTGATCCTGAGTAACAGCTGAGTACGTTCGTTTTAAGCCAGCTTTCACACCTAGAAGAAAAGTATAAAAATGTAATATATGAGAAAAAAAATGTATGGAACCCATAACTCCAACTTCTGTTAAGCAGAATTCTTTATTCCAATTTACAGTATCATCTTATTTATAGCTTCAAATAATCTCTTTGAATCAATTATCAGCTGGTCATAGCAGTTAAACTTCAGTTACATTTTGTTTCAGGTAGATGACACACCAAATTAAGTTCAGGAGTCTGGAAGGAATTACACTCAAGTAATCATATTCTACATGTTACCAATAACAACTGAAATATAAACATAACTATTCAACAACTATATGGCAATGAAAAAGACACCTAATATCATATGAAATATAGCACTGAATATCCAAGAGTTTGTGTTTCGACATTTACATATAAAATGAGGTTTTACTTCTACCAAAGACAATTTTATTTAGATTTCATTCCTATAACAATCTCAAAATTGTGTATGCAGCTTCTCAAACTGGCACCAAGCTGGTGAGATGAGAACCAAAATTCACAGTGGAAATCCTAATCCTTGGCGAGGTTTGTTTGAACACTGACATTTCAAATCCCAGGAACAGCTTTAGGCAGATGATACTGATGCAATCTCAGCTTCCACGGAATACATAAACCCCACTACTCCCAGATGCTTTCAGGCAGTGTTACTGAAGCATCATCTGTCTTTGGCAGACAACACTGAGCAAGAGTTACTGACACCAGGTCCCTCTTATGATATCTTCCACCTAATCAGCTTAACACAAGTCTAAAAAGGCAGATTTCAAATGCAGTGAATAGATCATCCAAGTCATCATACTTCCTATGACACAATAAAAGCCATTTTGCTTCTTTCCTACTTCACAAAGATCCTGTAGAACAATATTCAGACAAATAGCTTTTCAAAATACTGTAAGAGTGCTCCAAAATGAAGACAAAGTAATCAAACAAAAGTGCCTTATCACATCATGCTACCAATGTGGCAGGACAGTATCAGAAAATTAAATTGTTTATATTTCATCCTGACTTAAATTGTTACAACAGGCATATTTCTGTTACTAAATGCAAGTTGTAAATTAGTTATAACCTGATTTAGAAAATAGCCTCTTGGAGCTATAGGATTTTATCATTTGAATGGTAAGGACGGGTCACAGTAGAATAAAAAGATGCTGAGAACTGAATTAAAAGGGGGGGAGGAGAAGAGAAAGCAGTAAGAAATTTTTAACAGCAAACTGACTAACTGCTCTTGAAAGTGGAGTATATACGCTGAAACAGGATGTTTTTCACAAGATCAGACATTTTGTAGACATCTTACTAAGGAAGATGAATACTGAAATAAGAGGTTTAAATGAGTGAGGCATTAAATGTGACCTTGGAAAAAAATTCCCAACTCCTGCTGACTTCATTAACCAAAATCAGAGGCAACACATATATACAAATAAAGGGCAAGTTAATGCATTACACAGTTAGTTAAAGATGAGAGAGTTAAAAGGCAAAATAATTGTCAGGCTTGAGGATTTCTTTCTGCCATAGTCCAAAATACAAAGTAACTTTCTCTCATCATACATAATGAGTAGATATATGGCAGGGTAGTGACACAGAATAACACCAAATAGTTAAGGTTGGAAGGGACCTCTGGAGGTCACATTGCACAACACTCCTTCTCAAAGCAGCATCAGCTAGAGATGGTTGCTTAGTGCCTTGTCCATATGGGTTTTGAGGATGGAGTCTACAAACTCACTGGACAAACTGTTCCAGTATTTGATCACTGTCATGGTTTAACCCCAGCCAGCAGCTAGGACCATGGAGCCACTCACACAGTTCTCCCCCTTCCCCCCCAGAAGGGTAGGGAGAAGAGGGAGAAAAGGAGCAGAAAGGGAAGGGAAAAAAAAAAAACCCTCGTGGGTTGAGATAAAGACAGTTTAATGGAAAAAGGAAAATAACAATAATAATAATGGTAAAATAATATACAAGATAAAGTAATACAACACAAGTCACTCTCACCACCCAGTGAACTGGTTGCACAGCCTGTTCCAAGCAGTGATCGTGGATTCCCACCCCTCAGCCAACCCCCATTTATATACCAAGTATGACATCTACGGTGCGGGTATTCCATTGGTTATTCCAATGTTCTGTCTATGTTGCTTCTCAGCTTCTATGGGAAGCTGAAAAAAGTCCTTGAATAGTATAAACATCACCTAGCAACAACTAAAAAGATATGCATTACTGACTTTCCTTTCATACCAAATCTGAAACACAGCAACCACTAGAAAGAAAATTAACTCTCCCCCAGATGAAACCAGGACAACCACCCTCACAGTGGGTTGGTTTTTCTGATGCTGAAGTGGAATTTTCTGGATTTCCATTTGTGTCCATCACCTCTCTTTCTGTCACTTGGCACCACTGAGAAAAGTCTTGCTGCTTTCTTTATTCACTCCCATCACATATTTATATGCGTTGATAAGATACCTATTCTCTCCTCAAGGTTAAACTATCATGTCTTTCAGCCTCTCCTCATATGTCATGTTCTCCAATCCCTTTGGCATATTTGTGACCTCTCCCTGGACTTGTTCTGTCCATGTCTTTCTTGCACTGGGGAGGTCAGACCTAGACACACCACTCCAAATGTGCTCTCACCATGGCTGAATAGAGAAGAATTACCTTCCTCAACCTGCTGGAAATGATCTTCCTAACGCATCTGAGGGTGTTGCAGGGGGAGTACCTGGCATTTCCCTATGTTGAAGTTCAGCAGATTCCTGTCAGATCATTTCGTCAGCCTGTGAAACTCCCACTGAACAACAACATGACCTTCTGCTGTATCAACCCTTTCTTCCTGCTTTGTATCAACTACAAACTTGCTGAGGATGTCCTATCATCTAGGTCATTAATGAAAATTTTAACCACTGCTGGCCTCAGTATTGACCCCTGGGGTACATCACTAGTGACTGCTCTCCAGCAGGATCTGTGCAGCTGACCACAACCCTTTGAACCTGGGAGTTCACACAATTTCCAATCTACCTCACTGTCCACTTCTGTAATGCCTACTTCATCAGTATGTCTATAAGGATGTATTGGGGAGCTGTGTCAAAAGCCTTCTTGAAGTCCACATAAACAACACCCTATGCTCTCCCCTCATCCACTAAACCAATCATTTTATTGTAGAAGGCTAGCAGGTTGTTTACGAGGCTCAAAGAATAGTAAATAATCAATGGCTTAAGATATCCTAGCAGCTAGAAAAAAAGCAAGGTACACCAGGGAAAGATATTCTTCAATATCTTCATCAGGGGCTTGGATAAGGAGACAAAAGGCAACCTCAACAAATTTGCAGACAATACTAAATTAGAAAGTGTGTGTGACATACTAAATGGCAGAGGATCAGTCCAGAAGGATCTTGCGAGAGATGAAGGCTTACTCGACAAAACCTGCATGAAGTTCAACAAGGAGAAGTGCAAAGTTCTGCACCTACAGCACAATAACCCTATGCATTTGTACAAGCTGAGATCTGCTAGCTGAGACCTACTGGTAAGCACTTCAGGACTATCGCAGATGCCAGGTTGACTATAAGTCAAAATTGCACTCTTCTTGCAAATAAGGCAATCCAGAGCGTGGGCTACCTTAGAAGAAGCACAGCTGGCAGACTGAAGGAAGTTCTTATAACTTTCCAGTGAGCACTGATCAGGCTTCTCCTCAGATATATTGTCCACATTTGGCACACAAGGGAGGTGTGGAGAAAATGGATGGGGCAATAAAGGTGGTCAGATACTGAGAGTGCATGATCTACAAAGATAGGACAAGAAGGCTGAGTTTGTTTAGTTCACTGAAGAGGAGGCTGTGCTATGCAAAAAACAGCTTAAACTGTGAATACTGAAAGGCAGCAGATAATTGTGTGCACGTATGAGGGATGGTGGCTGCCCAAAACTGAAATTTTGAACTCCAAGGACAAACCTGCTACCTGCTAGCTGCAAAAGGTACAGGCTGCAAAAAGTGAAATGTCCTGAATCCTCCAATTAATACAGAAACATGAGTCAGAACTGCCAATTAGTACGCTGACCACACATTGTGCTTCTGCACATAAACTACTTAGGTTAGGAAAACTAGGGGCTTAGAGGTCCAGAAAGCATGAGATGAACATCCTAGCTTGAGGAAACATCCTGGAATTGGTGAAAGATCATAGAATCATAGAATAGTTTGGGTTGGAAGCGACCTTTAAAGGTCATCTAGTCCAACCTCCCCTGCAATGAGCAAAGATCCTGGAGGTACGAGAGATGCACAAAGGCAAATACCAGAGGATGCTCACAGACCTAGGCCAGTAATGTCCAAGACTGATAGCTGCAAGTAGCTGCGCAGCGTGAAACCAACATGACTTTCTGCCCAACCTTCCTGGACGAGCAGCAATCTTTCCAATGGGAAGGGAAATCAAGATGAAATGAATGCAATAGAGGAGGCTGGGAACATGAGAGAGTCAATGTGTAAAATAAACGAAGTAGCATAAAAGCCCTAATCTCATTGGTTCTTAAGTAAACCCAGACCCACTATGGGTTGTTATTAACTGTCTTGCCTGTGACAGAGGCTAAGGCGTGATTCAGTAGCAGCTCACAAATACTTGAATGACAATTACAAAGATGCTGGGGTCAGTCTCCTGTCAGCAGTGCCAGATTACACAACAAGAAGCAACAGCGACTGCTACATACTGCAGCTTGGGAGGTTGAGGTTGGGTGTTGAGAAGAGTCCTTCCTTTTCCTTACCCAGCAGAACACAGGATCGGTCCCCCTCTGCATCCTTGGGTGGAGTCAATAGGACAGAAAGAAAAGAGTGATGGAGTGTACTAAGTTTAAAAAAGGATCACTGACCTGGCATTCTCCACAGGTTCTACACAAACAACAAAATTACTATCTATTTCTGTTACAAAAATAAACAATATCCATTTTCTCCCCAAAAGAGTCATGCTTTACACATCACAAGAGTGACTTACACAGTGCTGTATTTAGCTAATGAAACAACAGAGTTTAAAACTAAAATACTGCACAGAGTGTAGTGATACAGGGCCAGGGAGCCGGGGAGGGCCAGAGGGAAGCAAGCCTCAAAACTCAAAAAAACCATGTTTTCCTACCTTGGGGGGGTTCATTAGTAAATTTGATAGAGGACTGTAAAAGATTAATAGGAAACTCTGGGTGAGCCTCTGTAGTGATCCAGGTCCTGAAACCTTCACTCATAGATTCTGTTGTTGCGATGGTGTCCATTAATTCATTAAGAAACTCCAAGCCAAGGTGGCAGTTCTGTAGAAGGAGCCATCCTCCATCTTGCATGCACTGATTTAACAGGCGCCTTGCATGGACTTCCTGGCCCTGACCCATTGAAATGGCACGACAGGGAATGTTCTGGAAGGAAAAAAAGGAAGTTTCTTTTATATATAGTTCTTTAGAATGATTATACATGTGATGTATTGCTTCTGTAGGTCCACGTGTAGTGACATTGTGCCACAAAGAAAACCATTAATATCAATGGAGACTGATTATATTTAAACAGAGTAAACAAAAACCCCAAACCCTCCAAGTTGCTCTTACCTTCCACCTGCTGAAAGAAAACTACACCCACTGGACATAATCTTTTTTTGCAGGTCTGACAAAGTCAATGGGGTAAGACAACTGAAATGGAAAATGTTTCCCTTCCTTTCCCCCACTTCCCCAACTAAAGCAGGACATACACACAGCAGCATAGCTGCCTGACTATTCTTTTTGCTGTGATGTGGACCATCTTGAGATGGACAGACATAATACTTAATGCACAGAGTAAAGCCAACAATTTTGGCATCTTTTTACTGTCTGAACATATTTATTTCATTTAACAGAGAACTGTCAAGGAAGCAGGCAGGATAGGAAAGATTGGTTCACATTAAGTCATTCTTTAGCAAACATCCTGTATTGTTAATTGGCAGCTGTGGAACCACTGATTCAGAGGATTCTAGTTTGGTGATATGCTAGCTCTAGCTAGTTTTCTAACTATTACTTTTCTGGTTTCAGAAGAGACAAAGCTCATAAACACAAACACAAGAATTCTGGAAATTTATGGAGTCTTTCCTCCAGAGGCCATAGGAGAAGACAGACAGTAGTTCAGAAAAACAGGAGATGATACAAGTTCTCCCAAGGGGATCTGAAAAAGACAAGCTGACTAGGTTGTGATCAGGACCATACAAATCGGTAAGTAAAGTGCAGGCAGACACCCTCTTGCTTACTGTTCTTACTACCCTTGTTAAATAAGTAGTCCCCTAGCTTAGGTCATCTTTCTGACTCCTAGCAGGGAAAACCAGAATTATCAAACTAACTTCAGCATATTATTCTATATATGTGCTGAGGGCAAAGGACTTGATGAAAAGACTTAGTTTCATGGACATGTTCAAGACCTACAGCTGAGCATCCCTCATGCTGTGAGCAATGAGCTGCCTAAAGACTTATCACTCTGGGCCTATCCTCAACTGGCTGAGAGCTACAAAGGTTGGTCTTAAATTTTCCTGCTACTGGGACTCTTTCACTGTGAAACAAAAAAGGAAGTCATCCAGTCCTAAACAGCGTGGATGAGGCTGCCGTACTTTTGCAGGAGAAAAAGGTTAAGCACATGGACAGAAGCTGTGCTGGGTCACTTGGCCCTAGGGTCAGAGAACAGGCTCTGACCTGATTTTACTGAACGGTATAAATACAGCTGCTGTATATGATCATCCACATCCTGGCTAAAGATTTAAGGAGAAGAGAATGCCAAAGATAAGAAAGCAGTTAAATCCTGCTCTCAGGTCAGTAAAACCTGAAATTGCAGCTAAAAGAAGCAAAGCTAAATAGCCTGTGAAGTTGGCTATGTGCTGGAGGGGCAAGAACTTTGCCTTTTCTAAGACGTATCTGAGTTACAGCTAGCAGTCCCATCAGTCAAAGACTATGACTACCCCTGCAGAGTGCATAAATATTCAGCTGGTACATTATTCCCTAACAAAGCATCTGCTCATAATTTGTTCTTCTCAGCAATGTTACCTCTCAAATGTACAATCATTAAAGGTAACAGAAACATCAAGATAAGGAAAAAATATTTTTCACTATGGATCATCCTCATTCTACTCCTTCTGAAAGAACTCTATCAAAATGCCTGTGTACAGAATGTTTCTCTCAATAGTGAGTCATACCAATGTATCTGTGTCATCTTAATACAACACTATCCAGATGAAAATAGTATCATTTTAGTCACTACAGTGGCCCTGACAGTTCTGCATCATTTCCTGAAAGAAGAAACTATCTCTACAAAAATAAAAATATCCGGTTTTAATGAAGCCAAAGTGCTAGGCATAAGTTAAATTTTCACTCTGTCTTCAAATTAAAGTAAAGGGGGCAGAAATCCAACTAGCTTTAAGATAGAGCTTGCTTGGTTTATAAACAAGGTTATATAGCTCAGTAGTCACAGATACTGTTTCCATTTCTTTGGCAGAAGGCCATCTGAACAACTAAATTTTAGAGTGAAAAATAAATTCTGGTGACAAATCTGAACATTTCCAACTGCAGATAATTGATTTATATTGTTACTATCACACTTAGAGGTACTATCAGTACCAACAATTCATTTTAAGACTACAAATCACACCTGTAAAAGGGAAATCAGAAAAATAGGCCCAGCATGTCTTTTGGAAGGTTTCTGTCATTAAGAAACAAACAAACAAACAAACAGAAGGATACTTTGGAGGTATAGAATCACATATATACCAAGATCAGATCCTTGGTGCACCTAACCTATCTTAAGTCAAAGGTTTATTCTGGAAAAAAGCAGAGAAAGACCACAGAAAGACAGGAACTAAGTACAATTTCTTGACAAGGTAGCAAAATAAACTGAAAGCTGTCTTACAAATGCTTCTGAAACCCATAAATGATTTCTAGATATATTTTTCAAAAGCAAGAGAACTACTGAAGTGCTCCTCCAGTCCCACAATGTTAATATACATTTTTACTTTAAAAAAGATCTGTATTTGTAGTTTAACTTGCAGAATCTGGATGGCTTTCATAAATTTGAAAGGTTTCTATATGCTGTGTGGTAAGATCTTTACTTCAAGAGATCAGACAAAAACTTTACAGTTAAATATTACAGTTAACTTTACATTTACAGTTGACATTACAGTTGAACTTCAGGTTATGACAGCCTAGCTGATGTTGCCTTGTTCATAAACCATGTGTGAATAAACAAGGCAATGCCTTTAGCTCTTTTGCAACCTCACTTTCTATTATTTTATACATGTTTCCTTAAAGCATGAAAACATATTAAAACTCCTCACTGCTATATACTTTGAGAATGACAGCAAAACCTGCTGTCTCCTCACTGCTATATACTTTGAGAATGACAGCAAAACCTGCTGTCTTTTAACAGTCATAATTAGAGCACCTTCTACCCACCAGCACTTCCCCAGACAGGCTAAGGTCTTGCTTAGGATTTGACAGAATGGAAGAGCATTTTGTCCCACTCCTTACAAGAGTGACTCTCAGTGACCAGCTGACTTCAAGTGATTCTACTAAGACGTTACTGTCCCTCATCCCCTTACATTACCAATGGAATAGAAATACTCAACTCCTCGATGTCAAAGTTAAGTTTCAATCATGTGCTCTGAATTGCTTTCAAAGGATCCACTCTTTCTCTTTATTGATTACAGAAACTAACTCCTGTTGGAGACAGGGTAAGTACCTATCTAGGAGTCCATTTCACAGGATACATATGTTGAAGAGCTGAACAGGTGAATGAAAACATCATCACAAAGCTGACACTTCATTTGTATTCATACCATAGGCCATGAAAACAGGAATCCAATCACAACCATCTAATGTGTTTACTTGAACTTGAAAAGGGACTAAAAAAATTTGCCCATTTCTAGTCTATAAATATTCCTGCAGTTAATTTCAAATCTTCTACAAAGTCAAAATGCCTCTCATATCTTAGGAAAAGGCAATAGAATATTTTGTGAATAGGAATAAAATTGTTCTTCCAGTGCATCGCTTCCAATAAACATAAAAATCCTGCTTATCCAACTGCTGTCCTTCTCCCTCTCTACGCTGTGTATTGGCTGGCTATCTGGCTGCACAGTTTTTGGGGACAAGGATCACATCAACAACTTCAGACTTAAGATTCCTAAGTTTAAACACTCAAGTGAGAGTTAGATCTAAAATTAAGCACTCTTTATCACAGACAAATAAGACAGTCCTCATTTTCAAAGAGAATGAGCATCTAAACTTTCTAATTAATAAGGTAAATAGATTTGTGGGTGCTCCCCATTTTTGCAAGCCTTACTTAGTGGACACCAAAATCCTGCAGCTCTAAATGAAGATGCATTCTAACAGGGAGGAAAATTTATGGAGATCTACTGTGAATAACTTCTTGGGGAAATTATACTTGCATCTACATTGTGAACCATAAAGCATAAAGCACAGAGTGCCTTAAAGTGATGCTATGCTGAAATGCTGAACATCTCCATCAAGCGAACTGATTAAATGGTAGGGTCTCCAAATTAATTTCTCTTGTCACCATATTTGTGATTTTTTTTCTGTATCTTCCTGTAATCATCATTACTGTCAGCTCCTACAGTGAATGCAACACAAGTATTGTTTTGTTCTTATAGCTAAGTACTTTCACTAAGTAATGAACTATCATAGTCTGCTGGATAAACATAGAGGGCTCCCTGGAATTAAACAGCTGGAAAAAGAAAGAATGTAACATTTCCATTTCCTCAGTAAATGCATTTTGGCTACTGGTCCAAAATTAACTTCCAGAGAACACTGGTATGAATATAAATATCATCATTTGAACTTACATAAAATGTGGAAATACCATTTCTAGTTCAAAGGATAGTTTTAAATGTTTTTAACAGCTCTAGCAAACTCAGTTTAGGAGGGTACCTTTGACTTTGCAAGACGTTCTATATTTTCAGTGGGGTCAGACCCCATTGATAAAAAGCATGTCAAAGGTGTTCGACAGTCACTTTCCGTCCACATTGCTTCCATTTCAAGAATAAATCCTTCTGCATATTTCCCTCCAAGAGATTCTGCAATGTAGTGTCGAGCCTAAAGAAAAAACAAACAAGTTACCAGAAATATATATGGTTTATGGTTTTTATTTAGCATTAATCACTGATGTGGAATTTACCAATAGCTACATTGGAAGGCAACAACTTTCTAAACTTTCATTTTAAACTTTGGTGTAACAAAAGTTACAGTCCACAGGAGGCAACCATTGAAATTCTCAGATAGCAAACTTCAAATAAAGAAAAGAAAGAATTCTGCTCACACAACAGCCATCCTGTGAACATTGTTGCTAGAGGATGCTAAATGGTTTTTTAAACAGAACTAAAGAAATCCATGCAGAATAGACCCACTGTTGGCTCTAAGGACAGCCCAGATATTGCTCCTAAATTACTGACTGCTAAAGCTTGGTGGATAGCCAAACAAAAGAGTTTCTCTATACCATCCCCATTCTTAGCTCCTCTAAGCATGTATTGTTGACACTGTCTCTACAGCACAGCAGATTAGACAGATCTTTCATCTGACCCAGTTACAATCTTCCATATATTTGTTGAAACTTCAAACAATTCTCCTGTCCAGTGGTTATCCAATTCAAGTCTCTTACGCTGAATATCTGTTTCTACAAAACACAAACACAGCTCAGACTTTATCCTTAAAGGTCAAACCTTCCCTATGCCTCTATTGTCCTCTTTTCACAGATGTTTTCTCAAACAACTTCTAAAGCTATCTTGGTGTATGAAACTCTTTTTTGACTGACACGGTTTTCCAACTGTGTAAACTACTAGCACAGATTCTGAGGCATTTATTACAGAGAGAAACACCCAGGAACAAGGTGGACAGAGGAAGATTCCAATTCCAGAAAAAATAACTCAATCATCCACTATTAAGTGTAATTTCTGCCCTAGCAAAGAGAGGTAAAACTTTGTAACACTTGGGGAAACATAGTAGGGAAATAAGAGATAAAGAAGATAATAACAAAAAGGATCCCCTCTTTCCTCAAAAATTAAAATAATTACAGTTTTTGAAACCACTGTTTAGAGACATTCTTTCTCAAAGATGGGTGTGCAAGACAATAAGATTATTGATAAATGAGCAGTAGCAGCTTTATTATTTTGGTCTGTTTAAATTGTGGCAGATGGAGCTCCCATACATCTCTCTTACTTACCAGCTGATGAGAAGAAAAGAAAAAAGGATAGAGGGGGTCTTGTTGAAAAAGAGCTCCATGAAAAAATGGTGTCCCCTAAATACAACACAGATGCTATCACAACATGTAACATGTGAAGTTGAGATATGTAGGAAATCAGAAGTACTACTTTCCAGTGTAGCTGAAGACAAAAAAAGTGAAAAGAAGATACTCAAAGGCTCATACATCTCTTTTAGACCTACACAGAGAAGAAAAAGCCAAGTATCACAGACTGGAGAAACTGCTAGTCCATTGCAGTTTGTTTTATGGTGTCTGCCATGAGACAGTCTTAATTATTACTTCCTCAGTATGGAGGGTAAGTAAACAGTTTATCTGCGATTTTAGTGCACCTGTCACCAAAGTGAACTGTTCTTTTTCCACTTCTTCTGTGAAAAAATAGGGATGTATCTTCTGATTCACCAGAAGAATGCAACTGCTTTACAAGTTTCATGACTCCACTTTAGAACTGCTACACAAAAGGAATGGTATTCTAACAGCTCCAACACAATTTATTTCATGTTTTGCATTGCCCTTTCTAATTCATTGCAATTAAATAAGTTAATATTTCTTTCACATATATTTATTATAAGGATTTCAATATATGATTTGCAAAATAGCTCACTCTGCAACAAATATTACAATAAAAAAAAATTCAGAGAACATAAGTTTGGAACTAGCAGTTCTACAGGAGATGCCACATGGCATAACCATTGTACGAAAGCATATCTTACTTGGGCAACGGTATGATCAGGGCACCAGCTACGGACAAGGAGCAGTTTACGGAATTGA
The DNA here is from genome assembly GCA_008921705.1 of Burhinus oedicnemus. NCBI lineage: Eukaryota > Metazoa > Chordata > Aves > Charadriiformes > Burhinidae > Burhinus > Burhinus oedicnemus. Next base: position 1,281,253 of record VFFE01007061.1, on the reverse strand, counting down.
TCCAGTAAGCTGTCATACCCATCAGGAATAATAGCTTTTTCAGGTGCTTCTTCATCAAACCAAGCTTTCCAAGACTTCTCATTCCTAACAACTTGCACCAGAAGTTGATTAAAAGGGTACAAGCTAGATAACTGCACAAGATTAAGCCATGTCATGTCAAGGATCCACTTTTTTGGTTTTGGTTCCACAGAATTCAGATCCAAACAAGCACCTCCTGCAAAGTGAAAACCATTATAGTGGAAAACAATCACTGTTAAAAAGAAAAATGACAAGTAATAAAAAATATTTATTTCTATACTTCAGGGAATAAAAATCTTTGTAAACCAGGACACAGAGACATAGAATTTACACGGAAGAGTCATTTAACAAAGACAGATTGGGGAAGTGGTCTCAGTGCCTCCCAAAGCTGATACCCCAGTAATTTTTGCGCTGCTTTTTCTCCATCTGTAGAGCTGGAATAAAACTTGCCTACCTAAAAGGATGCTCAAACCAAAGCCTTCAGACCAGAGGTAGAAAGGACCTATAGTTAGTCCAATCTCCTTTCACCTAGACTGCAGAATAAGAAAGCACATGGTGCATTCATTTCCAGGATGGTGCAACTGCCTCTTAGCTCAACCACCACTCCAGTGTCATGCCCATTTGGACCTCCAACACAGCTGAGTCACAGCTGAACATTAAATTGGTGTTTGCAAAGCAAACTGAGATATTTGGATGGCAAGTACCTGACTGTACTTACTCTATCTCAGTACCTGATTGTACTTGGGGATAGTGGGGTCCACCACCACCAAATTTTATAAATTTTACCAAAATTTTTCTTTGTCATTGTATCTGAGTAGTGACATGCAGTGGTGGCATAATGAAAGGCAATATAACAATGTTTTACAACACGTAACAGCTTTCCACTTTTTTTATACTGACACTTAAATGTGGTACAGAGTCCTCATGCATTCACATGCCTGCTCACCAGCCATCAAAAGAGATTTTGCTGACTGTCTCCAAGCTCACAGACATAGGTATGTGACAACTCAAAAAAGAGGCACACAGGAGAAAACTATAGGGTCTCTTACAAAGTAATGGACATTTTTTTCTGTTTTGCAATGTAAAACAGTTAAATATCATCATCTAAGCATTATTTTGATAATAAATAATCTATATTGCTCTTGTTTTGGAAAATTTGTCTCTTAATTCCTTCTTGAGCTATATATGCTTTCATTCAGCAGTTAAAAAACATTAGATCCGCTGGAAACAACATATTGTTAGTGAAAGCACTGCAAGATCTGAATTTGGCAGTTCACAGACACATGTAAACAGGAACATTTTAAAAAATTTTACCTTTGATTAGTGTCTCAAACTCAGTGTGTGAAATTTTCTTGGCCTGCAAGTCAATCTTCAGTGCCAGAAGCAATGTAAACAGGAATCTGTGATTTTCATACAACCCTCGAACTGTGTACTTGAAGACTTCATAGGTGAGATGCTCGATTACATATACTACCCTTTTTGCTGTGATCTGAGATTTCTGAGATCTTTCCACTGATAGGTCAAAAATGCCAAGGAACTGCCGTAAGGATGTTTGGTACATGACATTAACCAAGCTCATTTCCACAATTAGGAAATAAAGGATGCTACCACGACCAGCAACAGGCCGATACTCTTCACGTGCAGCATTGATTTTCACCTCTGTCTCTGCTGATGTGTTTAATTTTTCACTGACCTTAAAATTAATGGAAAAGACCATGAAGATTAAGTCATATCACTTGTGATTTCTACTGCACAAGCAAAACCAAAAGGTCTTGATTAAGATCACAATGATACTTTTAGTCAAGCTCTGCTTCCCTCTGTCAGTGTTTCAACATAGACATTGTGTCTTCATGTGTTCAAACACCAAGCACAATGGGATTTGATTGAAACTTATACCTGCAAAGTATGCCTGGAATATAAAGCAGTATCCAGGTAACAGTTTAATTTCGCAACATTTTATAAAGAAAAAATGATAGTGTTTCTACTATTTATTTGTTAAGAAGTTAGATGTTATATAGTGGCTCTGAATGAAAAAAACAAAACCAGAAAAAAAATCCTGTCTACAAATAATCTTTAAATTACAATTACAAAATGTATCTGCAATGCCTTCAAAATTCACCTCTTCTGCTGTTGTTTTAGTGATTCTTAGGACTTCTATCAGAGACTCATCTTCAACCAAAGAACCCTCTGTACTGGTTAGACGGAAGAGTAGATTATCTTCAAGCTCCTGCATTTTCCTCTTGTTAGATGTCACTTCCTCCATTAGTTTGACTCTTTCTGCCTCCAGTTCCTGTATTCAGAAATTTTCCTTAGAATATTTAAGATTAATTCAAAGAAAGATTCCTTATAATGACACAGAAAATGTGATTTCATGCATGATAGATTGGGGGCTTTGCTGCTTTTTTCAGAAATGTTATATACTAAAGTAATTTATATGTATACTGCATTTATTTGATTAATACAGCATGTTGAGGAGTGAAAACACATCAAAATTACCAGGAAAAGCTTCCTCATAGTAAGATGCACAAAGCACTAAAGCTAGTTTCCAATGGGAAGTGATAAAAGCCACATTACATAAAGTACTTAAAATTAAATCAGACAAAGGACTGAAAGATGCATTGTATGGATGGATTTTACATTGTTAGGAAAGTTGACTGGATGATCTTTCCCATTTCTAATTTCTATGATTCTGTGACTTTGCAAGATACACTCCTCTACTGCTTATAAAATAGGAAACATTACAATTATTATGTCATATGGAATTTTTATGCTATTTCTACAAGACAGACAATGGCAAGGGAACAATGACAGAGAAGTCAACAAAATTCCAAGTGAAATGAGGCACCTATACTGCAGTCCAACAGAGCTCAGGGATACTCTTGCTGGCAACCTTTATTTAATCAATCAAGTCAACCTTCCTGTAAGTAAAGGGTAGTTAATAATACCAGCTTATCTACACCTACGGCTTCAGTGTATTTTCATTCTTATCAACATGCTAAGTTAGAGAAAAAGGAGATGTACAGAGTTATGCAGTACAGGAGAGGTTCTCCTGTATTTCAAAGAAGTGGCAAATTTCTTTACTCTCAAAAACTTCTTATTTGGAAACCTATGGAAATATATTCTCGGGCTATAGAATGTAGCTCTGTGGAAGCTACAAATAACTGCATCCCAACAGAGGAGAATGACTTAAGCATCAGTCATTCAACTTCAAATTTTCTGCATTTTTTCCTCTTTATTTACCATTAATGCAAAAAAGATTAGAATTACACAAAAGGAGTAGTTCTACAAAACACTCAAACATGCATTTAAGCACATGCTTAAATTGTACTTAAGGACGTGGTTAGTTTAAGAACAGGCACCTCACCCACTCTAATTGTAAGCCTGTAAAGAGTATCTTTTGGAAAATTAGCAAGTGTATCAGATGCCAGGCTTTTGTTTGCAAGAGGATTTCACAACTGCATTTGCAACATAAAAAATAGCTGCTCTGAACACAAATAGTGGCAGCAACTTCATTATCAAAGTACAAAAAGATGCTGATAATTTTCTTTTATATAGTTACAGGAGCAACCTTTAAAGCTGAGAAGAATAAACACTTCTGTGATTATGTATTTCATTGAACACTATAGCAATCTTTAAGAACGTCTTGGTCCCTTTAATCTATTACTTTAGCTCAGTGATCATAAACTTGTCTTCTTGTTTGTAATAGAAAACCTGTTCTTCAGATTCTCTGTTCACACTCTGTCTTTTCTTTGAAATAAATTTATCAGAGCTCCATTGGCTCTGGCTATCTACACTAGGACATTCATCTCATATTGAGACAGAAGAGACAGAAAAAGCATGACTTCTTCAGACCTGCTAAAGGGAAGAAGTTTAATAAATGTTGACCACCTGCAATCATGTCCCTGTGCAGCAAGTAGTGCTGATACTAACCAGCTACCCTTGCAGCTGTCTTCAGCTGATATACAGCACTGGATGAATATTTTTCAGTGACTATATTTTTGATCCAAAAAATGCAGTCTAGGTATTGCTACATACACACAATATGAATTCTCTAACAGTTTTGTCCAGGAAAAAAACCGCACAGAGTGAGTATTTGTGTGTGGGAAGATGAGTTTTACAACTCAATTCTATCTTGATTTAAACCTCTGTCTCCCATCAGAGGTAAGTTACTTAGTCAGGATAGTCCCAGCCACTCCTGCTGATGCTGTTCAGTTTTGCTTACATAAACATACATCTACTGGGGTAAAGATTGAAAGTTTTTCATCCCTAGCATTTGTCCCACCCTGCTAATGGACAGCTATTCCTCAGTACCTGCTGTTGTAGCTTCTCCATTTTTCATGGAACAATTCACAGGAAGTTTGGACATAACAATAACTTTCTAGCCTCTGGTTGTGACTGTCAGACTGAAGCAAGGGCACTTAGATTCCAGTCCTTACTTCAGCAAATGCTCGTTTGAGCAAAGTGGAAAGGTGTTGGCTGGAGAAAGTGACAGCGCCACTAAAGCATGCTGGTTAAAACATGCTTTGGGAAGTCAAAGAAGGAGGAATGAATTCCCTTAGGTGGGGAACTGCTCTCACATGAGCAAGCCTGCCTGAGCTATTTACTGAAAGCTGCAGCTCGCTAATCCAAACCTTAATTTTTGTTACTTTTCTCACAAAGACGCAATTATGAAATGTTCCATTTGAAATAAATAAGTCATTCAATTTGATGTGAAACAAAACCTCTGTGCTTTCACTTTAATGAGAAAGGAAGAAAATATTTCATTTTAGTGTAATTGGACTGTAACATTCATGTATTTATTGGTATGACTGCCACAGTAAAAAACCCACCTTTGTCCCCATTGCCTATGATGAATCGACTCCTAAGTTTTTGGATAACCAGGCTGTTAAATTAGATCACACAAAAAGGAATAGGAATGATCTAGGAATTAAATTACTGGGGCTGATGTCTCAGATTTGATATTATGAAATAAAACTCCTGAAAAACACCTGAGAGAGGATTTTCTTCCTTATATTTGCTTCTACATAATCAATGGAAATTTTAGTAAGAGCAGAGTCAAGTCAGTGTTTGGGGCTCCTTAAAAATCTCGTATCTTTTTGCACAATAGAGCCTGGCTGGCAAAAGTAGTTTGAGTTCATAAGCATTTTTTCATGTAATTCAAATTAAGTTTAAAAAGGAATTCAGAAATAAAAGAGGTTTCTGGCTGAACAAGGAGCCTTTGCTATATATAAAGGAATAAAGATGCTTTATGTACGTCATGTATATGCCTGTGATGTATTTTTAATGAATAATTTTCTTTCTTCTGTTTCCAAGGCCAGATCTTAAAATAAATGTTTAGGTCCCTCCATTCAATTAAAAACCTGCTTCACATTGTCTTTCAGCAAATGCACAAAGCCCTAAACTTTCATTGACATTTTTGTTCTTGCATTTGATTTCAACCAAGACATTGAATATATCCACTCATGGTGCAAATATTGAACAAGCCTTCCCTCTATATAAACATTGCAAACACCTAGATACCTGTTTTTCTGTGAGGATGACACGGCCAAGGAGCTGATCTTCCAGCCCTTTCATAGTAACAGTAAAGTCAATCACAGTTGTTCTTGCACTAATTTCTGGAGTATAGGCAGGATTAGCCAATTTTGTTGTCATATAAAGGATAAACCCCTTCATCAGATCTACCTCCTTGTCCCCTACTTTCACCTGAAAATAAAACATATTACTCAATTTTCAAAAGCTGAATGCAGAAAAACAGTTATTTTATCCAGTGAAAAATAGATTAACTTTTTTTTTACATTTTCATTTACAGTTTTTAAACTTTCTGCTTAAGGGGTAAAAAAAACAAACAACCCCATAAGTTCACTACTCATCTTCCTGAGTGTTGTAAAGGTGTGAATCTTGGCAGTATCCAGACTACCAGATACTCAGCATCTGTCCTATTTTTTAATTTCATGTTCACAATCATCTTACTTTGTGTGCTGAACCAGATTTTATGAAATTTTTTTCCAAGATGTTATCTAGAGCAGGATCAAGTTCCTCTCCTACATCTTCAATTAACAAAGGTCGGCCAAGGGACAGGCAGTCTTCTACATGACTTCTGAAGAACTTGTGGTTCATAGCTGTAACCTAGGAAGATCAGTGCACAAAATGGCATACATTTGCAAGCACATAGAAAACTATTAAATTTATTGCAACTTTCAAAAATTATGCTTATCCTGGGATATCTACACAAATGATTACATTTTAGGGACCAACACTCACCTCTGCTGAAATAAATGGAAGTTTTGCTTTAAGCTTAACAGAACAGGAGATCACACTTCTTTATTGTTATGTATTTATTTATTTATCTACATATCTATCTAATCACTGTAGCATTTTAATACCTTTTAAATATTAATGAATTTATGCTTAGAACACTAATGTGAAGTAGGGAAATATTTACAGGGTTCAGACATGGAACTAGTGTTACATAGGAGGCCTGGTCTCACATCAGATGTTGAATTTCCAATTCAGTTCCCATTTCACAATATAAAGTCTTGAATTTGCTAAAAATCACATAGACTCCTTTTCATTTATTTAAATTTAATAAATGTAATATAAGCCTTTGAGATGATAACTGAATAGCCTTTCCAGGCATCTGTTAAGCCATGGTTTTGGAGTGGTTTTTTTTTTACCACAAAAAAACCCTAGGATAGACATGTTTTTAAAATAAATCCTTTTCTTGCAGGCAGTGTTCTTTGAAAAAGGTATAATTAAAATATCTAGAGGCACATTAACCATCTTAAAACAGTAATTATTTAAAAAATTAATACTATGTTCCACCACTCTGCACTTTTAGCTTTGTTATCATGCAAACATATGTGTATCCACCAAAACAGTATGTTGCTTACATTTTTAGTCCAAATGAAACTGAGGGATGAAGTTAGCATCTTAGTGACCAACAGTATAACCCTAACAAGACCATAACAAATTATAATATCCCAGATGTAAAGGCATGATCTAAACACTTGGATATTTAGTCTTGACTGTTCCTCCTGGATTTTACAGGGGGAGAACTCAGATCCTTCCAACACAGCTGAGACAGGATGTCTAAAAGCCCATAACTGACTGCATTTTCATCAGGAAAGCTTCCTCTGCAGTTAGAGGCTGCATCTGTGTGTATTCAAAGCCGTTTAAGTTTTGAGAGTACTCAGCAGCTCAGTAGTTAAGCCCCGTGAGGATTCACACATTTCATAGGCTGGATATTCACACAAGGCAAGCCTGGTAGACATTTTTATCTGGCTCATCAGTCAAATGTCATCATCACTTATAGTGTGTGAATAGTGGGGAAAGAGGATGATGGTATTTTAATCTACATCTCCCAGTTTCTGCTTTGGTGAGTATGTGATATAAGATCCTTACTCAATCACTGGACCAGAGGATGGAACCTGTGTGTTTGCAGTCCCCTTCCACAGGCTGCATGCCGGCATATGGTGAGAGCAGCCACCGGGAGGGTCAGCAATACAGACTCAGTGCCAATTAAGGGAGGGAACTGAAATTGCAGCTTGGAAAACACTAAAATTATTGGGGGAAAGGCTAAAGCATGACAGTAAAAACTGAAGGAGATTCACTGTTGCCAGTTCTGAGCTCAGCCTGGCTGCTCTCTGAAACTCTGAGTAGGAGATGCAAGTCTCAAAGAGGGTGGAATAGGAGATTCACCCTTCTCTATATTGTTTCCTGTTGGTTACTCACACTAGCATTTCTTGAGTCAATTCTTGGGGGCCAAAGTAAGGTCTGATGTAATTTAGAGGAAGCCATATTATCTACTTTAAGAGAGCAGATTTCACACAGTCACAAAATCACAGAATCACAGGGGTTGGAAGGGACCTCTGGAGATCATCTAGTCCAATCTCCCTGCCAGAGCAGGGTCACCTACAGCAGGTTGCACAGGATGGCATCCAGGTGGGTTTTGAATGTCTCCAGAGTTGGAGACTCCACCACCTCTCTGGGCAGCCTGTTCCAGTGCTCTGCCACCCTCAAAGGAAAGAAGTTCCTCCTTATCTTTAGATGGAACTTCCTACATTCAAGTTTGTGCCCATTACCTCTTGTCCTGTCACTGGGCACCACTGAAAAAAGACTGGTCCCATCCTCCTGGCACCCTCCCTTTAAGTATTTGTAAGCATTGATGAGATCCCCTCTGAGTCTTCTCTTCTCCAGACTAAAAAGACTCAAGTCCCTCAGCCTTTCCTCATAAGAAAGATGTTCCAGTCCCCTAATCATCTTTGTAGCCCTCTGCTGTACCCTCTCCAGCAGTTCCCTGTCCTTCTTGAACCAGGGAGCCCAGAACCAGACACAGGACTCCAGATGCGGCCTCACCAGGGCAGAGTAGAGGTGGAGGATAACCTCCCTCAACCTGCTTGCCACACACCTCTTGATGCATCCCAGGATGCCATTGGCCGCCTTGGCCACAAGGACATGTTACTGGCTCATCATCATCATCCTGTTGTCCAACAGGACTCCCAGGTTCCTTTCCACAGAGCTGCTTTCCAGCAGGTCAACCCCTAACCTCTACTGGTACATGGGATTATTCCTCCCCAGGTGCAGTACCCTACACTTGCCCTTGTTGTACTTCATGAGGTTTCTCTCTGCCCAACTCTCCAGCCTGTCCAGGTCACGCTGAATGGCAGCACAGCCTTCCGGTGTGTCAGCCACCCCTCCCAGTTTTGTGTCATCAGCAAACTTGCTGATGGTACACACTATCCCTTCATCCAGGTCACTGATGAATATGTTGAACAGGACTGGACCCAGTACTGACCCCTGGGGAACACCACTTGTCACAGACCTCCAACTAGACTCGGTGCCACTAACCACAACCCTCTGAGCTCTATCTGCCAGCCAGTTTTCGATCCACCCCACTGTCCATCCATCCAACCCACACTTCCTAAGCTTGCCTATGAGGATGCTGTGGGACACAGTGTCAAAAGCCTTCCTGAAGTCAAGGTAGACAACATCCACTGCCCTCTCCTCATCTATCTGTCCAGTCACGCCATTGTAGAAGGTTACCAGATTAGTCAGACATGACCTTCCCCTTGGTGAATCCATGTTGACTACTTCTGATAACCTTCTTTTCCTCCAGATGCTTTGAGATGACACCCAGAATGAGCTGTTCCATCATCTTTCCAGGGATGGAGGTGAGGCTGACTGGCCTGTAGTTTCCTGGGTCTTCCATCTTGCCCTTTTTGAAGACTGGAGTGACATTGGCTTTCCTCCAGTCTTCAGGCACCTCGTCTGTTCTCCAGGACCTTTCAAAGATGATGGAGATCAGCCCAGCAATGACTTCTGCCAGCTCCCTCAGCACTCGCGGGTGCATCCTGTCAGGACCCATGGACTTGTGGATATCCAGTTTACTTAACTGATCTCTAACTTGATCCTCCTCAACCAAGGGAAAGTCCTGCTTCCTCCAGACTTTCTCTGTTACCTGTGAAGTCTGGGACTCCTGAGGGCTGGCCTGAGCAGTGAAGACTGAAGCAAAGGCGGCATTCAGTAATTCTGCCTTCTCTGCATCATCTGCTACCATGGCCCCTGTCTCATTCAATAGCGGGCCCACATTTTCTCTAGTTTTCCTTTTGCCTCCGATGTACTTGAAGAAACCCTTCCTGTTGACCTTGACATCCCTTGCCAGATTTAATTCCAAGGAGACCTTGGCTTTCCTAGTTTTGTCCCTGCGTACTCTGGCAGCATTCTTGTAATCTTCCTAAGTGATCAGTTCCTTCTTCCAATTACTGTAAACTTCCTTCTTCCACTTGAGCTATTTCTGAAGCTCCCTGCTCAACCATGCAGGTCTCCTGCTTCCCTTGCCTGATTTCTTGCTCTGAGGGATGCACCGATCCTGAGCTTGGAGGAAGTGATACTTGAATATCAACCAGCTCTCTTGAGCTCCCCTACCCTCTAGAGCCGTAATCCATGGGAATGGGAATCAAGAATGCCGGAATTCTTCTGTGAATATAACACATATGTTTTAGAAGAGCTTTCCAACATGTTTTTAATAAAGGCATCCATTTTTCCAAGATCTTTGAATGTTGTACATTATTTTTCTGTCTCTTCTCAGTCAATACTTCCCATTTCTAGCTGTTTCTACACCATTTTTTGAGCATGTTCAACTTACCAGAAACTGGATTTGGTGTGGGATTGAATGCTGGGCCTTTCTTAATAGTGCTAGGAAATACAGATCTATGTCAAGCTCCAGAAGGTTAAGGACTTAGCTAATGACATCACCATGATGTCATCAGCTCTCTGGATGTCACCATCCTTACCTTCATTCTCAGTTTCTTTTTCTTACCCATCACTGTCATTTTGAGTGAAGATAGTATGCCATGGTATTCATGTGATAATCTACAGTTGTAGGATAGACTTGATTTATTAACAACTAACTCTTTAGTATGACGCTCTATCTGACCTGAAAATATATCATGTGTTTAGATCGTTATCATGATCCATCTTATTGTTATTCGTGTAAGAAAGCATGGCAGGTAGGCTGCTTAGAAGGGGAAAAAAAGAAAGTTTTGCATTAAATAGAAGACCCAAGCAGGATGCACTGCTAGACAGAAAGTGAGAAGGGTGAATAAATTAAGCAATAAATATTTTTATCATATGCATTTAATCATCAAGATGCAGCCTAAATTTGGGGGTTCTGTTTGATATGCTTCAAAGATCACTAGATTTCCATTCTACCTCAGGCCACCATTCTTCTTCCAATTCCTTCCTTTTTCTTTTCCTTATTTTCCTCTTAAAATGCTTACCCTAAAATATTATTGCCATGCAGCACCACCTGCCTGATCCTGTCTGGTCTTAATTTTGCAAGTCAGTTACTTCCCTCTATGTTTCTCTTTCTCTAATTAATTAAAAGTTTCATCATAAAAATACATATGGCATAACATATAATTCCAATTTGCTCTTGAAACTGTCTTTCTGGGAGATGACAAAGCAGTACAAGCTGTTTCACCCTGATACAGATAGGTCACAGATTCTGCATCAGTCTTGTTTTAATTTCTGCCTAACTATATACAAAAAACATCAGATTTAAATTACACATGGCCAAAGTATGATGACAGAAAAAATAGCCTGCATTGCTAACTATGATGTGAAATGACACACACATAAAAAATATTAAATGAACTATTTACCTGGAGTCCATTATTCTTTTCCTTATTTTTAATCCAGATCTTTCCTTGACCTTGTGGATCAATCAGCAAAGGATACCTAGATGCTTTTGTGACAATTATGCCATTCTGAATTGAAAGGTCATCGTTCGGAAGACCCTGGAGGTTCCATTCACCCACTGTAGCATTGTCAACAAGCATACCAGTAAGGTTCAGGTCCTAAGAAAAAACAGGTAATTACAAAATTAGTACCAGTTAAAGGAGGTATACTAAAATGTTTGATGGAAGGTTTTTCTTCTTATTCTGATCATAATGCATGATAGAATGTATTTAGTAGTTACCGTTTATCGTTTCCTTTCTTTAAAGTTCATGCCTAAATCACTGAAGTTGGGCAACAGTGAAAGTGAATTCTGTTGAGGCTTTGATGCCCATCAAAGAATGCCAGAGAAACTCTGAAGCCAGTTCAATATCTAATGACAAGCTGATCTTGGTATTGGCAAACTCTTTTCTTGCTAGCTTAAGAGGCAGGGTCGTCTTGGTCACAAGAGCTTCCTCCTGCTGCAAAGTTGTAAAGCACCCTCCAAGTATGTATATGAATACAGGATGGCTTGTGGGAGAATCCGAGAAGAAAAAGGAGATGTTCTATGGATCAATAATCATGAGCTATCATGGAAAGTTATTGTTGCTATGGTCAGAACTCTTCCCAGCTCATATATTCTCCTAAAGTTTGATTTGCGCGTCAACTAACCTGCTTTATTTTATTCACTATGAACAGTGACTGGCCTCTTAAGAATGTGTATGTGAAGAAAACAATGCTTAAAATCACAAACCAAGCTCTCCATATTAGAAAAGTAGCTTAATAATGATATGAGTTTAAAAAGAATAAAATTGAAGGGCTTTTTTTATTTGCTCCTTACAGTTTTCACTCAAGAATTCCTATTTGTAAGCTTTCTCTACAAACATGTTTAAAAAGAAAGAAAAAGCCTGCAACTCATGCAAAAATCACATAATTCAGCATTTGAAGCCTAAAGCAAAATGTCAAATACTGTGAGATGTGATACAATCATTAGAGTTAGTGATACCAGTGGTTGCGAGACTAAAAAGATTTTTTACCCTTTTGATTTTTTTACTACTCTGATTATTGAAGGATCTGAATGAAGCAACACAAACCATTTTCAGAAGACAGAGAAACTTTAAGAATCCAATTTCCATTTATGAAAAGGACAGTAAAGCATTTAATAGCCAAAACTTTCAGCAATTGGAAACTAAAACCATATTTAGCTCCTCAAGCAGATGAGTAGGGTCTAAACAGCTTTGAATTTTTTCTTACTGTAGCAGGAAGTATCAGTCACTACACAACTCTGAAACTTAGCTAATTTAACTGCCTAACTACACAGATAGATAGCTAATTTTAAACAGCTCTCTTTAAATTGTTCTGCCTAAATGACTCATACACCCACAGTCAGTTAGTCTGTGACAAAGTAAGGCAGATGTCAAGCCTTTTGCTTGAACTGCAAAGCTGTTTTAATTCCCATGGTGTGAAGTATCAAGAGAAGCCCATATGCTGCCTTTTGTGAGCACTTAATTCACTGGAAAAAAATTAAAACTCTCTTCCATACACTATCATTGAAATCACAATCCTGTCTTTAACAGCAACTAGCTAAACAGAATGGTAATTATGGTTTGAAACTCATTAATTATGACATTCTGTGTCTAATCTGTCCATATAAAAAAACCCAGCAACACAGAACAATCAAAAAGTATTCCTCAAATTTTGAAGGATGCAGCTGAGTAGTAATGTGGTCAGAACATCTTTATAGAGGCAGAATTTTAGTTCTTTATGTCTTGCTTTCTAAGGACATTATACATCTGAGTTGTTACCCTTAAACGGTAAGAATCTTGACAGATATTCCTCAAGGTAAGTAGTTTTTAAGAATATTTTGTACACTGAATTTGAGAAAGAGCCTCCCTGGGATGAATGTATGTAGGATAACTCCCATAGCACATGGGTAAAGGATCTTGTCTGAGACTGTACTGCTACTGGTACTTCATTAATAAATCCATCTTGGCTTTACATATTACTTATCATCAGAAGCTTTCAAAGAGCTTTGCTGGACAAGTCAGAATCATTCATCTTTGTAAGTCATAGCATAAATTGGGCTGGGCTGTGAAGTTCACTCTGTCAGGTCAAGGTTTATCACTGTTACGAGAAGAACTACGCACCACCTAATGTCAAAAAAAAAGATTCACAAGTAACTTCTATGAGATGAACAGCACGACAAACTTCTCATGGCAAAGAGGTCTCCATAATACAGGTTTTGAGTGTCAAATCCCCCAAGAACCTGAAAAGCAGATGCAGCAGGGATACTAATCTGCCTTCAACCGTTTCACAGTGGTACAGCCACAGCTGTACACAGGTTGGTTACTTGCTCCCAGCACTTTCCAGCAGCACCCGCTCCTTCAAAAGCTTTGACAGCTGAGGACAGGAGGCATTTGGGCTTAATGTCTCCACTCCTGTGCTGAGTGTAAGAGAGACTCCCTGAACTATTTCTCCAACCTTTACTGCTGGAGAAAATGTACGCAGGTATTCACAAAACCAAGTGGAAGGCAACATGGACAGATTATTCAGAAAGACAGTTTTGATTATTATGGCCTAAATTCTGCCTTCAGCATGAAAATGTCTTCCAGGTGCAAGGAAGAATATTAGACAGACCTCCTAAAAGTCATAGAACAGGAACAAGCCTGCTACTGGCCACGAGCAAAGCCTATGCACCAGAACAGCTGCCAGGTCCGGCACTCCCGAGGCAGGCAGTGGTAAAAGGAAAGAACAAGATTCATGTAAAGGAACCTGCCCTGTATCATAGTCCTAGCACGCAGGTTGCTCACTTTAATAAAGGTAGTATATGATGTGGCAGATTACTGAAGCTGCACGATGGGACCGTAGCTCTGCTGCATTTTGCGCCACCTCTGCCTGCACAGACTTTGGTCAATTGAGGAGAAGCTGTAATGTCAGGCTTAGTGAGAACAGCCTCACTAGTGACAAACGTACATGGATTTAAGAGCTTAGACTGGAGCAACCTGAAGTGGTGTAAACCAAGCTTTACAAAATCCAGGTTTTGTTTAACTTAATCATTTCACTTCAAATTAAACTAAATTAAATGGTGTGGGTACACAACAGAGGGTATGACAGGAGGGTATTAACTGATAATACACAAAGGTGTAGAGCTGATATCTCCTGGTTCAAAATGTGCAATGGTCTTTTCTATAATTGGGTGTAAGAGTATTGTTATGTGAATCAAAAATTAATCAAGCTACACTAAGAACAAAAGTGCAAAGTTTTAAAAAGGAAAAACTGTTTAGTTCAATTTTACAGATTTTTTCTAGCAAATGTTGATTATTAAAAAGTTGTACTTAAGTAATACTAAATTAAAATAATGGAAATTTTTATTCCGAGTTTGTTGTGTTCAAAATTTAATATATTAAGAACAGTAGGTTAAAGAATTTATGATGTAATATGTAAGAAATACAAAATATATGAAAAACTTTTCATTCAAATTCACCCTTTATATTCTTCATTTACAGTCCAGAATGAAAGTTGAATATCTAGAGAGAGAGCAGATTTTTAGTGTCAGCACATGAGACTGTAGGTGGTAAAAGTAGAAATAGGGTAAATCTTGCTGGGTCCCTGGAATTTGGTTGCGGCATAACTCCCACCCAACCCAGAAGCCACAGACCAATCTCCTTACCTCTGTGCCATCCTGTGTGCTTAACTTGGGAGCTGCTGCTTCAAAGACTGCCTGGAACACTACAGGGGCACAGCAACACCAGTTGTTGGGTGGTATTCTCAACCACATATTCACAAGTTATTCCTTGTAAGGGGATAACTTAAAATGTTGAGGGGGACAGTTACAACTGGTGTTTTCTTCAATATACATATTTTCCCCTTTCAGTAAATGCTCGATGTGGCTGATTTGCTTAACTTTATGACTGAAATTATGGACACAACATGGCATTTGCAAAAAAAAACAACTACAGGGGGAAAACTGTGACTACCTGATAGAACCCCTTATGATAAGGTAAATCTATTCTAAGCTGGTAAATTTTACTTAGTTTCCCATATTATGCAATTTCTTCTTAGGGTAGCTGACCTCAGAAAGTATCTCTCTCAGATTTGCCAGAGCAATAGCCTATATACCAATCTTGCAATGCATGACAGTATAAAGGGGATCTTAAAACACATTTTTTTAGAAGCTCAGTTTTCAACTGTTCAGATTTTTTATATTAATAATTTGTTGGAATGTGAAAGCCTGTAAATAATCTTCCAATTACGTACTTTTCTGGAATGGAATGCTCTGAACATTATTTCTCTGCAAGGCAAAGAGTAAGGTCAGGGCAGAGTGTGAACACTTACATTACTGTATGGAATCTTGCTATTGTCCATCTCTTTCTTCCACAATTGGAGCAGCAAATTCCTGTACTCCTGATTGAAAGGTCCAGAGTAAGAGAGAAATCCAGTGGCCAGAAGAACATTCCCCACTAAATTAATAATCTGATTTTGAAAGTTTTTGCTGCTTGCTGTCCAACGAAGCTGTATGTAAAAGATTATGAAGAAGTTAGATTAAGCAGGGATAAAACTAACATGAAGATCTAACTTAAGAATTTATCTATTTCTGGTAAATAATTGTTCTTTGAATCAGGAGTATTTTTGGCTTTAAATCATTCTTTTCAGAAGTAGAAGTTTGCTTGGAAGAGATGGCAACCACCTGACTAAGTAAGTGGAGAAAAAGCATCATTGTCAAGCTGGCCAAACCAGTAAGAAGTGCTTTAAAAGAGGAACAAAGTGGGAGGGAGTGGATGACCAACAATCACGTGAGGAAGTGGAGGACTGGGTTGGCAAACAAAATACATAGGGTGATATAAACAGGAGGGACCTTGTAACCAATTAAACAGGGCTAATAGAGGACAACCCCAAGCATATCCACATAAGCAAAGAAGTGCCTACCAGGCAGAATCATGGGGATAGCTTTCATACTGTTTCTGGGAAATTAGCACAGCTGGGCACTTCTCTGAAGTGCTTGTACACTAACGTGCACCGCATGGAGAACAAAAAAGGAATTAGAGGTCTGCATACGGTTGCAGAGTCACGATCTCATGGGGATCATGGGGACGTGGTGGGAAGGCTTCCACAACTGAAGTGCTGCAACAGGTGTATACAGGCTTGTTAGGAAGGACAGGCTGGGAAGATGAGGAGGGGAGTTTTCTTTTATGTGAGAGAGCAGTTGGAATGCATGGAGTTCTGCACCTGAGTCTCTGGGATGGACAATGAGTCAGTTGAGAGCTTATTGGTTAGGATTAGAGGGCAGACCAACACAGGTGATGTTGTGTGTGTGTGTTACAGACAACGTCATTAGGAAGAAGTAGATGAGTTCTCCTTCAGACAATGGGAAGAAGCCTCGCATTCACAGGCCCTGGTTTACACCGGGGACTTTAACCACTCTGATATCTTCTGGAGGGACAACACAGCAATACACAAGCAATCCAGGAGGTTTTAAGGCATGCACTGACAAAAAATTCTTAGCACAGGTAACTGAGGATCTAATAAGGGAAGGTGGTTTGCTGAACCTCAGATTTGCAAACAAGAAATAACTGGTCAGGGATGTA
The DNA here is from genome assembly GCA_008921705.1 of Burhinus oedicnemus. Taxonomy (NCBI): domain Eukaryota; kingdom Metazoa; phylum Chordata; class Aves; order Charadriiformes; family Burhinidae; genus Burhinus; species Burhinus oedicnemus. The sequence goes on along the minus strand of VFFE01007061.1, from coordinate 1,264,436 downwards.
ACGGTTGGGGTAGCCTTGGCTGAGAGAATTGAGACTGCTTAGCTTTCAGAACACACAGCTCGGGGAATTTTATCAATGTGTACAAATACCTGATGGGAGGGTGTAAAGATCACGGTGCCAGACTCTTTTCAGTGCTACCCAGTGAAAGGACAAGGGGGAATGGGCACAAACTGAAATACGAGAAATTCCAATTGAACACACAAAAAACATTTTTAAAGTGAGAGTTGTCAAGGACTGGAATAGGTTGCCAAGAGAGGTTGTGGAGTCTCCATCTTTGGAGATATTCAAAACTCAACAGGACAATGCCCTGAGCAACCTGCTCTATTTGAACTTGCTTTGAGCAGAGGGGTTTGGGTTAGATGATCTCCAGAGGTCCTTTCCAATCTCAATTATACCATGATTCCGTAATTTTCTGAATATTATTTCTGAGTTTTACTTATTCCTTCCTCTCCAGATTTCTGTTCCCTTCCAATTACTCTGCATGCAATCTTGGTCAGACCTACATGTTTTAAATCTAGAAAATACACGGTTAACCCAGTGTCAGTTTTGCCCAAGGCTCCAAGTGCCATATACAGTCTTAATTTTTTGTCTGAATTTTCAAAAGTAGAATGGAAGAACAGCTCTTAGAAGACCTCATAGCACAAGGCTTCAGAAAACCCACAATAAAGCACTGTAACTTCCTATTTTGGTGTTGCTTTTAAATTTAGAAATTCACTGAAAAATATGATAAAGCATCTAACATTTTTGACTGATTTATTTTGAAATGCAGCTATGCAAACAAATGCTAAAGTCCTGGCCTCACAGGACACAATGGTTGAAGCCAAAGCTCTCATCAATTTTGACTCTGTGAAATCAACCAAGGAATTACCAAAGCAAATAAACAGATGAGAAAAAGGAGTATCCTGCTTCCTCTGGAAACCTTCAGGCTGAAGCCAGAAAAATCTGCAGAGGAAAGGTAAATTTCAAGCTCAGTGCAGAGGATAATGATTAGCCCATCATTCTGTAAAAGGCTCCAACAGAAATCTGAACTTCAAATATAATTCAGGAAATTAGTCAAGCTTCAAATCCCTATTCTTGCATACTTGGTGAGAAAAAGAGAGTAATCCTTCTTATAAATATTTTAGGGCAATTATTTAGGTTAAGCCTAATTCCTCTTCTTACTAAAGCTAAAAGGAATTTGGCTCCTTGGCTTTAAATCTGAGCTTTATCCCAATGCGAACCATATGGTATGACATAAATCTTCATAAAGAAGAATTAAGTTAATACAAAAAATTGTTTTACTTTGTTAGATACATTAAGTTCAAGCAAAAGCCAGACACATAACTGAAATAAAATGTCATATGATAACGAGATGTCACCATGCCTTGAATTTCTTGAGCACTACTAATGATATTACGGAGTATTCTCAAAACTGAGCACCTACTTTGTGCTGGAAACCTACTCATATGTGTTAGTACCTTTTCTCCACCTAATCCTTCAATCAGAGCTGTGGCATTGTTCATCTTCCTTCTGCATGCCTCAGCATCATCAAGTAAGGCCTGTTTCTCTTTCATAGCAGTATCATACATGGCTTGTACTTGATCCAGTTCCATTTGCTTCTCATCCAGCTGAATTTGTGCATTATTCAGTTCTGTTTGGGCAGCTGCAAGTCTTCCCTCTTGCAAGGCTAAATTTGCCTACAAACATTTTAAAGTAAAGAGTAGTTAATATATATTATTTGGCAAGAGCAAATGACATTCATTTAATGGCATATATTGTACTCTATTTGGTACTTTTCAAAATAATACATATTTAAGATGACAGCAGATTTTTTCCCTTTTTACTTTTCAACATAAAACTGGAACGCAAGCATAATTAAAGTTATTCAATGCAATCTTAAAATGTTTTAACAATATTTTCAGAATGATCTATTGATCACACAATGATCAATGATTTGAAATCACAATACACTTGGAATAGCCATATACTAGATAGATAAGGCAACCCATACAATGTTTTCTGTAATATATTCTCAGTGCAAAAGAAAATTAAGATTGTCCTCATGGATTATACAATAGTAATAATGATAACGGAAACTACTCTTCTCCTCTCTTTTCCCATCAATTAGTTCTACAATAAAAATGTAACAAATGGATTTTTTGCTCCTCTGGAAACTAAAACTCTAGAGACTTTTCTCACATCTCTATATAAATTTGAATGAGTTGCCAGACATTAAAATGTGGCCTCTTAACTTGTATATTCCTAACAGGGGGAAAAAAGTATGCTGTGAATTCAGAATGTGTTTCCATATATATGTTTGCAAAGGATTAGAGACTGACAAAGTTCTTATGAAATGTGCACTTACAGATAAAGGTTGCTTCCATTTACTCTGAATATTTAAAACACTTGTTTAAATATCAGGTATATTATTTCTATTTTTTCTACTATAAGAGTTATGAAGATGGAAACCAAAAATCTGTAAAAACTGTTTTATTACAAATACGAAACTTGACGCTCACATTGTATCACACCAGAAAAGTAACAGTACAAGAAACCTCTGGGATGACTCTTAGTAAACAGTATAACCATGGGTTGGGTTTTTACATCAGATCTTAACTAAAAATATAGATTTAATTCTCATCAAAATATGCTAAAATCAACAAATTCTTCTTGCTTTGCATAGGGAAAAAAAAAATAGAGGAGCCAAGACTGTATTTTGAGATCCAGGCATGATAAAAAATACACCATGAAGACTGGTGGATTTCAAAAGACAGGCCTGTGAGCAGGGAATTAGAGAAGCATATATGGGCTAATCAACAAAGTAGTATTGCTTTACGAGTTACACATTAGAGAATAGCACTGTCAGCAAAAAATTCCTTTTCTGTAGCCACTGTGTCTGTTGACAGATCCTAGAGATAAACAAATGTTTTATAACGGAGATAAGCCAGTGAAATGGCTGCTCATAAAATTTCCATCTTGTAAGAATATTGAATTATTTTTACTCCACTGTTTATCAAAGAGCACATTAAACAGCATCTCCTAGAAATAAATACTGTTAAATCAGTGAGTCTTGTTAAGACCCAGCTAAGCAGATTTCAGAACCACTGCTGTTATGGTTTAGTGAATCTTGGACTATCAGGAAAAGTTTAAACAGTAAAGGAGTTTTGAGCAGGTGATGCAGTATTACTGTGTCCTGCACCGGGGGAGAGGTGAGGAGGGTGAGGTAAGAGCGAGAGAGAGACAGTGGAGGGCTCTTTCTGGATCTTAATAAGAAAGGCCAGACAACAAATGGCTTAATAAGATCACCGTTTTTAAAAGATCCATAATAAGAAGAGGAACACAGCGAGTAAATCTTACATCCCTTCAGATGCTGGGCACCCGACATTCATGCAGCATCAGACAGAGCCTAGATAGATTTTCCCATGGCATGCTGTGCAGAGCAGATCCTGTCCATGGAGAGAAAACTCTCTCTTTTGGGCATTCAAGCTATTATATCCTCTTATTATTCTGTCTTATTGAAGCGGTTACCTTATTAAGCCATCTGTTGTCAGGCCTTTCTTACTGAGATCCAGAAAGAGCCCTGCACCAGCTCTCTCTCTCCTACCTCACCCCCCATCCCCCATTCCCCAGTGCAGAGCCTCCTCTTATTGTGAAATTCTGTGAGGGCTAAAAATGGGAGTAAAACAAAGTTATGACATATTGTTTCACCTGCAGCTGACAAATAGTGAGATTAAACAAGTAACAAGATCCTTGGAGAGTTGGGAAGAACAGCCTACGCAGAACAGCTGGAACAACAGAGAACTTACACCTGGCTGTGTGAATTCATATTTCACCTTGACATTTATCACAGCAGGACATGAACCTCGATGCAAAAGAATGGCTATGTGAATCCTCAATGCATATGAGCAATGATGCCTTGTAAATATGAAAACCAGACCTCTGTGCAGCAATAAGCTACCCAGAAAGGTGCAAAAGATTGATAAAACAGACTTCCCAGTTCTTAAAAGCTCTTAAAAGGCTAACAGCTTTGAAGATGTAGGGACAACAAAAAAATATTTCAGCTGAGTACAAAAAAAAATATATATTATACTCTAACATGAAAAAAAACCCCAAAATTATTTACACAAGACTTTATGGGATCTCTAGAAGATGACTTATGATAGGAAATTATTTTACAGAAAATTTCACCACAGTTTTCAGCTAATTTTAGGGTAATCATAATAAAGTAGTAATACATTTTGGTATTAGTTTGATTTGTAGGCTGTTTAATCATATATGATGAATAATGGTTGGTTGCACAAGAATGACTACTAACATACCAGGATGACCAACCTATGTGATTCCCAAAGGCAGGAAGACTACTTGTTTCAGATTACCCTATGAAATCATCACTATTTGCTCTCTCCCTGTCTTTCTATCCAACTCCATTTTTCAAAATTACATGGGTACAAACACTGCTTTTGTATTGACATCACTGGCAGGTTGGCTGGCAGCTTCCTGTGCAGAGCTTTGCCATGAGAGCAGGAGGCAAGTTCTGCTGCCAAGGAGAATCTTCTGCACAAGAAGGCTATTACAGTCACAAGCAGCTTCATAGAAAGATTTCCAGCCAATTACAGGTGGGAAGGAAATGTGTCTCCCAACCACAAAGAACCACTGTGGCCTTTCTAATTTTAGTGGCATTGCTATGTGGACAAGCTTCACACCCTCCATTTCATCCGTCTGAGTCACTCAGCAAAGCAAGGATTCACAATTTGTTCCAGCTGGATGCAGTGTGAAAGCCTGCATAAATGGATTTTATGTGAATGAATCATGAGGATTCTAGACATGAGATCCCCACTCTTATCTGCGGTCCCAGAGAGGGGAGCTACGCTAGAATATGCCCAGGCTTGGTGAGATCAGCAGCTTCAGCCTTTTCTCACCATTGGCTTTGTGGGGAACCACACAGACAATCCTCTCAACGTCTGCTCCAGCCAATGCCCCTACCTGCTCTCTGCATCTGGCTGCATGGGGCAAGTATGGAGATGGTACCTGTGCCAACAAGGGCCACAGACTAAATTGTTAAGCAGCTATTTTGCCGCCTTCTGAGGTGCCCTCAGAGAGGACTTCATAGCAGGTGGTGAGATGATCCTGCCCCTTTTAACCTTTTTGCATTCCACATAAAACCAGAACAAATAAACATGTAATTATAGTCCACAGCTACACTATTAAATTAAACTTGCCCAGGACCTTTCTGTGGCACTGAAGTTAACTAGCATAACAGAGCTTATGTTAAGCTCTCACAGCCCCTAAACAATACAGCTGTAGGTAAACAGCCTCATGGAAATGGTGCTTGGACCAAGCTAGTACCTGAAAGTGCCCAGAGATTGCTGAGGAAATGCTGCTTGGCCAAGAGCAAATTCACACTAGGGATCATTCTAACAATGTAACAGTGCAGTTGATCACTTCCCAGTGTCTAGAAAAATTCCCTAGCACTGTTTAATTTATTAGTATTGACATAGCCATAAGTTTCTCGTTGATTCATTGCAAACTCAATTTTGCAAAGCAGCAAGTATATCTGGCCCTGATCCAAGAAGGCATTTACATAAAAATGCCTTCTCCATTAAAAAAACTCACACCATTTAATGCTATGCCTGGTCTTGAATGGAATGCCTAAACCAACCCCAAATCACTCTTAAGACCAGCTGTTGCTCAGTAAATTCAGGAAATGTTACTAGAAGTAGGAGAATCCATAAGAAAAAAAAAGGCAGCTGAAACTTTATAGTTCAACACAGGTAAGGAAGATTTGGAGCTTTCCTAGTATCTCTCTTGTTTAAGGAATTTTAGCTTTCCAAGTTCACTGTTCTTACAGTCTAATTGAGCACTCACTACTGCTGGACTAGGCCAGAAGGCTTCTTGTACTTGGACGCTGTGACTCTGCTCATGAGCCCCTGTGGATGTGCTGTGTGACCACCTTTGCCTTTTGCTTCAGTTCTGTCCTGGGCACATAGCATCTGACTGACAACTCTTCATGGAAATTGTCCTGGTTTGAGGTAGAACAGAACCAATTTTCTGTTCAGTAATTTCACTTTTCAGTCAAGCCTCTTCTAACTAACTGAACTCTCTGAAATTAACGGCTTGTTTTTAAGACAGTAGTCCGCTTCCAAATTGATAAGCCTGATGTTTATAGTTGATGCCAAGGAAGGGGATGCAGAGAGGCTCTTGCTTATACTTATTGCTATAACAACCAAGGCCAGCCAACTTTGTTATTTGCCCCGTTGGAGGGTCAGAAGTGGAAACGCGTAAAGGGGTCACACCTATGGGGAAGAGCGGACAGGGCAGGTGACCCAAAACTGACCAGCAGGGTATTCCATCCCATCTGCATCATACTCAGTATAAAAGCTGAGGGATCAAAGCATCAGCCCTCTTTTCTTCAATGGCCAGCATTTGAGGAGGATGGACTGTTCATCTGCCTTTGATCCCGATCCGTGCATTCCTGAATCCAGATCCAGAATACAGTTCCTGTCCATTGCTGAGTCCAGTCTGGGACTTTCCCAGTGCCTGCCAGTGACATGATCATCATCCTGGGAGCTCAGTACGGTTTTGTGTATATTATATATATTTCATTATTTCCTTCTTATTATTTTATTAATATTTTCATTAAAATAGTTTAGGTTTTTTAAATTCATAAGTCTCTCTCTTTTCCTCCTCTCCCTGAGGGGAGAGAGCTCAGAGAGCATTTGTCATTCGTTTCGGTGCCAGTCCGGCCCAAACCACAACAGAAATGTCGTCTCAAGCTGCTCTTGTCCCAGATCACTGCAGATTTTTCACATAGACACTCCATTGGTTTTGTATCAACTTTCTCAGAGCCTCAATATCATGATAAGTTTGGATTCATCGTTATTTAGGGAAACATTGTAACAGAGGCAAACACATACACAGATTTTTGCAGACATTTCAAAACCAATGTTTTCACTTCACCAACCTAAAAAAAGTATACACGTATACATACGTATACACATATACATATGTACACATGCAAACAGATCCATGCAGAGTGACATTAATAAAATCTTGACCTCAATTTCATTGCTATCACTGACCATTCTATGGGATTAAAACAGCCTTTGAAAGGCACAGAGATCATGCTTCTTATCTGCTCTTCACAGCTTCTACTAGCCACTGAAAGATTCTCCATTTTTTCTGTTCAGTTATATGCCCTGACTTCAGTCTGTGTTGTTAGGTGATCTAATCCTCCACTTCACGCCCAGGGTATATGTTTTCCTTCCACAGTTATTGTGGGCCTTGAATTCAGACTTGAATGCTTGTTTTCCTGCCCGGTGGGCATTAGTTTGACAAGTACACACTTATTTAAATGGATGACCATCAAATTTTGACACTCCTTGACTGTTACCTCTTCCTCGGGTGCAAGATTTCCTCTTACTGCCTGCTGTGGTTTTTAGTTCAGCATGGAGACAAGTGAAAGCAGAAAAGGCAGTAAAGTCTCTTATTTAAAACAGAGTTTGACAGGGAGAATCCTCAATATCAAACAGAATTTATAAACCATAGACAAACTTCCCTTGATCATCATAACAGCCTAAGGAGAACTTAATTAAAATCACTGGAGACATCTCTGAGGGAAATTATACCCCTATACAAAGCATTTTAAAAGGAGTGTGCAAAAATTAACTCATTCCTAGAAATGGACACCTACATTCTTTAGATATAACACATATTTTACCTGCTCTAGGTGAACCGGCTCTGGCAGGGGGGTTGGACTAGATGATCTCCAGAGGTCCCTTCCAACCCCTGTGATTCTGTGTGATTCTGTGATCTCCAGAGGTCTCTTCCAACCCCTGCACTGTGATTCTGTGATTCTGAGGCTAACAGTATCACAGCAAAAGCCAGGGCTTCTTCATTCTGCTGTTACATTCTTCAACTAATGGATAAATAGCAGATGGTGTTGCAGAATTATCAGGTTAATCCAGCAGGCTTGTTTACTAGATAACAAGCTAGAGAAGAACAACTCACGGTCCTGCTGAAGGTTTATGGGAAAGTAGCACACACATGGTGACCACAGTATCATAAGCAACTACACAATATTGTATTTGCAGGCAACATTTGGTTATACTTTCTGTGGTTGATTCTAACTAATGACCCTTAGGCTGCAGGCCACATATCTAAAGAATGTAGGTGTCCATTTCTGGGAATGAGTTAATTTTTGCACACTATATTTACTAAAATCTAAGTCCCTATTAATTAGTTTTCACAAGTTGTCCCATTTAAGATAAATGAGGCACTAAGTCTCAGTTAAGATGCAATTTAAAAATGTATTGGATGGATTTTGCAGGTGTTGAAGGAGGTTTATCTCCTAGAACTGCAGTTACGAAAACGCAGCTTGATTAATTCATTCAGTAAAACTGCTTTTAGCACTGGGTGATTTAGCCTGTGCTAGTACTTTACACAGTTTAATTGTACATTTATTTTCAATTATTTTCTTAGTATCACTCCAGTGCTTCCTGCAATATCTTGTGCATACTTTAAACATTTCCTCCTTCTGTCATCTTCTGTTTTAAAATATTTGTGACCATTGTTATACCCGACAATAGGCACCACTTTGCCAAGAAATGCATGCTCAGTTTTTTATCAGCTACAGTGTGACGAGAATGTAAATACTTGAATACAAAATTAAATTTATATGTAATCTTGTCATATATATTCAAATAAAAACTGCAAGAGCACTTTTGCAGCTTTCAGAGTTGCATCTGCATATAAAGCCACTATTTCCTCTAGGTCTTGCTCTCTTTTATAGCTCTCAATAGCCACATTTCAAATTCTGTTTTCCTTAGTGAACATCCAATTATTTGAAAAGGGAATTGCTACTTATATATCACAGAAATATAGTCTTCTCTATCAGTTACTTGAATCAAAAATATCATGCTTTTAACAAATTTGAATCAGATCTGTCTAGATATACTAAAAGAATATGCCAAGAGTTTTGAATATACCATTGACAGAGTGGCTTATACAATAGAGACTGAACATAAGTACAGTGGAAGCATAACTGATTGAATGTATTTCTTCAGAAAAGAGCCATAAAATCCCCTGTAGAAGTAATGATTATAAATCACTACATAAATATCCAAAGTCCTTTTTTTCAATATGCTCATAAATGAAACATTTCCAAGACAATAAAGGTATCTGTAGGAATGAAGACAATGGTAGCTGAGCCATTTGTACTGTGGTTCAATGTTACAACAGAATTCTACGCCAGGAGACTACTTACTTTATTATATATACACTCATATGTAGCAGTTTGACACTCCAACATTTTAGAGAGCTGAATACCAGCTAAATTCATTAAAGAATACTTCTGTGCCAAGAACAGTCTCTCCTCTCCCAGATTCTACTAAGACCACAGTGAGTATGCTCCTTCCCAGGCCAGTAGGACTGAGGAGAAGTTTTCTTGAAACCATAATGCCTGGCACCAAGTCTGAGAGCAGAGGAAGTACCGGTATCTCCCACTTGCAGATATCCAGGCTCCATAAAGAACCTGTGTACTAAGGCTGCTGCTGAAAACTGATTGTGTTCACGTAAGTAACAACTGTACCACAGGGTAGCAACTGTACCACAGGGCAGCTGTGTAAAGGGAAAAAATTGCCGGGACATATTCAACCTCTTTGTGCTTGACTTCACAACTGGATGTGAAGAAACAAGAATCTCTTGTAACTCATGATTTTTTTTAGCCAAAATAATGCAACATTTTTTCCACTCAACTACAGCCATCTCTCAGAAAAATAAAATAAGCAATATGAAATACCTTAAGAGGAAGAACTTCTTTATTAATACCATAGAAGTAAGCCATTGCTTGTGTCCATGAGCAAAGACCTGCTACATTGCCACACACTTTTTTAGCAGTCTCAAGATTATAATCCTCCATATCCAAGTAAGGCTCTAAAAGCTCCACAGTTTCTCCTGTAATTGAGTCCTAGTCAATGGAAAGGAAAAAATATTTTTTAAAATGGATTTTAGAATAAAGTCTGCTTCACAGAAACATTTTTCTTTTTAAAAACATGGTGCTACCACTTCTTACAGAAGAAATGCACAGAACAACACTGTTGAATTTCACTCTTATAAAGGACAGAAAATTAGATGTATTTTGTGAACTCAAGTGAAAATAGCTCATACTTCCATTGTAACAGATTGACTTGAGTTTGCATTTAATACCCCTATTTCACCCATAAGATTTACAGACATTACTTGTAGCTCCATGACAAGTTATTGCCGTTACAGCACTGTACCTTCTTTCCTCTCCCCCAAGATGTTCTTGCCCCATCTTTAATATCACCACCAATGCTCAGTGAGCTAGTTTGGAAGCTAATAGGACAGAAATCTAACTCAGCAAGCTAGGGATTAGTTTTCTTCTAGGCTAGTTCCCTGAACAAGCTCACCATGGCATCAGGCACGGACCAGTGTGAACACAGCTAAAGGAGTCAAACATGCAGCTTTAGAAAGGAAAAGGGTGAAACTGCAAGGCACTGACTTCACTGAAACTAACCCTTTTCCTTAATTGTAAAAGTGATTTCTTTCAGCTGTTCACTTCATTATTCTAATCTCAGATTTTTTCCACCCGAACCAATCTGTTGAGAACGTGAAAAGCCAGATCTTTGATGATGGTGGTTAATCTATAATTATGTAACTGTCAGAAGAAAATGGAATTCATCTCCTTAAGCAATGTAGAGAGTAGAAAAGCTTATACAGGGTAACAATGGTTGCTTAACAATAGAGGCATTAAGAATCTTCCTTTTTTTTGGCAATGTATTAATGCCTTTCTTTTAATGCATCTAAAAATCATCCTCCATTCATAGCCGAGCAACATACCCTTTTCCTGCTTTTCAGCAAAGCAGAAAGGACTGTCTTGTACTTTTCTGATCCCTAGATACTATAATAACAGACATTCATTGTGTTATTCCTAAAATCAAACATGGTGATGTTTTCACTATCAGCATTTGCTAAAACGTAAAATAGTGCTGGACAAATATTTTGACTTTTTCATTCTCCTACTCAAAATTACAAGCTAGCAAGTTGGCAAAGGTGAAGCAAAGACCAATCAGCAGTGGCCTAAATCTCTGTTCAAGGGCTTGAAAAATGTCATGCTTTTACTTCTAAGTAATGAATTTTAAACCCAAGGAATTATTTCATCCACTAATCTTCCTTGCTTAAAAAATTAGGAAAGAACAAAAATCTCACAAACAAGTAAGCAGTGTAGTCTACTCAAAACTCCAGACACAATGAGCTTTCTTCACATATATACTTAACCTTAGAAACAAGAAACGAGGCAGGATGACAGCATATGAAGTACCTCATCAGGGACAGAAGTAGACTAGTGTTCTTTGCCAGATTCATCAGTATCATTTCCTGCAAGAACTCGGTCCCACAGAGGTTGCTCTGACTCCTTTGAGTAAAGTTAAATGTGTTGCAAACCACCAGCAGGAACACATACACTATTAATAAGTGCCAAAACTTGAAGCCTCATTAGAGAGAAGCTTGAGTAAGGAGTGCATAATTAGTCCCCATTATCTTTAAACTAATTTCCTCTTTCTGTTTAGTGAAGATAGCACATGGAAAAGTGACCAGATTGACAGCCCCAGGAAGAGACTGTCTACAGAGGCAGTGCAAGTTTCCACATGGTGCCTTGTCAGTATGGCTCACTGGGAGAAATGGCTCCTGGGGATAGTGAGAACCATGGTTCCAAGCCCCATCTGCACAACAAAAACAATCCAGTAGCTTAGAAAAGGCATCAGCAAAATGCACAGCCAAAGCAGATTAAACAATTAGTGTACAAATGAAAGAGTATGTTCTGCAACATTGCAGAAAACCCAGGTTTTGCCGAAATCTGCTTGGTTTTCTGGATTTTAAAGTTGGGCCATGATTCTGCCATTCCATACTCCAGCCTAGCTCTTTTTCTGGTCCAGCTATCTGTGACATCTTTCTTCTCTTCCTTGCAGAGAAATTTCCCTTGTCTCACAGTCCAGTGAATCTTGCTGTAAACGGGACAAGTTTCTGTCCTGACAGAAATAAAAACCTGTGTTTGCTAATTTTTCTTACAGTTGATACTAAGATTCTCAGTTCATTCTGCATTTCACTAATTTTCTAGTGAAAGAACCCCAAAAGTTCCCATATATCTCAGTATTTTTCCTGGCAGGATGCTCATATTCTTCTGTATTTCCTCCTAGCTCCCCACCAAATAATTCTGGAGACAGTTTTAGAGTGCCTTGTATGCAAACAGGCCTGGCAGCACTGGAGATGGTGAGCCATCTGAAAAATCAACAGTGAGCCCTTTTAAGGCAAATTCCTACTGAGAAGCAGGAGCTGCCTGAATAAAAATAACACTACACTTCTCAAGATTTGATCTAGCGCTTGCGATACTTGTGTTTGCCATCAAAACTGTGTGGCCCAGGAGAAAGATTACGGAAATAATGAACCATGAAAATGGAGAGGAATACAGTCACGAAGGTATGTACAACTATAGGTACACAAAAGCCTCATCTGTTTCAAACTACCTTTGAAGGCAGAATACACTTTCATGTCATTTCCAAAGGTAGTTACAGGAGTAATAGTGCCACTATTAACTTCCTACCTTCTGGAAAGTAAGCAACATGTTAAGAAATCCTGAATTATTCATTAGCTTCAGAGCCTCAGTCCACGATGGCTTCACACATGAGCGTTCTTGATCAGGTGTTACTGAGTCTATTTTTCTTTGGAATAAAAGCAGCACACAATCCATAATTCGCATTATCAAGTGAGGAGGTTTACCCAGTTTGCGAACAGTTGCAATGTCAGAAGGTTTTATTGTCTGAAAAATTAAAAAAGAAAATAAACCATTTATTTAAGCAATCACTTGATGGTAGAGAAATATGTTTTCTGGGAGGACTGTGTATGTAACGCAATTGCTGCAGTTTTGCAGGTCACTCAGAACCAGTATTGCAGACCTGACAGCAGAGGAGGTACTGCCCATCTTACCTCTGCACTGCCTCAGTTTTCAGGGTTTTTTCTACAAGGATTAACAGGTCAGTGCTAGTCCTTTCAATATTATTTTTTTTCAAGTCAGACGCATAAGCCATATTATTACAAATAACAATCATTAACTACATGCGTGTTCAGAATATCTTCGATTCTAACCTGCAGGGCTGCCTCAGCTTCTTCCAATGCAGGTCTTGCAGCTTCCAGCTTCTCTTCTGCTGCTGCTTTATCAATGGCAATGTCATCCACAATGGCCTGAGCCTTGTCTTTTACCTTTTGCACCTGCATTTTCACCTTTTCGGCAGCTTGAGCTTTCATAGTTACTTCCAATAAAACTTCATCAGCTTTTTTTGAAGCTACAGCCAAGTCTTTCTCCTTCATCACCAACTCTTTGGAGAGCTGATTTACTGAAATCTCAGCTTCCATCAGTTTTGCAAGACCTGTGTTGAACATATTCCATTTTAGCAACAGGAAGACCTACTGAGAAACCTCAGTGAAGCAATCTGGATACTTAAAATAAGTAATTCGGATTCATATCTAGGAACCCCAGTGAGTGATTCCACTTGTTGAAAACCAAAATTAAGCAGGGGTAATAACCATTTGCTATTTAATTTTTCTTTTCTTTTCTTTTCTTTTCTTTTTTAATAGGTAAGAGTCTTCAGAATCTGTCACTTGATTACTTGCTTATATTCCTATATGTGAGAGGGACACTAAATATTAAACACACATATTGAAAAGCATTAGTATTGTGAATGGCACTCAAGAATTTCGTGTGCAATTTCAGAAATCCATGAGACCATAAGAAGTACTAGACTGTACTCCCTGTACAAAACAAAGACGAGGAACCTGGCATCCTTAGCAATATAAGTGAAGATACAAGGAGACTAGGCTGAGCTTCTAAACTCAACATTTTGTGAACATCCAGATGATACGGGGGTAAAAGAAACTAAAGATTCTTGAGTAAAGCAGTGCTCCAACATTTTTATCAAATGGTGAGAAAATCACCTAAAAAAGTTTTAAGTATAAAAATCCCTATCTATAAATGCGTGCATGTAAATGTAAATGCATCATATAAAAAAAAAAAGCACATATGTTCTTTCCAGGCAGCCAGCCACCCTCTGCCTATGGAGATACGTGTACATAGCTCAGTTCTACAATTGGTGACAATGGGAAAAGAAACCATTTAAGTTCACATTCACTTCCAAACACCATTCAGTTTCAGAAACTATTTAATTGCTTACTGTGTATGACCTTGTGCAGTGCAATATTTTGGAAATTTTACATTTGGCACATAACTGTTTCTTTAAAAGATTCTTCAGAGTGACTGAATCTGAACATTTACTTTACCTTCCCTCGTATTTACCTCGAGTACGTTTAAATGTGAAAACTAGGATCTCAGTAGGTCCTTGGCATGCATACATGTCAAAGCAGGAGTTTCAGGAATTTTAACTGCTAACTAATACTATTTCTAAATCTCATCTACAATCAGCAACATTCACAAAGTTCACTGAAACAAAACCTCCATATATTTTGTAATCACACACAACACAGTTGAAAACAGGAGTCTGCTTCCAAATGAAAGTAAGCTCACAATTTAAATCCATAAGCTAAATCTCTAGGTGTCTAAGAATCTATACCTGTACATTCTTTTGCTCAGATTCTTCTTACCTTTTTAAAAACAAAAAAACCCCAAACAAACAAACAAACAAATAAGAAACAGATTTTACAGTACCTGTTCTCATGCGTTCAGCTAAAGTTCCAACACTGGCAAACTTCTCTTTGTAAATAGCTTTGTAGCCTCCAATGAAGGACAGGTAAGATTTTGGAGTCACAAATGTTCTTCGCCTATATCGTTCAAAGTATTCAACACATTTTTCAGCTACAATATCTTGAAATGTTCCCATGGTGTTAACAACACTTTGTTTCACTTCATCTGTGCACTCAATATGGTAGGAAACTAAAAAATGCTGTGCAACTGCTACAAGAGCATCTTTAGGCCAGCACTGGAACCAGTCCATGGTACAGCCTGAAATCAGACCCGGAAATTTGAGTGCACGAGTTCTGAATTTTTCCCCAACAGGGGAAAAACAAAGAACCACATGCAGGTTATTACGAACTCGAGCAAGAAAGTAATTATAAAGATTTTCACCAGTGGGAGTACGCCTTGGGTACTCCTTCTTCATTGCCGGTATCAAGTCTTGTGTGATTTCACCTATTTCATCTCGTGCAAAAAGATTTGAAACTTCACCTGAAGCCAAAACATTGTTCATGTACTCAAGAAAAGATTCATCTCTGATTTCATTGTCTGTGAATATAAAGATAATGCCCTTTCCTTTTTGCCCAGCAGTGCGGTACAAGATTTTCAGATCATCCAAAAGGTTATTGGTGGCATATGTTCTGGGATAGAAAAGGATTAAAGAAAGAGAGAAAAAAAAATAACAGATCATTTTAGGAAGTATCTATCATCTGGCTCATCTTCCTTAAATCAAGAAAAAAACTACATAAGAAATTAATACTATATCTCCTGGTTTCATTTTTTAAGGGTTTTTCTCTTAAACATTTTCCCAAAGTGAATGATCAGTACCACAAATCATGGAAAGCAGGTGAAATCAATGGAATAATGTGCTGGAAAAAAAGATCATAAGAGCAATATTGTATCTAAGGCACCTATGATGCTGCTTTGCATCCTTACAGTTTGCAGATGTAAATTCTTTATTAGAACTCTAGGTTAATACAGTTGGATTAAGTTGTCAAGTAGGTTCTGATACCTGTCACCATTACATAAATACAACTGGACTATCTTTCAAAGATATTGACAGCAGGTTAAAGGAAATCATTAGGAGACAAGAATAACCAAGACTGAGGTTTTTATTGTGTTATTGGTCTAACTGAAATCAAGCCCCATAAATGCTGTTTGAACATTATCACTTGGGCCGATCAGCTCTGCTGCAAATTGAGACCATGACTGGTTTTTTCATTATGCCTCTTATGGCTAGTGCACACAAGTAAGATTCAGATGAAGTCCACACAAATTCAACTACAGATTTCAGATGATGGAATATAAAATGAAGTAAAGTAAGGTTAATAAAATGGCAAATTGTGCCCATTATGTTCTTAGCCAATTAAAGCTGAAATTAGGAACCTCTTTTCTTTGAAATGAGTTTCTTACTTCCAAGAGTCTCTTCAAAGTCGTAAGTAATACTTGCAATACACACATGACCCATTCTTCAGTATTTGAAAACACTACTCTATTTTTATATTAAATATGCCATACAGATAGTCTGCCAGTTCTCCCCTAGCTCCATCTTACCGCTGGTCTATAGATATCCCTAATGCAAGCACTGCAGAACTTGTAAAACAACCTAACTCTTCAGTTTGCAGGGGTCAGCTACAGTTATTACAGTGATTTGTGGTATTCTCATAGGAACATAAGAATTTGTCTACTGAGTCAGAATAGTAGCTTATCTAGCTCAATACTCAACACTGGCAATGGGAAATGCTACTCAGAGAGAAAACATGAGCCAGCATTCTCTCTTCACTGCTCATTTCTTTCTTCCCCCCTCCATATTCAGAGCCATTGTATTAGGAATACTGGAAACTATGTCCATCTTGTGCTTCCGGTATCCATTTATGAACTTGCTGATATTGTCTTCCTCCACAGCCTTCTGTGGCAAATTACAAGAGATGACCATCCATTTTGTAAATACCCACTTTCAGCTACCTTCTTTTAGCTCACCTCCAGTTAGCTTCAGCAAATTAACACTTCCCAAGTGACAGAAATATTTCTTTGCCTTATCAATGCATTTTGAATCCTGCAAGTCTAGGGACTCTATTTTCTGACTCGACTCTTTCTTCTTTCCCTCCTTTTTTTGTTCCCACTGTTCTTTCCTTCTGCTTCTGGGACACAGGAAGAGGCTGAGATATGTCTTTCTCTTTCTTTTCATCAGAAACCTCATAACATTGTTCAAAGACCTGATATATCTCTCTAAGGAAGATTTATCAGTGTATTGAGTAGTTTGCAGGGTGAAATACACACTGCCAGCCCTCAGTGCTCACCCCTCTAAACCCTATGTCAAAAGAGAAACAAGTGGAAGGCAGTGGTTACTCCCAGTCACTTCAGGAAGGTTTCTATGTAATGCCTTCCAGACAGTTAGATGGCAATGCTGACAAAGCCTTGGAGAGATCTCTTCCAGTCCTCTTGTCAGGAATGGCAGGGACAGTTTCAGAACAACATCCAGAGAATAAAGACAGAGAAAACAAGCATTCTTGTGCTTGTACTTTTTCTCTACCCGTCTTCCCCCAACTCTTTCTCTCTCTGAAAAGAAACCAAGTAAATGGAACTTAAAATACAGTGTTCTAACTGAAAAAAAAAAAAAAGTGCCCCCCTTAAATTTCTACAAATTATGAAATTCCAGCACTACCTACAATTAAATCATAGCAGTTGTAATAATACAGTCTGGGTACATAAGCATCTATAGAAAAAGTTATTATTTCCCCTGGCCATCAGCATTTTCCCACTATGTAGAGTACATCACCAGATTATTCCATGTTTTCTTTTGTGCAAAATGGTATTTTAGTGGGATTTCACAGGGGTACATTGCAGATTCAAATGCTGAAGGAGACACAGATTTCTTGTCAATAGCATAAAGGCACCAAACCACAGACCCAGGATTTGTCATCTATAGACTGTGCCTTTGCATGGGTGCTTTTCATTGAAAATGTAGTTTACAATGAGGGATAAAATGTTTGACAGGTTTGCATTTCAAGTTGATTCTGAGCAGGTCATTTCTACAGCAAATTAAGGAGCAAATGCCTATGTACACTGCATTGTGTTACCTTGTTAAAGTAATCTGAAAGGTCTCATATCCAGCAATATATGACGCTAGTCTGGTCAGACTCTGTTTTCCAGATCCGCCCACACCCACCAACAATGCATTTCCTTGTGGAGTACGAATAATCCGTGAGATTTTAATCAAATGGATGATTGCATCCTGTGTATTGAGAAAAAAAGGGATGAAAAGATGTAAAAATGATATAATGTGTATTCTTCTAAAAGCACATCACTGAGCAATTGCTTCTCAACAGCCAGATGCCTTCTCTGGAGCTTATGCCAAAGAGCCAGTGCTGTACTCACCAAAATCAATACAAGATTTCCCCCTGACTTCAGTGGGCAGCAGGGCTAGCCCAAGAGAAATGTCCTTGTATCAAGCTCATATGAAGCAATGTCATATGCAGTGTTTGTACTCGGCAGAGCTGAGGGCATGCCCCTTAGGGGATGGAAGGAAAAGTAGAAAGGATGCAGATGAACACCCTCCCCCAACCTTTTAGCTGAGCTATTTACAGGCTCTTTAAACAGGCTGCCAAAAGTAAAATACAAGTACAATATAGACATTTCTTATTCAACCACTGTATTTATCATAGACAAATAAGTAATTTGAAATGCCCTAATAATCTGTTAAAGCACCCAGTCTAAAGCTGGAAACCATCATGCATCAAGAGACCCTTTGAGAAGGAGGTAACTTCCAGAGATGCAAGATGACATTCACATTGTGCACTGTAGAAACAAACGCGTCATGCTTTGCATTATGCAAGGCAGGAGAAAGAAAAGCTGGGAACTGTAAAGAGATGGAATAATTTATGGGAGTGAAGGCAGATGGGAGACAGCAGCATAGCTTTATAAAGTTTATTTGTAAGGCTCGCTGGATACAGGGTTAGCCATTCTGAGCTATTTCCAAGATAATTTGTTAGAAACGTTCAAAATCCATGTATTCATAAGTGCAAAAGACTGGACACTTTTTGTATAATTACAGGCATTAATACCTTGAAAAACACTAAATCCATCCTTGATCCTCTGATTGTTTCATTGTACTGTTGCATGAACATCTGTAATCTTTCAGCCAAATAATCCAAAGAAGGGATAAGCTCATACATTTTAGGAGCCTTCAACTCTGCATCATCAGGTTCATCTCCAGTAGCTTCTGGGACATCACGCAAGAAATCCACAAAGTATAATTCTGTGGATTCATCTTCAAATAGATTTTGACCATGTTCTGCAGCAGCAATCTAGAACAATACATTAAGGACTGCTTTAGTAATGAAACATTTCATTGGCCTCTTTCTTGCTGTGGCAAATACTTGAACATTATTTGCCTACCTTTTTCATCATATCTTCAAACCAGTTTTTATCACTTTGGCTGATGAACCTGTCTGCAATAACACGTCTGCATTCATGCTGGAACAAGGCTACCAAAGCACTGATGCTCTGGCAGACTTCAGAAGTAACTGTAAGTATTCCTTGCCAAATACGACTGAGGTCTCGTAAATTAAAGATGTAATGAAATTTAGCTGGAGTTGGTAACATCTACAAAATAATGTCATAAGCTATATTCAAATAATGACTAAATAAAAATATTTTCTATATAGTAACAGATGAATACAGAAATTTTCACAAACTTCAAAATCAATACTGCATTAAAGCAGAAATACATGCTTGGCATGTATTTAAGAGGAAAAGGGAAAAAGGAAGAAATGACAGCAGCAATGACCAGCTCTTTAATTTCACATAGATTTCGTTTGAGTTTCTTTGAATCTTTCAAGTCCCAGGAACACTGACTGAAGGGTAGCCAAGACAGGTTAGTTAACGATGGCATTAAAGGCCACAGTAAAAACGTCAGCATTGCTTAACATGTTGTGTTGCTCCTGCCCTTTCTTCTAGATCATTTCTCTCGCTCTCTTTTGTCCTTTCCAAGAACATGTGAGGGAAAGTTCATGAGGAAAAGGAAAAGTAGATGAGGAAAAGCAAAGAAAAGAGAACAGAAAAAAGAGGAAAGAGGATTGAAAAAATGAACAACTTGGCAAAAGCTTTATTTTCGCTGTAGGCAGTTAATTAGCATTAATAAGCACCATTTCTGTTGAATATACTGGTCAACGTTGACTGGTCAATAGTTTCACTAGAACTCTCTACTGAACTTCACTAGAACTCTCTACTGAACTTCACTAGAACTCTCTGTGATCCATGTTTATGTCCACAGTTGAGTTGTTTGGGAAATTCTGACCAACCTCTTTTGGACTAGAAAATAGCATTTATCAAATCCCTGCCTATCCCATCCTTCCACTACTCTCCTCCATTGTTTTCATTAGAAGATCAAATTTGGTACACATTTCTATGCTGTCATTTTAGTCTTAACTGTTCAAAATTCATTTTATACATAAATTTTATTTTCTATTTCAGAGCAACATTTGCTTAGGAATTGCAGTTAAATGTTTTTACAATCTGTTTGAAATGGAAGAAGTAAATATTTAGAATTTACTAAATACCAGATTTCATTTGTTTTGAACTGATTCCCTCTCTGCCAAATTTGACTTCTTTCCTTTAATTCAGATCTCTCAAGTTTCTCACAATCCCAAACATCTTTACAGAAGATTCCTATCTAATTTTTAATTTATAGCTCCTTATGCTCTTGACATTTTCCAACAAGACACCTAAATCTTCCTATCAGCTCTGATTACTTTACTATAATTACATAATGTAATTCTTATATTAGCTATAGAAGGCACTGCATATGATTATGTTTTTAGTCAGCTAACTAGGTGTTGATAGCAACAAATTCAGAACAGAGACATAAGCCAGCAGTTATACACACAGGTCACAGCTTCACAATATGAAGTACAAACACACATGACAGTACAAAAGGTACAAAAGACCTGGGTCTTGTTGCTTTGTCATGGTACAGATGTTTCAAAGGCTTCTTAACAGATGTAATTTTACCTTCGCTTTTGTTGCTTGCCAAACCTTTCGAGTTGTAGATACTAATGCTGAAGCCAGTTTACATATTTCTGCAGGGAAACCTCGTTGTTCACAGAAATATCCTTCAGCTATTGTTCGAAATATTTTGTCAAGAGAGTAACTGGATGGCAGCGTGCAGTTGTAGATGGTGAACTGGCGTTTCAGGCGCTGTGGGATGTCATTCCGACCTCCCCCAGGGTGAATCATAGCAGCTACAAATTGGACGTCAACCACATTCGTAAATTCTCCTGGCTTTTCCAAATTGTAGAAACCTTTCTGTTCCATCAGCTGTCTTACAATCTCATTGGTGATCTAATTATTGCCAAAAAAAGAGAAATGGAGCAGTTAAGTATTTCAGGGTTCTCAACTTAAAAAAAAAAAGAAAGGAGGAAATCTCATGTATAACAAATTAGTAGACAGAAGGAAAGACATCTCTTATCTTTCTTAATTTCAGGTATTCTGCAATTTATAAAAGAAATTCATAAAGCCATGAATTTATTCAGCAATTTATAAAGCCATGCAACATGGTATGAAGCAATCTGATGCAGTGGATTGGCTGCATGTAAGCTTCACGTGCTAAGTAGTTGTGGACATGAGGTCAGACATTCAACTGGATTTCCATAATATCAGTCTAAGAAAATTCAGCACTTCAAAGTTTCAAAACAGACTACATATTCAGATTGACACAGGCACTTAAACAGTGACAAAGAATGGTTAGTTTAGCACAAAGTATAGTCACACATTCACTTGTATAGAGACAGTGAGAGAACAGGATTACAGAGCTACACCAGGAGCAGGAAAATCAGTTTTTCTCAGCAGTAATTTTTTTTTTTTTTAATTTAAGTCAGGTTTTCGAAGTACAGGTTTATAAGTATTCATTTATAGACTCTCGAGACATCTCGCTAGTCTTGGATGTCAAGTGTCATGTTAGATTTCACCTAATAATAACTGTACTTTAAAGCTCAGAGCAGATGGAAGAAGGAAAGAGTCTCCTTTCCCAAACTGGTTTGTAGTACAGCTAGTTTGGAAATTCTGCAAGCTCTGTATGTAACCAAAACAAAAGGCTTAAAAGTTACAATGATTGCACCAAGTGGCTTGATGCTGACCCTAATCTTTTGGGACTGACAGTTTATCGTTCTTGGAAAAACTGGCTTAGGGAAATTACTTTTAGTAGATTAGTTCATATTATGATACCTTTTCCTAAACTTTTCTATTTTTGCAACCCACAGATCAGCATTTCCATCAGCAGCAATGGTACAACCACCAATTCCCAAATGTTAACATTTTCCTTTTACCTGATCACCCCATTCATTAATCACAGGCATATTGATGTCATCAATAAAGACAGTCATTTTCTTCCCTGCCGGAGGACCGTATGTGGTGCCCATTCTTTTATCTATGTAACTTTCTATGCTTCTTTGAAACATGTTTGGCAGAGTTGCAGAAGAAAAGTTTAAGCATTTGGTCAAGTGCACATCAGGATCATACTTGCTAGTGTAATCCTGCAAGACAAATCAATTTTAAGTAAAGTGCACCAGTAACTTCAGATGAATTCAGCCTAAAGGAGACGCAGATGCTCAGCAGCCCTGCAAAAATCAGACATCTACAAAACCTCAGTCCTGCTATTAACTTCAAAATGTCAATGGGCAGTTTAGTTAAGATAAATATATAATCTCCAACCGGAAATTCAAACTCTCAGTCAATGTTTTGCATAAAGTTTCAAAGTGTTACAATTTATAAGCTTTTAACAGATTTCACTGTTACAAAAAGTAGACATGTGACAACTCAAGATGCAAATAAACTTTACATTAGCAATTGTCAAGGTTTTTCTAAATTCAAGTAATGATCTGTTAAAGCAGCCCGCAAGAAACAAGTGAAAAACCAAATCCTTTTTCACGTTTACACTACAATAGCATATCATATAACAAAAGCACTGTAAAGGAATGGTAGTGTAAAATTAAACCCAGCTACATCGCATTTACTGATAGTTATCCTCTCCTAATGAAGAAAGGAATCCTTGGTTTTATGAATGCATACAATTCCCACAGCTGCTGCTGATGCCCTAAAGCAACAAAGTTCCACTTTTCGCATTTAGTGAGGTCTTATAATAGAACCAGAAAGAAAAAGAAGCAAGCCTGGAGTCACATCAGGGCATACATATAAAGCATCGGAAAGGTTTTGTTTAGCAAGAGTCCTGGGACATAAAAATATTATTAAAAATTCCAGATTTCCAACATTATTTCTTTTTAAAGATTCAATTCTTCTGCAATGATGACAAAGTTGAATATCATTTAAATCCTTATCTTTATAACAGGATTGACTAGAAATGTCCCCATTTTGGTACTTCAGAAAAACAAACCTACATCATTGCTGATTAATTGCTCTAAGAACAACTCCAGTGAGACATATGTGCTATGTGATAATAGCAAGGAAGATACAGCTAAGCCCTCTCAAAATATTTTGATGAATAGCGTTAAACTGTTAATTTTGCTGATACAATGTTGATACAATGATCTCAATTTAAGAAAAGGTGCCC
The DNA here is from genome assembly GCA_008921705.1 of Burhinus oedicnemus. NCBI lineage: Eukaryota > Metazoa > Chordata > Aves > Charadriiformes > Burhinidae > Burhinus > Burhinus oedicnemus. The sequence continues at coordinate 1,241,136 of VFFE01007061.1, read as the reverse complement.
TTCAGAAATAAGTTTTTCTCAGACATCACACAAATGACAGTCTACACATACAATGTACATGGAAAAGTCCTGTATTTGGTGAGAACTCTTGACAGCTGATGGGTTGGTGCAGGTCACTGCTCAGACCTCTCTTCAGGGCTCCAATGGTTCATGCAAAACTAATGTACTGGGTGCAGTTGCCCAGGTGCTAGCAGTGGGGGTTGTGGGGCAGCCCCTTGCAAGAAGAGGACAGGGCTTCCCCATGCCAGACATAGGCGGTTCCAGCCGGCTGCAACAGACCCACTGGAGCCATTCAGACTGTGTAAGAAAAGGCAAAATGCTGCCTGGCAGTTGAGAGAGAGAAGTGAGAAAAAATGTGAGAAAAACAACCCTGCAGACACCAAAGTGAGAGCAGAAAGAGGGGCAGGAGGTGCTCCAGGAGAGATTGCCCTGCAGCCCACGGAGAAGACCATGGTGGTGCAGGTTGTCCCCCTGCAGCCCATGGAGCACCACGTTGCAGCAGATATCCACACTGCAGTCCCTTGAGGCCCCCATGCCACAGCAGATGGATGTGGTCTGAAAGAAGCTGTAGTACCTGGAGAGCCCACATCAGAGCAGGCTCTTGGCAAGAGCTGAGGGCTGTGGAGAGGAGCCAATGCAGGAGCGGGTTTTCTGGCAGGAACTATAGCCTGTGGGGGACCTATGCTGGAGCAGTCTGTTCCTGAAGGACTGTGCCCCATGGAAAGGACCCAAGCTGCAGCAGTTAATGAAGGACCATATCACGTGGAAGGAACCCTATGTGGAAGCAGGGAGCAGCGTGAGGAGGAAGGAGCAGCAGAGAGGAGTTGTTATGGACTGACTGCAGCCTCCACTCCCCATCCCCTGCACCACTCAGGGTGGGAGGAGGTAGAGGAGTCAGGAGTGAAGGAGTAAATTTGAGCCTGGGAAGAAGGGAGGGTGTTTTTAGTATTATCTTTGTTTTTTATCATCCTATTTTTAATTAGCAATAAATTAAATTAATTTTCCCCAACTTGAGTCTTGAGGGTAATTGGTGAGTGATCTCCCATTCTTCTCTCGACCCATGTCCTGTTGAGGAGGGGGAGGGAACCAGTGGCTGGGTGGGGGTCTTGTAGCTGGCCAAGGTCAACCCACCACAACTATGAATACACAACCATTCAAAAAACACACTTGTGTTTTATTTGTTACGGCATTTCAGAATCTTTACATGGTAACAGTAATATTCCACAATACATAAATGAGAACTATCTTTGAAAAAGAAGAGGTTATTTAATGGGATTATTTTTGTTAGTTAAACTGTCAGATTCTGGGTGCACTTTTCAACTCTACCATACCAGTTTCATGTTAAATTCTGGATTTTTTGCAATTCATGAAATAATAGTACAGAGAGTAAAGGTCTTAAATAACACTAAGTTCTTTATTTTGAGATATACTGATACCTTACTCAACACTGAAAATTACTTCAGATTAATTCAGATTACTACCTGAAGTGTCTTTACTTTTTCATGAAATCAGCTGCTTATATCTGGAAATTTCTTTTCCATGAGGTGTAGTAAAGCAAAATTCTACAGAAGGTGAAAGCAGAAAGGGAACGGTTGTGAAGGCAGTTAACTTTCACTCCTAACCTTAAATGACATCGAATATCTACTGGCATTAAGCTCCCCTGTGCAAGGAACATACCCTGCTCTATAGAATAGACACTGGGTAAGCAGCTCCCAAGAATCAGCTCCAACTATTTTTAGGGACAGGAATGGCAGCTGAAGGCTGGAGGTTGCCAGTATCTGGCCAAAATCCAGTATGCAGAATATCAAGACCACCACCCAGACCCCGCCTCTTCACTCTGCTAAAATAGTTCTCCAGCTGGTGCCAGGAACAGAAGTTGACATTACACCGGCATGCATGTTGGCATCAACAGCTAAGCTGAAAAAGTAGTATTAATGGCATTAGTACAACTCGCTTTATGTCAGGGCTCAGAAAGCACATGGCCGGGGGACACAAAATGGCTCCAGATTTTAAGAAAGCCAAAGGTCAATTCAGGCCAGTGTTTTTTAGTTATTTTCAATTTCAAGACCTTTGCAAATCCTCCAGTGGAGGTACAGATGCCTGTATAGCAAATGCAGCTGTCCCAACAGTAGGTCAGTTTTATTTAGCTACCTTTCGTTGATCAAAGAGTTTACAGATTCCCCTGGAAATCACAGACATCGTGCTGAAAACTGACACTTGTATTTTTTTAAATAAGGGATACCAAGTTTAGTATGACATCTGGATTTGTTCAGCCTTTTGATTATTGGCTCTTCTGTAGTAAGTTATTAATTTTTTAAAGTGTCTTATGATTAACCTGCACCATTTTATAATATGGAAAACATATATTTGTTAATTTAATAGAAATCCTGCTATTATTTTCTTCCACAGAAAGAACGTGTCATCTTCAGTGAAGGAATTAAGACAGCAGATAATAAAGACTGAATTTACTCTCTGAAAAATCACCCTGAGTAAAGATGCAAGTTCTTTATTTCTCTTCAGTTTGGCTTGTGAAGAAAGTCTGTGCAACAAGGGTGTACAGAAGATCAGTTCACACATGGCACCACCAACAAAGCACGGGGAAATAAAAAAATCCTCCAAGGATCAAAATTTTCTTAGCAAAATCTCCCGTTTGACTTCTCAAAAGAAAAGAAAGGGCATGAAAGAGCATTTATCACATGACCTTGTGGCTATGGTTAGCAAAGTTTAAAAGAACCCTTTATACTAAAGTATAGATAGTTACATTTTTTTGCTTGTAGGCTATGTGAGTACTGGCAAAATGCCTTAGTAAGAATGCTAATATGTAATCTGAAGAAAAAACAAATTACTTTAACACTTCAATTTAACATTTGTGCCAATGCCAATTATTGCAATGTTATCATACAAAGATATTACATGGTTTTCCATTCTACCTACCTTAATTATTACTGTTTTTGCTGTTCCCTGTTCCCCAATTAGCAGAACAGCTTTTCCTTGCCTCATGATAGTGTGCATTAGAAAGCCTGTTCGGACACTGTCTACATTTGGAACTAGAATGGAAGTGTATTCTGGTACTGAATCTTTAGGGTAAATATATTCAGGAACCTGCACAAGAAAGACATGGAAAAAGTCTGAGACTTTCTACCTGGCCACACAATCACTTTGCATCACAACAAAACCAAATGTACTTTACAAAATGTACATTAGCAAAACTTTTCTTCCTGAAAGTCAAGCATTCACTTATAACCAATCACTACCTTGCCAAGCTTTTCCAAAAGGGTGTTAGACTAGTGGGATATTTTCATTACACTATTCTCCGTTAACTGAAGAAAGCTCTTCCTTACTGGGAGTTCTTAAATAGTAGGGCAATAGACAGTAGACAAAGCTAAGATCACTTCTGTTTCACTTCCAGAGCTATTTCAAATGCATGTTCCTATTCCCTGCCAAAGATATTTATGGAGAAAAGAAAAAAATCTTTCAAAAAGGAAACTGTTGAGCATTTGTTAGGGTTAATCTTCCTAACCAAATTATGCTTTTCATTAAGAAAGCTTAGCATGTTGCAGCATACAAACCTTCTTTGACCAGTGCTCCCACTGGCCACAGGCATTGATACCAAATTCAAACATGGTTTCTTCTCCATTCACAGCTGGAAGTTCTTTCACTGCAGAGTGCTTCCGTAGGAACAGCTCCATTTTCAGCCTGTCATCTGGTTCCAAAAGAGCTCCGGCTGACCACATTACAGCAAAAACAAACAAGCGAGCAATATGTTCCTCGCTGAGCTGCTTCTCATCTCGGTCAGACAATAAACCCTGCAAAGCAGATGCAATATGTAACTACTGCCCTCCTACAACAACGTCCCAGCACAAATAAGAGAATGAGAGAGAGAAAAACTGAATGTCATAGTTACCTGTAGGAGGTCAATAGCTTGTTTGATGTACATACATTCTAAAACTGGCATTTTTGGTGTCACAGCAGAGAAAACAAAATCTATCACATCCTGGAAAGGAAAAAAATCATTTAAAGAATCTGTTTACCAGTTTCAATGGTATGATTTATTCTTAGATGAGACCAATTTCTAATTTCAAGTATATTCTAAACTTTATTCCAAACAACATTTCCCCCCTTTCTGGGATTATAAATATTCAGATTTAGACCATGAAATTTTGCTAACAATAACATATTAGAAAAATAGTTTTGTTGTATCACAGTCAGCAGAATTACTCATATGAGCTCTATACAGCAATTTCCTGAAGAACAATTTGAAGACTGCTTTTCAGATACATCAGAGATCTGCCATTTTTGCTCTCCACTGGAGATTTTAATCTACCATTGCCATTTTTGTAGTGGGAGGATAAAAGCACTAGAATTGTTGTAATGATACGTATATAAAGCACAACCTCACCACTATAAATTTCTGTCTATCTGACCTGTTCTGACTGCACCATAATGTAACTGTCTCTCTTGAAACCAATACTCTTGGTTTTCTGTAGAACCCCGGCAGGATCCAAAGGGAATTTTTCAATTGATTTTAATGGAACCTGGACTTTCCTCAGGTTTTCCGTAGTGATGGCTAGCATGCCTGCCTCTGCCAAGCGTTCTGCAACATCTTTAGCAAAGTTTCAAATTGATGTGAAGTCCTCGAGATTTGCAGTGCAGAATTATTTTAAAATACTGATTGCCATCCATAGTACAGGCTGATGTAAATTATAACCTACTTTCACCTTCATTTAACAATTTTTAAAATAATTCCCTCCCTATAGGTTCCATTTCCCTTCGAAATCTTTGGAAATCAACACTGCCTACTCATTCTGGGAGGTAAAAGCACGACAGAGACACTATGGGAGATAGTAATTTTGGAGGTTTTCCATTTATGTCTCCCATGTCCTGTCAGTGAGAAAGCCTAACACAATGAAGACATTCAATCATTCAAAGATGTAAACAATCACCTAGGTATTTTTGAAAAATCAGTAAACTGCTTACCCCCATACTCCAGCTTTGTTTCAATTTTCAGTTTACTTTTTTTGCCACTAAAGTTCTCTAAGTACCCTGTACTGAGTATTCATTGGCACAGAGACCGAATCAAGATTTTTACCCATCCTCCTGAGTTCCATCTCATTAGAATAGTGGGTAACACACATAATAAAGATGTATTATGAGAAAAAACTCACTTAAGCATCTTAATCTAGAGTAGGTTTCATGGCTAAGTGGTCTGAGAAAGAAGACAGTCTGAATGTGGGCACATATAAGAGGAGGGAGGCTTAGAAAACATCCTTTTTTATGTTATTTATTTCTTGTTGACTAGCAAAAGTGCTTTGACCTCTGTGTGTTACTTTTTGTGGTTTACCCTCTAAAATGTGTGTTTTGCCCCTAGCAGTATATTGGGTGCTCAAGTGACTAATTGGGGGTTTCTGCGTTCCACAAGGAATGGGTAGAAGTAAGTCACTGAAAGCAGTGTGGGAGATTCGTATCTAAAGACCTTCAAAATTTGGACCTAAATCTCTGTGAGATTCAGTTTCTTCATCTGTAAAATAGACTAGATGTCTCACAGGGCACTGCAAATTGTTTAATAATTGATTTGAGACACTCAGAATAAAGATATTTCATGAGTCAAAGTAGTCTGTACTTTCAAGAACCCTTTTCACCAGAATGAGTTTTACAGTACTTATGATTCCAGTGAGATTTGTGTAATTCTTGTTCTTTGAGTTTATGAAAAAAAAAATTAGGTCCATATACGCTAACACTTTATTACTACTATTTTTTAAACAGTACAAGGCAGAAAGAAGGATGCAAGATCAAGATAGCAATTAGCATGAATTAGCTACTTATTATGGTATTTTGTTTGGACGGGGGGCCTGGAAAAATGAGTTGTTCCATGACAAATACACACAAATTGTGAAGAATTTGGATCAGGAATTTGCTGTCCCTTAAAAGGAGACTGCAAAATGAAGTTAGATGGTAAAATCTCATGTGAGAAAAGACTCTTTCACACAGTGTACAGTCACTGTGGAACTCACTGGACTGTAGAATGGTCGTTAGGACAAGAAATTGACAACATATTCAAAGGGTTTAGACAAGCATAAGAACACTTAAATAATGAAAAGTTATTAGCATTTGTAATATTAATTTGAACATCAGCATTTAAATATTAAAGCTAAGAAACTCTTTGGATAATATATTCAACTCTGCTCCAGAGGCAATAGCAGCCTTTACCCAAATAAGATTAAGGTGAGATTTAATGTGGAGGAAGGAATAAGTCAGATCTGACTCCTCTGCTGTTTTTAGGACTTCTCTGAAGTCTCCAGAATAGGTCAATAAGGCATCCAGGACACCAGATTTTATAAAAAAAAAAAAAAAAAAAAAAAAGGAAAGTGAGTGTGATTTAAAAATTGCTCTTTTTTGCATTTAAACAATACATAGATATGCTGAAACTTACGTTACTCACATAACATCCATCACTAGTTTGAGCTTCACACTTTGCAGACAAAATAAATAATGCCACTCAGGTAATTATTTTAATTATTTCAGTTCTTTGAAACTGTCTCAGATAATTACTTCCATCAGCTATGCAGTTCTGTTGCTTACAGGTAGCAGCACCATTCACAGACCAGAAATTGTCAGTATAGCTTCTAAGTTTAAGGGAGTAGAGACTTTAGATTTGGAGTTTACTTGAAATTACTCCTAAGCGGGGAAAGAGAGGGTGAAAGTCCAACCCCCTCAATCACAGTTTTATAAAAATCCTGTGGAAATAGAAAGGACTCAGAGATAATCTCAATTCAAAATAAGGATGGTTTTGGGGTGCTATTTGGGGGTTTGGGCTTGGAGTTTTTTTGTTGTGTGTGTTTTTAATTTATCCCTGTCTTTTGGACTACTTCCTGTTTTTTATATAAAAACTAATGACATACAGTGGAATTTATAGTATACGTGGAAATAATTCTTTCCACTGATTCACAACTATTATTATCTGGTGCTTCCTCCTACATAATTGCTACTTGCTGTACCTTCATTAATAATGATTTTATCCAATCTGTAGACTTTCAATGACAAATACTATTTTGATTAGCATAAATAATGAATATTTATTGTAAGCAAATTGGAATTACTACAGCAGTTGTCTTACATCTATTCTGGTTGAATTTAGATTGATTTCCAAAGGTCTCTATAGGTACACTTAAAGACTGATTCTCCTTACTTACTGTATTTCCATCTATAGCCTAATCTTAATTTTCTTCTAAAAATCAGATATTTGTAACCTAATTATATCCATGTTTTTCTTAATACTGGCATTAAATTCACCAAGATCTGTATTTGGGGTTTGACTACCACTGTTGATGCATCTTATTTCACAAATTTTCTTTTAGAATTTATTTACCCATTCTTTCTAACGTGGGGGAAAATAATAACTGTGAGAAGAGCCACATGAATACAAAAGTAGTGTTACCCTCATCTGTAAAATCACTGTTATTGCTTCTATTATTTGAGAAGAAAAGATAGCTCATTAAAAGTGAAAAAAACTGACAGCGTGACAGCTTTCATTTACATTTCGATAGTTCCAAATGCAGCCTTCAGCACAGAACTAACTTCATATTTCACTGCATTTTCATCTCTCAATCTAATAAAATACTTATTTTTCTGGACTTTATTGCTATTGCTTCAGGCTTGGGTATTTTAAATGTTGTTATTATGTTTTCAGAGCAAGTTGTAGCATAAAATATAAATAGAATTGTGGCAAAGAAGCAGTAAATTAACCCACATATACATTACGTTGGAAGCATATTTTAAAATTCATTATCAGAATTGTTTCTCTTGCTGCTGCAGTAAATACTATGTCATATCATTATGTTTTGGAGGTAGAACAAAATTAATAGCTTGTTAAACATCTGTTTTAAAGTAAATGGGCACTGAAATGAAACCTATCTGTAAGAAGATATTTGTTAATATTCAAGGCATTCCAAAACTATATTAATCATTGCTTCAAGGCATTCCAAAACTATATTAATCATTGCTTTTATCATGATTTATAAATAAACTTTCTGAAATGTCACTAAAGTTCATTAAAAACTGCATTTGTAAAATCCAACAACAATGACAAATATTACAGGAGAAACCCCTGTGAAATCCGACACCGATTGCACAAGAAAACTGGCAGGAGAGAGCCAAAGGGAAAGCAAGGTATTTAAGGAAGTTGCATTTGTTCCACAGATGTTGAGGAAATCAGAAGATAATAATGCTGAAAGATTGCAAAGTAATGACTATTTCTTTTAAAAATTCCAAAGAAAAAATAAGAAGTAGTTGAAAACAGTATACTACTGAGATTATGCTTTTAGATCCACTATTGAGTACAACCATCCATAATATTAATGAAACCTTTTTAATGATTCAGCATGCTAAGGCCAGATGGAGGGGAAAAAACATTCAGAATTCTCCCTTTGGATCTACTGATTGAACACAATTTAGTTAGAGAATGTATCAAAGAGATACCATCTCAAAAATCTCCTTTGGAACAGAATCATTAATTATAAAATCAGAAGAGAACACTATAGTCACCTGCGCTGAGCTTCAGAACACCACAGAGCACAGAACTGCCCTTAATAAATTTGAGCTATAGAAAGTCTTTTAAAAATAACCAATGGGCCAAATGCATTCCTGTTGCAGCCAAAATTGAGAAAGATTCCACCAGAGTGAATCTAGGTTAATTTCTTTCCAAATTTACTTCTTTACATTTAAAACAAACAAGGAAGTTTATCCACTCCCTTTATGTATACTAACAAGAATTAAAATTTCAGTAACAATTACAGCCAAAGAGAATATCTGTTTTGCCAACACACATTATAAAATAATCACTGATTTAACAATTCATTGGCAACTAACCTATGCAGACAAAACAAGCATCCAAATTATTCATGTTATAGTTTCACTCATTAATGTTAGAGATAATTTTCTCTTTTTTTTTAAATCCTTCATCCTTATTTTATTACATAAACAAAGAGAAGTAAATAATTGGAAAAGCACTGAGGAATAAACAATGCTTCATTAAACAAAGAATAAGAAATGCAAATTTTTTTTTCTCAAGTTATTGAATTAAGTACCTGGAATACAGCATTAAAGCAATTCCATAGGATATCAGAGTATGTAACAGGTAGGGTTTGCAGCCAAGCTCTTAAAATAGGCTTCCAGTCTAACACCGAAGAACTCATGAAGACCATCCCATTACGAGAAACTGTTGCAGGCGAAGCATTGTCAATGTTGTGAGGTTCAAAAATAATTTTGCAACTGGGGGACATCGGAATACGGTCTCCATTGGCCAAAGTAAGGGTTTTATTATCGTCCAGAACAGAGTTCAGATTTTCAATCCATATTGCATCAACAGGTCCATCCAAAACTATCCAGATATGCTCACCCTAAAAAAAGGAGACACACACACATGCAACTTCACATACATTGACCAAAAAGACGCATTTACTTAATCTCAGAAAATGTACTCTTGGATATAAATAATGAGTCATAATTTGGTGCTGACTAGCTCAGCATGAACTGTAATTTTTTATAATTTGCTCAGTGATTTTAATCCTTCTTTCGTTATCCTGTGTCACACCAAAACGGATATTAAGGAAAGGGTGACAAAAATTAATTTGGGATGTTCTAAGCATAAAGCTGTCTCTTTGCTCTACAAAAGTACATTAGCCATCCCAGCATCCATCAAGGTGGATGAAAACATTTTCCATTAAATACAGTCACAGACATGGGCACACAGTCAGTCCTTGTGGGATGTTACCTAAGTATTTCATGTAAGGCTTCCCATTTTCCAAGTGAGAACTGAATGAAACTTCTGAAAATTTGAGTGTAATTATGTTTCCATGAAACATCATCCACAGGTTTGATAAGAGAATTGGGCAATGACTATACTGATTTCTTACCAGAGCCTCTTACATACTGATATAATTAGTGAAATAGAGTGGCAATGACATAAAACCAGAAAGGAGAAAATTAACTTTCCTGTCCTCACATCAAAACATGAACATCCTTTGCTTTTGCATTTGAATGGTAGGACTATCTGCTTACAGTAGGAAGCAAAACACCTAAAATCTTTTCCAATTTAATTCTGAAACCTCAAGTGCTTGGGAAGCCTAGTGCTCTCTGGTATATACACATAATTGTGACTCTGGCATACATTGAGCTATTCAGACACAAGACAAAACTAACACTGTATTTTCCCATTTGATTTTATAATGTAAGATCTTTCACATAAATGACAGGTAATGAGACCTTATAGAAACAGTATTAAATGTCCTTATTAACTATCATGATGCAATATCCATTACCTTCTTTGCTTTTAAAGTTTTTCTCCATAATGTAGAGAAAATACCATCTGTCCAGTCATTTGTAGCAACATCAAGGGTACCAAACATCTGGGAAGCTGTGATTGCCTTTGGGTTCATTCTCATCTCTTTATGAGGAGCACCACAATCTGTCATTGCTTTCATCAAAATATTAATGCATTTTGTCTTTCCTGCACCAGTTGGACCTAGAGTCATCATACCTTAAAACAATACAAACATGGTTTAAAATGAAATGTCAAAATGTCATACTACCGTTTAAGGGTTCTTTGCATCAGTGATCCTTGGTTTATATTTATTAAAAGACAATACAAAAAAGATATTTCTCACTCCACTTACTCAATATTGACTGAAATGAAATTTAGAAATACTATTAAAAGGCCTCTATAAATGTCTGCTGTATTATGATAGGCAAGCCTATATGGGTCTGTACCTTCCCTCAGGCAGTTCTGTTCCTTTTTCTAATTGGAAAACACAACTGCCTTTTGATGTTCATATGCAATGACATTGACATGACTGCTAGTAAACAAAACCAGTAATTTCTGAATGCATTTAATGAGAATGAGTAGTTCCCCATGATATACAAGATCAAGTGTATCGTTCTGAAGCAAAAATAAAAATATGTACCTGCATGCATCCATACTGACATTTTAATACATTTTTCTTATATAAAAAACCATTAACAGCAACCACAATTTTAATTTCATCAGTGTATACATATATTGCCTAAGGAAAAAAAGCTGTGTCTTCAACAATAAATTGAGCCTACAGTTGATCCTTTTTAGTTATATTTTCTAAATCAACAATTCAAGAGGCCCAGAGTGTGTCCAACAGCAGATAGGACATTCAAACGGAGACTTCCAAGGTCACTGAAGGGAGCTAGATAACTCCTATTAACCCTAGAGGATATGGACAGCATAATCGTTAGTTCGCTTTGAAAACCTCTTCAACAGAGGTATGGAACAAACAATCACAAAGCCAAGTTACAAACCTAATCCAATATAATGCAGACTGCCTCTAAAACTAAAGAGAGCTGAATGTTCCCAAAACCAGTTTGGGCACTCAGTCACTTACTCATGCCATACGTTACATATAGGGAGACCTAATCCAAACCCTTCAATGTTAATGGAATGGCCTTTCTACTGGTTTCAACAGCATTTGGATCAAAACTGTTACACAAAAGAGATTTCAGGTTCCATGCACCAAATCTCCACGCATACATGCGCGTGCGTGTGTGTGTCTGCACGAGCACTCTGTTTGCATATATTGCCTCTATTTCGACCAAGAGAAGTCATGCGTTTTGCAGACTTTTCCTCATTACTTGAAATCTCATGGTGACCTCTCCATAAATCCAAGGGTCCGTGAGTAGGACAAACGGAAGTCAGGAAAACAGAGATCTTTTTCCCTCCATGCAATAACTTGTCATAGAAAGTCCCTGGGTGTCCAAGCATTAGGCCAATTGGAGCTGCATGACCTCTGGGAATAGCAGGGATGTGCGGAGAGAAGAGGCATCTAAGCAGAATACAACAGTGTACCCGAAGATTTTTGCGGAATGGTGATCTGTGGTGTCTCACAGACCAAACAGCTTCTTCTAACAAGAGACACATGACTGAAATCATTAAAATTGTCATGGTTCCTATATAGATATAAGTGTTACGATTTGACATGGAACACTGAAACCAGTGATCTGGATGTAAATTACTAACTCAGCACAGCATTAACCAGTTCTTTGGTCTAACCAATAATCTGAACTAAACCTTAGAGGCATTAAGCTCTCAGACTGTGCTATGTAAATGGGTATTTCCTTTTATTTGTTCCCTTAGTTTAAGCTTACTATTCTCTTATTATGACATGAAAAGGGAGAATGAAAAGGATGACATCTTCATAAATCTTTGCTACTTTACTTACATTTCGTTTATATTTTCTCCTTCATATACGAAAAAATCCTTACTTGTTAGAGGTTGGGGAGGTGGGGGACATTTCAAAGTAAGGGTATTTTTTTTTCCACTCAGCTTTGAATTGTAAAACTGATTTTACTACTGTCTTTGGTACCCTTCCTAGGAGAGGATAAACTTTAGTAATTAGCCTTTTGTGCACTGTAAAAATGTATTTTCACAGAATCACAGAATGGTTGAAGTTGGAAGGGACCTCTGGAGGTCATCTTGTCCAACTCCACTCATCCAGCAGGAGGTAGGCTTATTTCTCCTCAGTTGAAATGGCCAGAATTGAACACAAAGAACAACACTTGGAATTGTACTGCATGCTTGGTAGAATCTATGAAAGTAAAGGTTTGAGAGATTATTTTTTGTAATCTTCTCAGCATCATAATCTCACAGTAACATTAAACATGAGCTTCATTACTGAACTGTGTCTGAGGGCAAAAATTGTTTTCAGAATACTGAACAAAATCGGCTGTTTCTGAATTTTAATGTATACTCTACATTTAGAATCACAGAATAGTTTGAGTTGGTAAGAACCATTAAAGGTCACATAGTCCAACCTCCCTGCAATAAGCACAGACTGGATCAGGTTGTTCAGAGCCCTGTCCAAACTGACCTTGAATGGTTCCAGGGATGGGGCATCTACCACCTCTCTGGGCAACCCGGTCCAGTGTTTCACCACCTTCATTGTAAAAAATTTCTTCCTTCTATCTAGTCCAAATCTTCCCTCTTTTAGTTTAAAGCCATTACCCCTTGTCCTATTGCAACAGGCCCTGCTAAAAAGTTTGTCCCCATCTTTCCTGTAGGACCCCTTAACGTACTGAAAGGCCACAATAAGGCCTCTCTGGAGCCTTCTCTTCTCCAGGCTGAACAACCTCAACTCTCTCAGTCTGTCCTCACAGGAGAGGTGTTCCATCCCTCTGATCATTTTTGTGGCCCTCCTCTGGACCCGCTCCAACAGGTCCATGTCCTTCTTATGTTGGGGGCTCCAGAGCTGGATGCAGTACTCCAGGTGGGGGTCTCACCAAAGCAGAGGGGCAGAATCACCTCCCTCGACCTGCTGGCCACGCTTCTTTTGATGCAGCCCAGGACACGGTTGGCCTTCTGGGCTGCAAGCACACATTGTCAGCTCGTGTCCAGCTTTTTATCCACCAGTACCCCCATGTGTTTCTCGGCAGGGCTGCTCTCAATCTCATCATCCCCCAGCCTGTATTGATACCGGGGGTTGCCCCGACGCAGGTGCAGGACCCTGCACTTGGCCTTGTTGAACCTCATGAGGTTCACACGGGCCCACTTCTCGACTCTGTCCGGGTCCCTCTGGATGGCATCCTGTCC
>VFFE01007061.1:1176553-1227510 GCA_008921705.1 Burhinus oedicnemus | reverse complement strand
TGGATAACATGACTGCCTGCTACTTCTTGAAGACAGTGAGAACAGGACTGTCAAAAAATTGGTTATTGCATCAGTAAGAAAAGGAGCAGCTATTCAGATTGGACCCCAAATTCAGGTTCAGGAGTATATTGGATTCCATCACAGGTTTAAAGTCTTGCCTTGAGTCTGAGGCTACCACTCTAAACCATTCACATGGCTTAAATTCTTATCTGGAAATTGAGTACAACAGAGGTTTGATTGCATGTTTTTGTCTTAGAAGTGTTCCTTTGTGGAACAAGACAAATCATAGAATCATAGAATAGTTTGGGTTGGAAGGAACCGTTAAAGGTCATCTAATCCAACCCTCCTGCAATAAGCACAGACATCTTCAACTAGATCAGGTTGCTCAGAGCCCTGTCCAAACTGACCTTGAATGGTTCCAGGGCATCTACCACCTCTCTGGGCAACCTGGTCCAGTGTTTCACCACCTTCATTGTAAAAAATTTCTTCCTTCTATCTAGTCCAAATCTTCCCTCTTTTAGTTTAAAGCCATTACCCCTTGTCCTATTGCAACAGGCCCTGCTAAAAAGTTTGTCCCCATCTTTCCTGTAGGACCCCTTTACGTACTGAAAGGCCACAATAAGGCCTCTCTGGAGCCTTCTCTTCTCCAGGCTGAACAACCTCAACTCTCTCAGCCTGCCCTCACAGGAGAGGTGTTCCATCCCTCTGATCATTTTTGTGGCCCTCCTCTGGACCCGCTCCAACACGTCCATGTCCTTCTTATGTTGGGGGCTCCAGAGCTGGATGCAGTACTCCAGGTGGGGGTCTTACCAAAGCAGAGGGGCAGAATCACCTCCCTCGACCTGCTGGCCACGCTTCTTTTGATGCAGCCCAGGACACGGTTGGCCTTCTGGGCTGCAAGCACACATTGTCAGCTCGTGTCCAGCTTTTTATCCACCAGTACCCCCATGTGCTTCTCGGCAGGGCTGCTCTCAATCTCATCATCCCTCAGCCTGTATTGATACCGGGGGTTTGCCCCGACGCAGGTGCAGGACCCTGCACTTGGCCTTGTTGAACCTCATGAGGTTCACACGGGCCCACTTCTCGACTCTGTCCGGGTCCCTCTGGATGGCATCCTGTCCCTCAGGCATGTCAACCGCACCACTCAGCTTGGTGTCATCTGCAAACTTGCTGAGGGTGCATTTGATCCCACTGTCTATGTCATTGATGAAGATATTAAACTCTACTGGTCTGAATACGGACCCCTGAGGGACACCACTTGTCACCTATCTCCATCTGGACATTGAGCCATTGACCACTACCCTCTGGATGCAACCATCCAACCAATTCCTCATCCCCCGAACAGTCCACCCATCAAATCTGTACCTCTCTAATTTAGAGAGAAGGATGTTGTGGGGGATCGTGTCAAAGGCCTTACAGAAGTCCAGATAGACAACATCTGTAGCTCTTGTGCACTGATGTAGTTACTGCATCATGGAAGGCCACGAGGTTGGTCAGGCATGACTTGCCCCTGGTGAAGCCATGCTGGCTGTCTCAAATCACCTCCCTGTCCTCCATGTGCCTTAGCATAGCTTCTAGGAGGATCTATTCCATGATCTTCCCAGGCACAGAGGTGAGGCTGACAGGTCAGTAGTTCCCAGGGTCCTCCTTTTTACCCTTTTTAAAAATGGGTGTAATGTTTCCCTTTTTCCAGTTACCAGGGACTTCACCTGACTGCCATGACTCTTCAAATGTCATGGAGAGTGGCTTGGCAACTACATCAGCCAGTTCCCTCTGGACTCTGGGATGCAACTCGTCAGGTCCCATAGATTTCTGTATGTTAAGGTTTCTCAGGTGGTCGCAAATCTGATCATCTCTTACAGTGGGAGGGACTTTTCTACCCCAGTCCCTGCCTTGAGGTCCATCCACTCGAGAGGTGTGGGGAGAGAGGTTGCCAGTGAAGCTGTTGAGTACCTCAGCCTTCTCCTCATCCGTTGTTACCAGTTTGCCAGTCTTGCTCATCGGGGCGGGGGCAGGGGTACACTTTCTCTGACGTTCCTTTTCTGGCTGACATACCTGTAGAAGCCCTTCTTATTATTCTTTGCATCTCTTGCCAAGTTCAGCTCCAGCTGTGCCTTGGCCTTCCTGACCCCATCCCTACACAACCAGGCAGCATCCCTATACTTTTCCCAGGATACCTGTCTCTGCTTCCACTGCCTGTGCATCTCTTTCTTGGCCTTTAGTTTGACCAGCAGGTCTCAACTCAGCCATGCCAGTCTCTTGCCTTCCTTTCCTGATTTCTTATACCTGAGGACTGAGAGCTCTTGCAGTCTTTGGAAAGCATCCTTAAAGATCTTCCAGCTCTGTTCTGCTCCCTTGTCCCTGAGGGCAGTTTCCCAGGGGGTCCTATTGACTAACTCCTTGAAGAGCTGGAATTTTGCTTTCCTAGAATTCAGGGTCTGGCTTTACTCTTCCCCTGACCCATATCCCTTGGGACTGCAAACTCCACCAGCGCATGATCACTGCATTTTAACTTGTTCCACAGAAATTTCAGTCACTGAAGGCCACGCTTATATTTCCCATAAAAATGTAAGACATCAAAGCTAAAATCTCACTATGTGTGCACTGCATGCTGAAAAAAGTCGTAACAGTTTCCTAGCAAAATATCCACATAGGCTTTAAAAATGACATCTGTTCAATTTTAAAATACATTTTTTGTGAAAATAATCTGCATTCTGTAGCAGATAATATAAAAACTATTGCTTTTATGCAGTCTCAAAACCTCATCTAGCATGCTAACCATGTCGGACTTGTTGAGTTTCATACAGCTGAATGAGTTTAAGTATCCATGGTGGATGATGAATAAGCCCTGCTTTCTCTGCCTGTTTCTGAATGGCTGCCTGTAGTTCAGGATACCCAGCTTTATCCAGAGTAATTCCAGGGAATAGGTCATTAATGAGACTCATAAATAAAGGTTCATCTTCATCCACCTGTCAAGAATAAAGTAGGGGAAAATACATTATTTATTAATTTAAATTATTATTGCAGCTGTAAGCAATTTTCAAGAATATGCCATTTAAAAAATGGCAGTAGAAAACCTTATCTTTTCCAAAGCAAATACTATAATTATGAATCAGTTTTATTAAGTGAATTTCATACAATGCAACCACAAGTAGTAATTTCTAAATTAAATACTTAAAGTTTATAAAAATGTTAACATCTTAATACAATTTTCTTCAATATACACGCACACACATTTCTTCATTTGTTACATAAGCCAGCAAGATTTATTCAAATTGTATTTTGCCTTGGATTTTTTATGATTTTTTTCCTTCTGTAAATCACTGAAGTACGCATATAGATTTGAATGCATGTACCAATGCACTGAATAGATTAACATCAGAACAGAGTAATTGGCTCCATCACAAAACTGACTCCCAAGGTAAATACACAGAGTCTAGACATGCTATAACCTTTCAATAATAGCAGTAAAAATAAAGATGAATACTTTAAATAGTAAAACTGAAAGAGATTAGGCTATACAAGTAGGCGTTAGCTGCTTCCAATTACCTCACTCATTGCAATTCTTATGATGTTCTGAAAAGAGAACAGACTCCCAAGAAATTTATAAATTGAAATTCTGGATTAAGAAGGATATTTAATGACATTATTAAAAGTTAATACAATGTATTCTTCCTTTCAATCCTTAGATAGGACAGAAAGAAGAAAAACAAGAGTGAATTAGAGGACCAGATTAGGTCCCCAAGGTTCTGGTGGTGTTTCCAATGATTTTTTCAGCTAAGGCTTCTGATGTGTTTTCCACTCTTTAAAAGACAAATAGTGCGCACACCATAACTATTCTGATTCTCCACTCACTGATAGACCATATTAAAAACTGCAAAATAATGTATCCAGCTGCTGAAGGAAAAGATCTTTTCAAAGTGCATAATAAATGCACTTAAAAATGCAAACAAAATATTCTTTTTGGGAAAGTCACCAGTGTTACAGTACCAGTTTGGAGAGGTTCATGTCCCGCAGAACCCTCATCACTACAGTTTTCTCTGGCTCTTTGGGATTAGATCTTTTCACTGCTCCAAGTGTTCTTAAAACAGACAGGATATTTCTAAGCCCGAAGTCATAGTGAACCTTGAAATAATGAATAAACACAATTGGTATCACGATTAAACACTTTAAAATCAACAGAGGGCTGAAAACTAAATTCATTAAATAAGTAAATATGCTATTGAACTTTTAAAGATGATTAATCTTACAGCTCTTCATCTTTTCAACTGGATTTCCAGTTCTGTTTCTATCATATCCTGAAGATATTTTCCAGTGTTGCGTGTCTATACCTGCCAAGTGTCCCTTTTGGTGGTAGACTACCACTTTTCCAAGTCATCTGTAACAAAACTGCATCTTCTGTCATTTTCCTAAATTCATTATTTGCCAGACGCATAAACAGCAAACCACACATCTTCAGACTACCCTGTTTTCTGCTCATGCAAAGACTGTTGCTGTCTTGATGTATCGTACTGGGATTTGTGACTAAAAGGGCCAATATCATAGAAACATAGAATACCAGGTTGGAAGGGACCTAAAGGATCGTCTGGTCCAACCTTTCTTGGGAAAAGCATGGTCTAGATAAGATGGCCCAGCACCTTGTCCAGCTGATTTTAAAAGCGTCCAATGTTGGGGAATTCACCACTTCCCTAGGGAGATTATTCCAATAGCTAATTGTTCTCATTGTGAAAAATTTTCCTTTTGTGTCCAATTGGAATCTCCCCAGGAGTAACTTGTTCCTATTACCCCTCATTTTTTCCATGGGACTCCTTGTAAAAAGGGAGCCTCCCTGTTCTTTGTAGCCACCCTTTAAATACTGGAACATGGTGATAAGGTCTCCCCTAAGCCTTCTTTTCTCAAGGCTGAACAAAACCAGTTCTCTCAGCCTTTCCTCATATGGCAGGCTTCCCAGTCCTTTGATGATCTTTGTGGACCTTCTCTGGACCCTCTCTAGCCTGTCCACATCTTTTTTGCATAGTGGGGACCAAAATTGAACACGGTATTGCAGGTGTGGCCTGACAAGCACTGAGTAGAGTGGGATAATGACTTCCTTATCTCTGCTGGTGATGCCCTTGTTGATGGAACCAGCATCCTGTTGGCTGATATAAAGAAACACACTGAAATAATTCAGATACAATTTGTTATATGTAAGCCTATCCTATCTTGTACTTAATGACTTTCTGTTCTGTGGATGGCTTCATAACAACTTGGTTCAGAACAGTAGGATTTACTTCCAACAGCCATGTGCATCCTAGAGGTGAATCTAACCAGCTTTGGACTTAGGCAGGTAAGGGCTGGAATATCTTCCCTTTCACTATGGGTGCAGCTGCATGTGCAGAGCCATACAGACACATTATATTGATTTTAGCACTTGCACCTGAACGCACAATTCTTAGTTAACATAGATTTGAAAATATATGCAAATGTTCTGTAATGTTTTTCCTCTTTGTCCATTGATGCAAATCCTAGAAGGAAAGCTATCAGGGTAAAGGTTTTAAATTATAAAGTCTCCGCTACTACCAGCTGCTTGGAAAACTAAGTGATAAAGACAGACAGGGAAGGAGATAATAAAGATATTCTTACATTTGGAGAATATCTGCTCCCCCTGATTGATTGGAAATGTTTTTGAGACAAAGTCATAGACTCTTTTTCACACTATCTGTTGTGTGTTGACCTTGGCCAGCTTCCAGACACCCACTCAGCCACTGTCTCATTCTCCCTGCCCAACAGGACAGAGGGAGAAAAGAAGATGAAAAGAAAGCTCATGGGTCAATATAAAGACAGGGAGCTCACTTACCAATTACCATCCCAGGCAAACCAGACTTGATTTCGGGAAAATTAATTTAATTTATGGCCAACTATAATATATTTGGATGATGAGAAACAAAGACCGAATTAAAACAATACCTTTCCCCTAGCCCCCACCCCTACTTTCCAGGCTGACAAATTGGAACAGTACATTGAGTACAACCCAGAATTTTCAGCAAGAAATAACATTGATTAGGTTTGCAGATGATACCAAACTGATGAACTAGACCACAACTAGAGTTCAAAATTACCAAGAAAATTCAATAAATGATCTATGTATGATGCAATTAAATAAACACAAGTGCAAAATACTACACAGATAGAAATAACCAACTGCACAAAGAACAAAGAGTAACAACTCATGTACATTCAGTTGAGAAACAAGTCAGAAAAATATCTGACATTGGACTAAAGCCACAAACTCCCCAATGACATATCTGTAATTATCGTGGGCAATAACAATAAAAGTGTCCTTTTTAGGACAGTTGAAAAGACATTTCCTTTGCAGTTGGCACTTCTGTACTGTGCCCAAAAGTTGGATTCCACACTTGAAGATGAACCCAACTGAAGAGAATTTAGAAAACAAATTAAAGTTATCAGCTGACTAGAAAACATGCTGCATCATGAAGAAGTAAACCAAAATCTACTGTAGAAGTAGGAAAAGCAAATATATAGGATGTTACAATAAAAGTCTTTGACACACAAAAAATACCTGCGAAGAGGAAGACAGAAGGAATAGAAAGGAAAAGAAGTAATGTACTTAACTACAGCAAGGGAGATTCAAGTTAACTTTTAGAGAAAACTTTGTGACCATAAGGAAAATGAAACTTTGGAACAGTTTGCCTAGGAAACTGCAGGCTATCTGCCACAGGAAAATGTTCAAGAGGGTCACAAATATTTATAGCGAATTATTTAGCTAAGAATTATTTTTCCTCCAGAAAGGTAAATGGATGACCCCTCAAGGCCCCATCCAGCCTCATTTTCTATTATTCAAACAGATGCCAAGTTGTTACCAGCTGAAAAAGTTAGATACAAATATTCAGCCAGGTATTGCCAGGAAATCTCATTTGCAGATGGAAACATTAAGACAAAAAGATTAAGAACTTCGTGTGAAGTTTGGAAGGCAGAGTATATGTTGGTGACGAAGTCCAATATTGTTTAGTAAAGTATATGTCCCAGTGAAATACCCAGAATCATGATAAGGGCTAATATATTCCTTTTTCTCCATGCTCAATGACCATCGTTGACATACTGGAATCAGTACAGCAAAGGATGACCAAGTGAGAGGAAAAGAGACAATGGTCAAAATTTGCAACAGGGGAAATTGCAACGGATTGAAGAAGGGAAAGTTTCTTCATGATAAGAGTGGTCAAACACAGAAAAGGTGCGTAGAGAGACTGAATATCTCCATCCTCAGAGATATTCAAAACTCAGTACGTGCCTTAGCAACCTGCTCTAAATTGACCTGTGTTGAGCCAGAAGTTGGACAAGGTGACCTCTGGAGGTCCCTTCCAACTTAGATGAGTCTATGATGCTATAGAAGTAACAACTTTGTTAAATTTGAGGAAATATTGTCATACCTATTAGAAAATTTAAAATGAACTAAAATTACTTTTAAAGACAGGTTTTCTGGTGCATTCCAACTGACCTACATGATGGGTGGTTCAAAGCAACTATCATTTATTTTCCTTAATCAGTCTGCTAGTTTTACAACAGCTTTGTCTTTCACGAATGGTACAGAACAGCTAGAATTCACTGGCAAATATGTATTATGAGCTATTTCTTTGCTACATCTTTTAACAGCAGCCAAAGATTGCACTTGAGCAAAATGGACTGCAGTGGTACAGCTGATGCTCTTGTAAGGAAAAATTAAAAATCTGCAAATAAAAGTCTCAACACTAGAAGCATAGTTTGCTGTTGTGGGGAAAAGAAAAAAGGGGTATCAGTGGTTTTCTCCATATGAAAGCACTTTAAACAGATGATCCTCAAAAAGGGGTTACAGCCTCATTTGCTTTCAAGCTTTGTTAGATTTTTCTTTTCAGTTTCTATGGTTTTCCCTAATCTCAGTAAGGCTCTGTGGAAGGAGGCAGTAGGGAACTTTGGCTGTAAGTTCGATAACAAAGGCAAATAAATCAGCTTTGGGATCTCTGTCAGAGTAACTCTTTCACGGGCCTGTGGACACCTTGGGCTTCCCACATTTGCTAAGGACTATTCTTTTACTTTTGTATGTTTTTCTTTACTGAAGGAGACAATAGTCACCCAAGGGTGCCTTTGGCTATTTCTGAGTCAGAGTTCCTCTTTCTACAGAGTCTGCATTTGTGTGTGTAAAATGTCTGGAGGACTTCATGTATTGCTTCTGGCAAATTCCTTTTAGATTTTGTGGGAGGTAAGTTCAGTTAGTGAATGTTTCTTTATTGTTACTTTCTTCTGTTGATGTATACTGCGCTTGCTGAAAACAGGCAATATTCTGCCATTTCATATGGCATTGATTCTTGATGTGACCCTGTCCTTTTGAGTCAACTGCCCAGATACCCAGCAGTACTTACTTCGAATTTAAAATTTACCATTAAAAATTTAAATAAAGAAGTTCCAGTGGGAGAGATTAATATACCTCTAAGAAAGCCTGTCTGTACTTCATAGTTCTAGTTTGCTGTCTAGATAGAAGCAATTTGTGTCCCACTGTACTCTTAGAAATATCTCCAGTTCATGGGACTCCCATATCTAATCAGATGAACTCAACAGATCTCTCTCTACATATAATCACATATCGCATCAGATATATTTCCCAATCTACAGCAAACTTCAAGAGGACCTTTAGCAAGTCTTTCAAAATATCCCATTACTACTACAACTACGAATGACGGGGAAGGGAGATAACTTACATTCAAGTGAGGAAGTGGTGGACCCAATTGAAAAGCAAAAGAGGTGGACAAGAGACCTCAAGACCAACAAAACAGTGTGGAAAGTGGCCCATCTCAATTGTATGCATGCAGATAAGGAAGGGCCAAGAGGACAGCATCATGGAAGAAGGTTTCACATTTTTCTTGGGTAACCAGCACAAGTAGGTGCCAATTTGAAGTGCCTGTTCACTAATACACACAGCATGGGAACAAAACAGGAAGAAATAGAACTCTGTGTGCAGTTACAGGGCTACAGTCTAACTGGGATCACAGAAATGTGGTGGGATAGCTTACAAGACTGGAGTGCTGCAATGGATGGATACAGGTTCTTTAGGAAGGACAAGCCAGGAGGGCTGGATGGGGAGTTGCCCTTTAAAGTGAAAGAGACTGGGAACGCTTTGCCTTAGGATAACTGATGAGCCAGTTGAGAGCATTTGGGTTAGGATTAGAGGGCCAATCAACATTGTGGCAGATGTCTGCTGCAAACTTCCTGATAAGGAAGAAGCTCATGAAACTTTCTTCCAACTGCAATTAGCCTCATCTTTGCAAGCCCTGGTCCTTGCTGGGGACTTGACACACCCCAATATCTACTGGAAGGGCATCACAGCAGGGCAGGGCCATTCCAGGAGATTTCAACACTGTCTCCAATAACATCCTCCCAGACAAAATGGGGACTAGACAGGGTGGTCAGGCACTTCAACAGCTTGACCAGAGAGGCTGTGGACATATCCTTGGAGAAAATTCAAAGCTCACCTAGACAAGGTGCTGAGCCACCTGCTCTATTTGACCCCACTTTGAACACAGGTATAGGACTTGTTGATCTCCAGAGGACTCTTCCAAACTCAGTTCTTCTCTGATTTTATAATTGTATATAATGGATTTACACAAGAGCAGGACTGTCCAAAGGGCTGCTGACAGACACAGGCAGGACAAACTAGCATACTACCATGGGTCTGCAGAAAGCTCTTTCCTGCTCAAATTATAGAGTATAGAATCACGATCCATGATGTAAACCGCTAGGAGCAATGATCAGCATAGCAGGCTTCTCTGATGGATACTGGAGAAACATTAGGGGGTCCTGAAAAAATTATAAATACACATGGAAGAGTGTTCCCAAAGACATCGTGGCTTATATAGCAAGAACTATGGAATTTAAGTTGTGAGATATAAGCATAAAATTCAAATATGTGATTGTGATGTAGCGAGGGCTGTGCCCATATGCACAGGATCACTAATTTCCATTAATTAATGGCAAGGAACTCCCTTGCTAGCATCAGCATAGATGAGACAAAGGACTTGATGTACTTTAAAAAGGTAGTACATATGTTAGAAGGTAGAATTTCTTATTAAGCAGAAGCAAAAAGCTGTAAAAAGGTTGTAAGGCCTTGTGAAACAGGACATTTTGTATAAACAATAAATGCCTGGCTAATGAATGTGCCCTTGAAGAACAAGATTGAAGCAAGGCAACATCCTGGCATGGAGGGTGCCGAAACTGGCCGAAAAAAGGACAGCTGCTGGAAGAGGCCCAAAGTCAACAAAGATTTGCAGCAACTGGGGGAAAGGCAAAGGTGGCAGTGGGAGATCACAACCACCAACTCAATTAGAGACTGAACAGAACTACTCCTCCACTGTACTGGAGCATCCGCACTTCAATTAAAGGACATTGTAACTGTAAATGAAAGCGAGAGACTGTACTAACCAATAGAAATTGTTAAGATAAAGTACTAACCAATAATTATAATTAAGGGTGTGTATTTCTGTGTTTTGAACCATATAAATATTCCAAAGAGTTTGTAGGCTGGTGTTCTAGCTTTGTGGATTACCACCTAGCACCCATCTCTGTGCAGAAATGATTTAAATAAATACCTCTGCTCTGACTGTACTATGGCATCTTGCACACCGGGTAAATGACCCCACTTCTGGACAACAAACTGACCTGAGACAAGGTGAGTGAGCTACACGCCTTCACAACAAAGCATTTGACTCATTGGTACAGGAGTTCTCCCGATGAGAACTTCAGACAGTTCCACAGAGTCCTCCAGGCAGTTCCTATGATCCCTAGACCAACTGATAAGCACTACTTATATGCTTCAATAAGTTCATTAACATGCTGAGTGGAGAATCTTGCTATCTCGAAGACTTCAGGGCAGTTTCTGCTGTAGAAATGACCAAACTACACATAGAAACTCTGTGCAGATGCATCCATAGTCATGTACAAAACATTGTACGCTATTAAAATAGTTAAAATAAATTTTGTACACAGTTTTGTTTGGGTGTGTCTGTTATTTCTAAGTACTCTGTCCAGGAGTGAAAGTGTTCCAATACCCGTGACAACACAAAACAAGCAAAACACTTTTGCAGGGGTAGATGGCCTAATTTCTGGTGCCTGCTTGAACGTCTCCTCCACAGTGAATGAAAGAATCATGTCCAGGACAAAAATGACCACACAAACTGAGGCAATGAGAAAATTTAATCCTACTGAGGCCAAGTATGAGGAAAAAAAGAGAGATCCATATTCAATACTCTGGAGACAAGCTATGTTGCTAACTGCTGAAACTGTGCATATACAAATTTTCCTAAACAATGTCCATAAATTCCACTTAAGAGAGAGCTCTTGGAAAACAATCCTCTGACAAATGCAGCCTGTAAGCCTGGTAACTATAAAACACAGGCAGATGACAGAACTGAGAGAGTAGGTTGGACAGCAACAAATGGACTAAAAGTAGTGATACTAGATCAATATAGGGTGATTCAGATTGCCTAAAAAGTAATTTGAAGGCTCATGGAGTCACCCTGGGCAATATTAGAGGGAAGCCAATAGCAAATATGACCCTTCAGAAGCCAGTCTACAACATAAAGCTGGTGAGTAAAACTCTCGCACCAAAAGAAACCTGAGACAAATTAAAATTGGAATCCATTTTGGTTATATATATTGAGAGTGAAATTACAGTGGTATGGAGAAAGGAAGAGAAAATCCAAATCTGTACTTTTTTGTTTTAACTCTGAAATAACGAGGGCAATATGATGCACCATTATCTTATTCTGGTGTAGTCCAAGATTTCTACATGGAAACCAACAGTCACTAATAAGTATGCGGTATAGAACTGAAATAATATAATCAAGAATGTAGTCAATATGCCCAGGTTCATTAGGATCCAACCAAAGCAGGGATTTGAGCTGCAACTTACCTACCATTCATATGATTTCTCTTTGAGACCCTCTAGCGGACAGCCAGCACAGGGCATTCAAAAGGCAACAACTAGTTCTGTCCATAAAAGCAGCTTTATCCTTTATTTCTAATTAAATACCCCGTACCAAACAGAATAGCACTTTTCTGGTAGTGCTCAGCAAGACAGTGCCTTCTAGGCATTCCAGCTATTTCCAATTCCTACACTGCCTCTCCAATAGATCTAGCCTTCAATGCGAGAAGACTGAAAAATGTGTCCTCTACAAAGTTCAGCAAGGCAATATACACCGTTCCTCACAGCTTCTCCAATAACTGCACTCTGTTTAAAAATGACAAATCAAACTTCCTTTGCTATACAAATTAGTTTGAAAAATAAAACCAACATGATGATTTCAGACTCTGTTTCTAGAACTTGAAACTGAAACCCTAAAAAATTAATAGGTTCTTGAGTGTCAAAATAATTATGTATTCTATGAAAGTATATTCTCTACATTCCCTTTCAGTGACAGCTTACAGTCAGACAAATATTTATTTTACCTGTTTAGATAACTGCTCTTCACAAAGTTTGTAGAGTGTATAGAATTTTCGACTAAGGACTTGGTTGTCTCGGAAACCAGCACTTGCCAGCTTGACTCGCATAATAATGCTACGGTCAGGCACCATCATAGCAACTGTTCGAAACTGAATCTTTAGGTTTTCTGGAAGTTCCTGTCGTCCTGCGTAGCCTGGGTTCTGAAAAATGCAAAATCTAAAATAAAATATCATATAATGAAAGCAGGATAGGAAGGTTTATCTCTTCTGATAATTATTTGGCAAACACAGGTACACATGCCAGATTACAAAGGCTAACTCAAGTATGTCACAATTACACATCACTACTCAGTTGCCTAAATACTGTAGTTCATGAAGTATGTGGTATCACACATGTTATTTGGAGAAGCCCAAGACAAACAGACATAGACAGACAACCACTTACAGATCTTGTTGGAGCCATTTTAAATGGTTAGTTCCTCAGGGTCTTGACAGACAGTGCTGGAGGTTACAGTCCCTTGTGAGAATTCCCAGACCATTTCAATGCAAAGTCAGTCAAGCAGTGCAAGCTAGTACCAAATATAATTTCAACTAACGGATCCAATCTTTCACTGAAGATGCCTAAGTCATTCATGTGACTACTGTATGGCTCAGTTGTGAGAACAGTAGTAGCTGGCTATGCAGTGATAACTGCTTAAACTCTTCCAGCTATTTCTAAACTGCCTTCCCACTGGGCTTTGTATGCCACTAATTTGTCCTCTTTTTCAAATTAAAGTGATAACATTAACACCTTTTCAAAGGGAGGAAACCTTAAAATAAAGACAAATGCTACCATTTTGAGTTACGGGTATGTAGCCTACAGCTAAGGAGGGGGAGATACAACGAGGCTTTTAAGGTATTCTCACGCTTTCCTGCTTCTTTGCTTCCTGCACTGCTAGAAGCAGTCCACAGGTACCAAAGATAAATCTTCGGGACCCAGTGAATGAGAGCGAGGGTGGTTTCCTTCATGCTGTCACATAGAAGGATTGTGGCCAAAAGTTCTTCACAGCTGGTGAAATACTGACCAGACCAACTACAGTAGTCCTTGCAGTGGTCTATTACTTCTGTTTTATTTTGACAGACTTTGACTAAAAATACAAGAGGGTTTGGTTTAGTCTCGATCTGTCAAATATGCAACTAAAAAAGCCCTTAAAATATGTAGTTAATGATAACTGCATACCTCAAGTCCTAAGTTTTAGTTAAACATATCGGCAAGAGAAAATATTGTCATTATTATTTGACCAAATTATTGCTCAAATTGTATTCACTACTTTCTAACAGACAGTTCCCAACAGGGAAATTTCAATGGGAAATGAAATAGGAAAGATTTTTCACAATTATACCATTTACACATATTTGTACACATACCATAGTCAGAAATATACCAAATTCTCTGTCCATGTCAACAACATCACCATCAGTGAAAACGAACTGAGGTTTCTTATTTTTCTTACACTGAAGTACGATATATATCTGCTGAGCAGCTACTGATAAAACTGGAAGTTCAATGCGGTTAAATTCATCAAAGCAGCCCCATGCACCTGACTGGGCTAAACCTAAAAAAGCAAAAGGAAAAATATTTTGTTAAAATATCAGATCAAACAATAATAATTTATGTATAAAATATAGCATGTTCCGTAAAACTTAATGTAACATGAGAAGAATAGAGAGTATAAACACAGGCTAAAATGAGAAAAACTCAAAATAAATTGGGCTGTGCATTAATGATACCCACAAAAAGAATTACCACTTGGAAGAAAAGGCATTTTTGTGTTTGCAATGTTGAACAGTTATGCCCAGAGCTCCCTCAAATCCCCATACTTTATATGGCAATGCCTATAGCACTGGTAAAATAAATCAAGTGCTGGTTTATATGTAATGTTAATTCCTTAAGACGTTTAAGCTAATGGAAGAGAAAGTACTCAAAAATCAATAATAATACTATTAATACATACTTTTTCACTTTGTTTTGTTTTCTCTTCCCCTGTCTTTGCTCTGGCCTTTTCTGCTCATATTATCCTTCTTCCCTTTACTGTTCCTTGTCTGATCTTCTCTTCCTCTTTAAGATGTTCTCTAACAACTCTCATCTTACTCCAAATACCCTTGAAGCCCCTTTTATGTTTCTTCTCTGCCCCCCTTCTACTCTGTCCTGTCTTCTCTATGATCAGTTATTACAGCCAAATCAATACTTGTCAGTGTTTGCAGATAGCAAAAATAGAAAAAAATATGAAAATAATTCTTACATTAATTTTCTACCTTTTTTCATGCCCATTAACCACTTCTTTTCATATTTTTGCATTGATTGGTCTTTTTTACCCATGTAATTTTGGAGGAACTCTTAAACAAAATTAGTGGAGTCACACCAGATCAAAACCAGTGGTACCACAGACAAAATTAGCTCCTTAAGATTTGATTCAGCCAGGGCAATACTGCAGATCTCCCAGGAAATTCAGTTCACTTTCATATGCAGAGTTATCTTTTTCCTAAACTACTTCTAACTAATTTCTGTGATATTATAAGGAAAAACATGCTCCAAAAGAAAAGAATTTGAAGAGAATAAAATGTCATATGAACTTAATTACAAAATTTAGAAGCAAATGGAATATATACAAATACCACAATGCCATAATGAAGCAAGGATTAAAGCAATTCTATAGATAGGTACCAAATTTAAAACATGGAAGACTCATTTCTATTGTCTTTAAAAACAAATGAAGAATGTTCCTTCACTGGTGTGGCAGCAAGTCCTTTAACTTATGTTCTCCCTCTTGTATGAGGAATATCAGGGCCTTGGATGCACCAATAGGCCTTAGTTGCCCTGATCAGCCTTACTTGTGGTTTCTACCCATGTTCTCTGTCCTCCAGTCCAGGAGCTCCATTTCAGCTCAGGCAGGTCTGAGTCTTCAGTCTCTGCCTGAACTATGCTGTATGTAGGGCTGGGCACAGCCCTATCCCCTGTTATCCTGACTTTCTGACTGAACTTCCTGGAGGACCCCAGAACTATCCAGAGTCTTACCTCCAGCCCTGCCTCCTACTGTTTTTGACTGAACTTCCTAGATGGACGTGGACCCAGCTTGTTATTTCACCTTGTCTGATGGTCACTGGACAGGTGATGGAACAAACTCTTACAAACCTGCCCTGCTCAGGCACTGTGGGACTGTGCCCTGGTCAGTGAAGTCCCTGCCCCTGCCTGTGTGGTGGTCACCCTTGGCTCCTGGCTTGTCTTCCCTCATGGAGCTGCCCCATTCTTGCTGCTCCTGATGAAAAATTCTTGCAGGGATTTTTCAAATGTATTTGCCCCTTTTTGTTACATGTGCTATATGACTAATAGTATCCATTCTAAAAAACACCACCAACAACAAACAACAAAAAACAAACCCCCCCAAAAGCGGTTTTTCTAAACATCGATATTTACTCTTTGGGATGTGACAATGAAAAGCGCTAAAGCTGGATAGTCTTTAACAAAGATACTTTGTTCATAGAATCATAGAATGGTTAGGGTTGGAAGGGACCTTGAAGATCATCTAGTGCCAACCCCCCTGCCATGGGCAAGGACACCTCCCACTAGACCAGGTTGCTCAAAGCCCCACCCAACATGGCCTTGAACACTTCCAGGGATGGGGCATCCACAACCTCCATGGGCAACCTGTTCCAGTGTCTCACCACCCTCACAGTAAAGTATTTCTTTCTAATAGCTCACCTAAATCTGCCCTTTTTCAGTTTAAAACCATTATCCCTCATCCTATTGCTCCAGTCCCTGATAAGGAGTCCCTCCCCATCTTTCCTGTAGGCCCCCTTTAAGTACTGGAAGGCTGCAATAACGTCTCCCTGGAGCCTTCTCTTCTCTAGGCTGAACAATCCCAACTCTCTTAGCCTGTCTTCATAGCAGACGTGCTTTAACCTTCTCATAATTTTTGTGGCCCTCCTCTGGACTTGCTCCAACAGGTCTGTTTTTTCTTTGCTGAGGGGCCCCAGAGCTGCACACAGTACTCCAGGTGGGGTCTCATCAGAGGGGAGTAGAGGGGCAGAATCACCTCCCTTGACCTGCTTCTTTTGATGCAGCCCAGGATGCAGTTGGCTTTCTGGGCTGCAAGCACACATTGCTGGGTCACATTGAGCTTCTCATCAGCCAACACCCCCAAGTCCTTCACCTCAGGGCTGCTCTCAATCCGTTCTCCACCCAGCCTGTATTTGTGCATGGGATTGCCCCAACCCACGTGCAGGACCTTGCACTTGGCCGTGTTGAACTTCATGAGGTTTGCATGGGCCCAACTCTCAAGCCTATCAAGGTCCCTCTGGATGGCAACCCTTCCCTTCGGTGTGTCAACTGCCCCACACAGTGTGGTGTCATTGGCAAACTTGTTGAGGGTGCGCTCAATCCCACTGTCCATGTTGCCAACAAAGATGTTAAATAGTACCGGTCCCAGTACTGACCCCTGAGGAATGCCACTCATCACTTGGACACGGAGCCATTTACGGCAACTCTTTGAGTGTGGCCATCCAGCCAATTCCTTATCCACCAAGTGGTCCATCCATCAAATCCATGTCTCTCCAATTTAGAGACAAGGATGTAGTGGGGGACAGTGTCAAATGCCTTGCACAAGTGCAGGTAGATGACATCTGTTGCTCTCCCCTTATCCACCAATGCTGTAATGCCTTCATAGAAGGCCACCAAATTTGTCAGGCATGATTTGCCCTTAGTGAAGCCATGTTGGCTGTCACCAATCACCTCCTTATTTCCTATGTGCCTTAGCACGGTTTCCAGGAGGATCTGCTCCATGATCTGGCTGGGCACACAGGTGAGACTGACCAGTCTGTAGTTCCCTGGGTCTTCCTTTTTTCCCTTTTTAAAAATGGGGGTTACGTTTCCCCTTTTCCAGTCAGTGGGAAGGTCACCAGACTGCCACAACTTCTCAAATATGATGAATAGTGGCTTGGCAACTTCATCCACCTGTTCCCTCAGGACCCATGCATGAATCTCATCAGGTCCCATGGACTTGTGCACCTTCAGGTTCCTCAGATGGTCTCAAACCTAGTCTTCTCCTACAGTGGGCTGTTCCTCATTCTCCTGGTCCCTGCCTTTGCCTTCTGTGACTTGGGCGGTGTGGCTAGAGCCCTGGCCGGTGAAGATCAAAGCAAAAAACTCGTTGAATAATTCCATATAATATGGTCTCTTACACTTACTAGCTGTATATTAAAGGGGTTTGAAATTACTTTCTCTGCAGAATGGTGAGAATGTTCTAACCAAACAATTTTTCCATGGGAAAGGGAAAAAAAAAATCACTTGTTCTGTAATGCCACCTGCTGCATGGAGTTAGGAAACCTGACTCTCAGGCAAGGCCAATACCCCATAGCTTTGAATAGATTCGGTTCTTGCGAAACACCTGGTCATGTTTAAAAAGAAAAAGGAAAGAAAATACACACACATGCATACACACACACATAAGCAAAGGACTAGCAAGCAAATTGTCAGCTGCATAACAGCTTAGAGACAATGTAATTTTATTGTGCACCATCATACTGTGCATTACTTTCTGTTCCCACTGAGAACATAGTATGGTAATCAAATACAAAAATGGAGTAAAAACAGAAAATAAAGGACAGGACTAAAGAGATTTTTAACTACGTCTAATAAATGTGAAACGCACACACACCCCCAATCAGTACAGATATCCTAGAAACCTGGTCTTCACATGGTATGAGAATCACACAGCATAGCTACTCCCATCTCAGAAAGATTTCAAAATACATCTCTGCAATGCAGTGCCATGTCCCTTTCCATGTCAGTCACCCTATGATCTATACACAGCTGGGTGACCTGACCCTTGAACACTACATTGTGGCCACAGTCCCCAGTGCAGGTACTAGAGTCACACACGCAAAGAAAACATGTTGCGGGCTACTGTGACAACCCTTGTTCTGCTAGGTGATCCAACAGGCCAGGTGATGATACCTTATGTGCTGTTCTGCACTGGGATGTCTAGCTAAAAATAGTGTGACAGTGCTGTAATTAATCATAACAAAGCAGCTATAAACTCTCTTTTGAATTAAAATGACACATCTTGTAAGATTTTACAGAGGGGTAGAACTACGGCGCTGTAATTCAAAGCAAATTTCACTAAAACAGAATTCTTGTCTAGCCAAAGTGTAGCCCCGAAGCAGTAAGCTAGAAGGTACTCGTTGGCCCTGAAAGAATTTACAGAGCTTCATACTCGTTTATTCACTTTCTGAATTAAGATAAATATCAAACCTTATATTAAATACTGCATTAAATATCAAATCACAAAAAGGTACCTCAGGTAAAACAGAAGGTGTTTGACTGTAACTATAGAAAACAGAACCAAAGCAAACACAAGTTTTATACTCATCCACAGACAACCACAGACAAAAGGTCTCCTAAAGGGTATTCACTAACACTTTTCAGTAACAGTGATGAAGTACCCCTGATTTGCAGTTCCTGGGCAATTTTAACACTGAACTTGATATAATAGAAAACTTCAAAATTCACTTTCTCACTTGCTTCCCCGGTAATTTCATGGGTTGCCTCCGGTCCAGTTCACATGACCAGTTATATCTGAATGTACTTGTGGTTCAAATTTCAAAAATAAAACTATTAAAGATGAAAGTCCAGGACTTGGACATATTGACTAGACCATTTTTCTGTGAATAGCTGGAGTCGCGCAGGAAAACAAAAGAGAGAGGAAGACAGAGAAACAGGGAGATAGAACCTCAGCTCTCAGGCAACCAAGAGTTCTTTAAATTATAATTTTTGTAGTATACAATATATTGATACGTTATTTATAGTATAGTATAGTATAGTATATTTTTCTATTTCTTTATTCTGAAGATCAAACGTTGTCCTTACAGAAAAAATCTGGAAACATGGCTGCAGACATGACAACACCACCTCCACACCCCCTTCTTCTCCTCACTGCTAAATCTGCTAATATCTGATAACTTGACCCACAGCACAAGATGAAGTGAAAAGTTTGGAAGAGGAAACACTGGTGATGGAGTCCAAGGCCTATCACAGACATCTGGAATTCTGAAGAATTTCTCAATGTGTGCACTAAAATATGTAGTATGTTTCATGATAACTTCCTTATCAGTCTGGATGAAAGCACTTCTATAGCTGTGAAGAACTATCCTTCTTTTCCATTAAAGGTCTCATATGCGTTAAAGAATCTTTCTCTAAACTCACTTTGCTCCTCCTATTAAACCAAAAAGAGCTCACTTCCTTCCCCAACTTCAGTGTATCCACTCTTCAAGAAATACCAGATATCTTAAAGATGTTTCAACATAAAAATTGTGATTCCAAGCCAGGCCCTTCCAAGTTGTGAAAATAAGTCCAAAGCAACTGGTGCCCTTCACAAATGAAAGCATCAATGACTTATGTAAGAACAGAACCTTACTTTCCCTCCCAGACACATAACAGTCTGACGAATGCTGAAAAAAATTCATCCTGTTCAGCTGGATCTATTGTCTAATTCCCAGGCAAATTCTCTGAGAAGTAAGCCACCATCCCTCTAGCAAATTGACTGAGGTAAGCAGTCACAGGCATCAGGGTCGCCTAAGCAGCAATTTGTTGAGTTCCATAAGCAACTTTTCTAACTTATATTGAACACCAGCATGCCATTAAATGAGGCATCCAGATAACAAGGACACATTACATAGTATTACTTAGCTTTTATTGCATATGATGACAACACTACATGGAAAATGGTCAGCTTATAGAAAAACAACAGACAAAGAAAGCTGAGCCCTAAAACTCAGCTCATGTTATTAGACACAGAAATTGTGCCCAGTTTTACTAAAAGAAGGCATGACAACCTCAGTTATCACTATTGCCTCAATCTGAAATGAGAAAGGATAAGTTACCAAAGTGCTCAGGATAAGAAGGCAGAAACAAAGCAAGGATACAGAGGCTAGATATTTGCATTGACACAAGTCACGAACAGTTTAATACAAAGAAGTGAAATCACCGAGTCAAAAAAACAGGTGATAGCATAAGAGATATAAACATTCTCACAGAAGGAGCAAAGAGGAAAAAGACAACAGCTTGGTGCGATCAAAGACAAACCCACCCCAAGGAGAAACAAAGGCTGACATCTTCCCTCTGGACTGATGACTGCAGGTACAGCAGAGACCCAGTACATCACTGCACTTCGGAGTTACGAGCATATTCATGCTTAGTCAGACAGCAAGCTGGTCTCAGCTCTCTTCTGCTTATTACCAATGTGTAATATAAAATTGGGACACTAAAAGTCTGTATGCACAATAAAAGACATGCAACTATAAGTTGGCTCAAAGATCTGGAGGTTACAAGAGGTGCTTTGAGAAATTTGTGACCTTGACTGAAGGTATTCACACGTGCAGCTAGTTCAGTTTCTAGCTTAGAAATGTTCATCTGTTTGTTTGGTACTATATAAATGAGAAGCTTTCCATAGCTCCAGGTCACTAGGTAACTTCTCTTTTGATATGCAAAGAATCTAGCCTTGGTTATAAACACAGTATTTAACCTCCAGTGAGGACTACAATAAGACAATATATTCAGTACAGAAGTCATCAGCTTCTACAAAAGTTTGACCCAGATCCTAGCATAATTTAATGGGATATTATGAAACCCGTCTTCTGCTCTCAGTGCTCCTAGGACCATTGAGCCAGTTTCAGCCTTCTCCCAAATACATACTATTGGTCTTGTTGGTCCAACTCAGCCACAAAACAACCCAGTAAGACCACAGAAGAGATGAAAGAGAAATACGGAAAATCTTTTCACAATTAAAGACAAAATCACTTTAATCCAAACCTGGTGTACCTTTCAGGCTTTCTATCTCCATTACAAAGCTTAATTGGATACTCTTAAACTCTTAAATAAGAAGCCAAAGACAAAAGTTGCTTCTATTAAAATCTTGTCCAGCTTTGCTGGCTTCTTAATTAAAACTAGAAATGATCTCCAAGTTATATTTTAACCCTCAGGAGATATGGCAACAGTGAAAATTATGTTTATGATACCTTGTGTTAGATTTAAGAGCCCACCACTCACAGAAAATGGTGGCATTCTGTGGTCTGCCACTCCATATAACCAATAGTGGTTATATACCAGAAAACAGACATAATGGAGACTACAGATACTGGATCACCTTATCACTGTTTGCAAAACTGACTTCAAAGCTCTGCGTATCATAAAAAGTTATCAGAGTCTGACCACTGTCTCATTTTCCTGGTTTCAAAAAAGTTCTAGAATTTGAAATAAGACACTGCACCACTTTGCATGTTTCCCTGCCTTGCACAACATCATTGAGCTTCGTATTTGTCGTTTGATACAAAAGTGGCAAGGGAGGGCTAAATATCTTCCCCCTTGGGATGGGTGGGATAGAGGCATAAAGAAAATCAGTAGAAATTATTAAAAGGGAAAAGGAAAAGAAGACATAGATAGGAAACACCCTCTGAGAATATTAAAAAAGACTGGAAAGCATGCAAGAAGAAAAAAGGAAAAAACAAGGAAAAATAATCAAATATTAGGAAAAGTTGATGAGCATCTGGAAATAAGAGGAAACAGAAAACAAAATACCCTACTAATCATTGCTAACTAGGGAAGAGTCAAAAACTTGTGACTCTAAAATAAAAATATGAGATTATTTCTTACCTTTATAGATACGGCCAAGTCCTCTGTAGTCCATTTGGTCTGAACAATTGAAAACAACAACATACTTTCCCAGGCATTTGCCCATATCTTTAGTTGTCTCTGTTTTCCCTGTCCCTGCGGGTCCTGCTGGTGCACCACCCATACTCATGCCCAGAGCCTGTGCCAGAGTGATGTAACACCTATAGACAGAACAAAGAGTTCTATTAATCTTTTTCTACTAATAATTACTTGAAGTCCATTAATGTAACCACAGCAGTTGTATTATACAGAGCTGCGGCAGGGAGCCGAAATGGGTGTGCTTCCATGTGGCAAGTCGTCACTCACCCCCTTTGCACACTGTGGAGCTGAGTTACCAGATACCACCTTTGCTCCACCTGCAGAAAAGCATGCATCCAGCATAGTGATGACTGCAACAGCCCAGGAAATGCACAGGCCAATTCCTAATTCTGAATACCAAAATTTTCTCACACTAATCATATGACCTCCCTCAATGACTCAGCTTCGTTCTGCAACACCCAGACCCACTGGGTTTCTGCCTTTTTTCCCAGCCTCCTAGTCTCTCCCCAGAGCACACAAGATGGGCTCCCTGATCTGGCAATAGGAAGGCACAGAGGGTGCAAGCAGCTCCTGTTCTTGCCATTTCCCTACCAGCATGCCAAACCAGAGCAGTGCTGCCAGTCACGTGAGGTCTTTGAGTTCCAGGAAGAGAATGGACGAGAGGGAAAATTGTAATGGGCAATGGAGAAAGGAGGGATCCATGAATCCTAAGACCATCTTCTGCTTCAGCCTCCATCCTGGGTTGACATCCTCAGGTTTAATTCTCAGTCTCCCCAGATGGTGTGGAGACTACTGAAGAGTGTAGGAGATTTTTGTTCTAACCTGCAATGCTCCAAAATCCCAGTAAGCCCATTTTAACACTGTGAAACTCAACAGCATTATGATATATCTGGGGAGAGAAAATGGGCACTGAAAAAACCCAAATGATATCAGCTAGTATTACTTCCTATAAAATAATACAGTACACATTCTAATATAATAGTAATAATGCTTTATCACCTTGTTACTCAGTAATCAGTTAACAGGCACTCAGTTAACACAGAAAGAATACCACTCCTAACAATTCCGCTACTGAAAATGAGGTAAGGACAAACTGTATACATAGTACAAGTCTTAAATAGAACTTGCATTTCATTTTCTGTATCTGGCGTGACATGGTCTGTGTCTGGCATGATGTTCAGGAGCATTCAATTTCAGTCCCATTATGTTAATGTAATGTACTACCGCCAGTGTGTATTCATCATATGCTTCGGGAATCTTTCTGAACACAAAATCATTAGCCAAACAGCACTTGACTCCAAGTTGATTAATGGAAAGCAAAGATATAATTACCTGAAAATTGTCAGAAGCTCATACAAGTCCATATAGCAATATTAAAAATATTAATATGGAAAAAGCCTATGCGGGGAATAAAAACTGTTCTTATGCAACACTGCTTAGGTACGTAAGTTTCCCATGCCAACACTAGAAAACATCTCTGCTTCAAATACTCTTACATGACAGTGGATAGCCATCAATCCCTGCAGCTCTGTTTGGCTCTTCTAGGTTCGCCCAGAGACACATAACCCTGTTCCTTTTTGCTGTTATTATTATAGTTTAAACTCATTCAAAAGACTTATTTTCTTCAATGTCACCCCTGCACTAGTTCTCAGTCTCGTGTGACATAGTGCCTTGAATCAATCCATAACCAATTAGGTTGCATTTTAATTCGGTGAACAAATTTTGAATAACATTTTCTTGATACTGTCTCTCCCACTGGGCAAAAATATTGTCTGTGTGGTAGTGCTGCCATACCCACTAATCAACTGCATGTTTACTGCTGCAAACAGATCTCTATCTAGCATAGGAATAGTAGGGTACGTAACATAGAATTTGGCAGATGTGTGCTACATATTAAAAGCCAGGTATCCAAGCACAGGGTTTTGGCTCTCTTAAATAGCTCACTGGGCATAATTTTGGTTCAGAAATTGGCAAAAGTCCAAAATTTCACTAGTAAATAAAATCTAGTTGCACAGAGAGTGCAAAGACAATTCCAATATTAATTCAATGGCCTGCAATCATTCTTCACACAACAAATGACTGAATTTCCACAGTATTTTGACATTCCTATCCACACTTAAAAGAACAAGCTCTGGCATAGCAAATACATCTGCCTCTTCCCTAGCTGAAGCATTACCAAGTACTTTAGGAAATCATGCAGTTTGTACTGTGCTGTATAACTAACACTCCAGCAATAAAAAGTTCTCCTTATGTTTTGCCCTTAGAGCTTTATCTGTGTTTGTAGTCCTGTAATTCTCCATATTGGCACTAGATATTCAATGCTATGTCCTGCGTTACTGTTTTTTCCTCTAGGGTGACTTCAAATGAATCACTTGCCATAATCCCAAATTTTCATGCATCTATTAGCTTATTGAAAGCGGCAATATTTTGGTTTTTAGATCCACTGTTTAGGCTGATGAAGAGTATGGCACTCCTATATTTATCTTGAGCACGAGCAAGTTTTTCAATGCCTACCACAGCACATACAGCTCAAGCAAACACTCAAAGAAAATTCAAGACCCCTCCTAGGGGTGCCTGCTTTTACTAGATGAATATATAAGCACTGGCCTCTGCTGTTCACTGATGATACTGCAGCGTTATAGTGCAACCAAAGAATTCTGACTGATGAAAGT
Source organism: Burhinus oedicnemus (assembly GCA_008921705.1). NCBI lineage: Eukaryota > Metazoa > Chordata > Aves > Charadriiformes > Burhinidae > Burhinus > Burhinus oedicnemus. The sequence continues at coordinate 1,202,631 of VFFE01007061.1, read as the reverse complement.
TAAAGTAATTAAGTCAAAGGAATTAGCTCCAGTACTATGCATGGCATTCTTTTTATAACTACCTGTCAGTTAAGGGAGTTATAACAAGCCTGTCTGTACACCCTAAGTATTCATTACAGTAGGTGAACTCTACATCAGTGATTTGGATAATGCATTTGTCCAAGTCTTCCAGAAAATAAAATCGAGACTGTTTTTGCCATTCAAAATCAGATGGAGATTTAATGTTCATACGGACCTATAATGGAAAAGAAAAATCATTAATGCAGAAATGAAACAGTATTACAAATTCATCTTAAATTCCATACAGAAAAAAAGTCTACTATGCATAAATTCAAGAGCTGGAAGAACAAGCACAGAATCAGTCAGCAGTCAAGACATCTAGAATTATCTTTTCAAACCTGTTTATGACATGCTCTGAACCTTTTAACCACTTTGATTTTCCTCTGAATTGTGTACACAGATTATGAAATGTGTCTTACAGAGATATTGAAGAACGGTGATGGGAAACTTCATAAAAAACTAAGTAACAATACTGGTTATACTGCATGGTATCTGGTGCCATTACTCACAAAAATACTAAATCGTGCACAACACTGGAATGTATTGTACACATCTCTATGTGTTTATTTATCTGGGATATATTTTTCAGTATGAACTTGCCACACACATATTTAGATTTTTGGCAGATTACTAGATCTTGATTCATTATTTTTGACACTTCATCTCAAAACTACTGGCCTCTGATGGAATATGTAGTCCTGGTTATCAACCCTGCAGACATGGTGCAAGGTGAAGAGGAGGTTCTGGATTCTCGGCTACTTCCCTCTACTTTCTCTCAATCACAAAAGGATGTGTTTAGCAGGGAACAGAATGTTTTGAGAGAAAAGGATTATATTACATTTATCAATTAAGAATCCTTTCCCCAGTTTGGGACATGCCCCTGATTTTTTATTTCACATACAGACCCTTTAAATTTAACCAGTTTTCTGTGATTTAATTATACTATTATAATATTAAATGAAATTACTTGATAATTAAATGTTCAATTGAGAAAATAATTATGAAAAGAAATTTAAAATTACAGGCAGAGGATAAAACCCCATGCCTATCTTCGAAGCTGGTAGTTTTCTTTCTAACTTACAGTATTTTCCTTTATGATTTTCTTTCCTTCTTTACACATGCACTTAATTTTTATCTTTCTCACATACATGCATAAATTAAACAACGCAGTATTGAATTACTGACCTTTGCATCCTGCAAGCTTTTTGAAAGTTACTTTACTTCCATTTTTATAATTATAGTTTCATGTATTCAAAATACTTTTATCTAAAGGAAGTCTGATGTAACACAATTATAACAAAATTTAAAATATCTGTTCTGGTTATTGTTGCTAGCCTTTTCAAATATATGGAGCCTCACCAGTTTAACCTTTGAATAACTATTACCTTAAATCAACACATAGGCTGGGCTGGAAATCACATGATTGATAGCAATACTAAATGGACTTTTTTTCCATTTACATTTTAATTAAATAATGTATTAAATTTTCAATTTAAGACAATAGTTTAATTTAAAAGTTAAACTCTTTTGCTCACAGTGAGTTTGTGCATGATGGGTATTGAAAACCATTTTAAAAAACGACGCCTGAACTTATGAACATACCTATATATAATTCGCCCTTACTTCTGCATGACATCTATATGAAATCAAACTAAATCCGATATGCTATATCACTGCACTAATGTCAGAGCTACTCAAAGAGAACAGATTGTAATATTTGTTTATCATTTTTTTATATGTGCAAAAAATTCCATACAGTAAGTCCCTTAAAAGTTTTAAAAAACTTACCAAATCATCAAAGATATCCTTCTGGTGCACATGAATGGTGATTAAGGTTTCATATTTTGTGCGCTCCATTCTTGTCAGATTGTGTGTTGTCATGTCAATCAAATCATTTAAAAGTTCCAAAAACTTCTGATTTGTTGTGTGCATTATCTTTTCCACATAGCAAGGATAGCCATATTAATAAAAACATAATTTGTTCTCCCAATGTTTAGAATAAAAAATAAAACATATGGGTCCATGACACCTATGATCTGCTTTGTATTTATTAGGCTTGGAATCCTAAATTTGGATTTGCAGGCTGCCCTCCACACATGCATTCTTAGCCCAACAGAGTACAATAAGGTTATATCTAGGTGAACAGGTCACATCATAAGATTTTATTGCAAGACTGTTGCTGCTTCTACTATACATTACATCTGCAGCCTATTGCATCCCTGCATATTTTCAGAACCATCAGTCTCTGGGTTTGGGTATTGCACATCAGCCCAAGCAGTATCTGCTCTTTAGGGGGAACAGGAACCTGGAGATATATCACATCCTCTAACCAGAGAAGGAGGAAAATATAGTGTAATTTTAGATGTCAATGCTAAAACAATAATTTCTTTTGTGGCACCAGATGCTGTTACAAAATTCCACAAAACACAATACTGACTATACAATACTGACTTATGTAAACAGCATCAGCCTCTGTCAGTGATGTTCCTGGTACACAACAAATTATAAAGTGCTGAGGTTTCAGAAAGGGCAGCTCATATATACTCCTGTTCCAAATGTGTGAGAGAACAATCACACTTGCTTTCTGTAAATATATGCAAAGCCTAAAACTCACACTGTTTGCTGAGAAAAAAATGCTAAAAACACTGCAAAACTAACAGAGAACTAAACAACCTCCCCACCCCCCAAACACACACACAGAGTTCATCCCAAAAAAACAGAAGTTGTTTTCTAGTTAATGCAAAAGAAACTTTGCGTCTAGTTAGTATATGAATGGGAGTGGACTAAAAGCAGGTCTATGCCCTTTTTAAACTTTGTACAATACAGAAAATGTAGCACTAAGTGATCTTCATAGTCTAGAGTCTTTGTTTTCATTCAGTATCAAAGTACAGCATGGTACCATTCCCCTGCATTTACTTTTATGGCAGGATGCTGTTACTAGTTCTTAGTCCAATCTTACTATATATTCTTGATTAATGGTAATTTGCAACTCTTTAGTTCACATCCTCTCCTTCCTCCTTTATAGATTCAGTGCTATTAATAACCCCTTGGTGTTAACAGCATCTTCTCGATGTGTTTGAGACTAAACCAGCAAGTCTTCTATTCTTCCCCTTCCCTAAAAAAAGAGCTCATCAACTGAAGAATCTAATACACTCTATTACAGTAGAGCAATACTCATGAAGTACAGTTATTTCCCCAAATTTTGGGAGCTCTCATTTCTTTCCAAATTTGATTTTGGGAAAGTAATAGGATAAGATTCCCTGTATTCCCAAACCGAGAAATTGTCCCTTCCAAGATGACTGCACTGACAGAACGCTGAGAAAATCACAGGATTAGGAAGAATTCTAAAGCACATGCTGGGGAATGATGAGGAGGTGTGACCTCTTAACACATTTTTTATCATTCTCTTTTCCTGTTAGTTTATTTGTTATTCTGGTTACTTAACTAGTATTTTGTGCTTTTTCCTACACGTTACTTTTAACTTTTCACAATATGCACTGTTCCAAACAATGCTTTTAATTAATCCCCAAAGATTCGTTAAATACTACCTTTTTGTCTGTTTTGGTACTGTTCAGTGCATTCTCTGCATCTCTGGTCCAGATCATTTGAATTCCCAGAAGTCCTATTTGTGCAGGAAACATTGCCTGAAAGTCATACAGCTTAAATCCTGAATCGTTAATGGCCATTGATGCCTGTCTAATGATGGTATGGATTGTTTTCCTAATCCCATTCAGCAGCTGACCTAACCAGAATTCCACATTGCCCTGAAATAAACAAGAAAGTACTTTTAAATAATTACTTTATGAATAATTCACAAGCCCTACCCAACTTTTTTCCCAGTCCTTCGTACTCCCATTTCCCTCTTTGTTATTCTCAATAAAAGACTCCTCTCCTCCTTCTGCTCCACTGCCCTTCTAGAGATATGTGATGGATTTGGCACTTCACATGTGTACTGCTGAAAAGCTAGGTACAGTAATCGTTACAGAATGACACAATGTCCTGTCCTTTCTGGCCTTTGCTTTTGCTGTTCACATTGGAAGGTTTTCCTTCAGCTAGTTAAATAACAGCATGATGCAATACTGTCGGTCTCTGAAACATAAATCTACTTTAAATCAAGTCATGAAAAACTGCAATGTATACTTCCATTACCTGAGCTAAAACTGGTTCAATAATATTGACCTGTTCTCCTTCTTGAGATTCAAACAATAAAATCTGGTCGTAGTTTTTTTCATGAAATCCCACTCGGTTAACATTGTCAAACAAACTTAATAAATGTGCCTACAATAGAATCAGAAAAAAAAAAGCTCCATAAACTGATCTTATATGGCATTATTATTTTCCTTTAAAAACTGTATTAGAAGATTCTATAAAGCTTTCCGTAAGTGAAAGAAATTCTCTCAACTAAATAACGAAATCCTCCATGATCCTCACTTACTAATATTGACCCTAAGAATACTACTGCCTTATTACTTGTACCTGAATAGTGTGGGAGTCAGATGCTTGACCAAGGATTTCCAGAAGAGCAGGGTCAGATACAAAAAAAAATCTTGGAAATATTAACCGTTTTTTTTCCAAATACCCAGTCAGTGATTTCTGACAGATTTCCAATTGTTCCAGCAAATGTGGTAACAACTGTGCCAAAGTCTCATCTCCAACACAGCATTGCACGATGTTTGATGTTTCATGGGCTCTCTGCATAATTCTCTGCCATGATTTATCAATGTTCTGAAATCTTCTGGCTTCCTGGAGTACATGAAAAATGCATTAGCTCTTCCTCGTGTTTGTCAAATTGTAAAAATTAAAGAATTCCATGAGACAAGGTAATAGTTTGGTATTTCCCTTGCTGTTCAAGTCTTCTTTGCAGGACTATCATATGAATATTTATAGGCATGCTTATAATGATCAGTGCTTGTAATGACCAGAGTTAAAATTGCAAGAGAAAGAGTCCAATAGGACAGCTCTGGAAATGTCTTTTACTTCATATTGGGCACCAAAGTTGTCCACATAAAAGGATTCCAGCACACACCAGAAAACTCAAACAGCAGCCTTCTCAGAACTGACAGTCTTCTTAATAGCAATACACAATGTCATGTAATGGCTGCTCCAACTTACTTATGAGGAGTAAGTTGTTAGTAGCAATAACTGAGAAACAAAAACAGTATAAATAGTCTGAAGCTGCCGCACTTGTAAGGTATTGTATGTGAAGGAGACAAATTCTCAAATCCTGAGAGCTGGAGAATAAATACTTTTCTACACTGGATATACTGACTTTAAAAACTCTTTCTTCACCTACAACAAATGAAATGTTAATGGGATCATAAATTATCTGAAAGCTAGAAGAGATCTCAAGAGACCATCCAAAGCCTGTCACAAGACGGGATCATACCCATGCCACTCTTGAAGAATATCTGTCTGTCTTATGTTTAAAGGTGCTCAATGTTGGAGATTCAGAAGCCTCTCCAGACAATCTTTGCTACTGGTGGCTCTGTTTTAATATCTAAGCTTAATCTTTCTTGTGTGTACACCAGTGGCTTCTCATCATATTCATAGATCCAGAGAACACATTGTTTTCTTCCTGTTGAGGGCAAACCTTATTTTTGTTAAAACTTATGTCTTCTCTTCAGTTTTTCCTCTCCTTCAAGCCAAACAAGCCTAGTTTGATGAATCTTTTCTTGTGCGTCATCCTTCATGGATAGTTCCTCATTCTTATCACCCTCTTCTGTGCTCTCTAAAATTCATCTATGTGTTTCTTTGGCCAAAACCAGGTACAGTATTCTAGTTATCGGTTATTGCTGTTTATGCATTCCACTTTTCTGCCTGCATTTTAGACATGAGCAATCTAAAACTCATTTTCTGATAGTACTATGACAGACAGTGTCAAAAGCCAAGATATATAGCAACTACTGCTTCTTCTCTATCCCCAAAGCTTGTTGCCCACCCTAAAAATAAATCAGATTTGTTTGACAGGTTTTGCTCCTAACAAATCCACACTGACTGTTACTCATCTCCTTGTTAACTTCCAGATGCTTACAGACAGTTATTTGTTGCAGTATTCATCCAGGAATTGCAATTAAGCCCACTCATCTATTATTACTCCTCCACCAAGCTGTTCCTTCTCCTCTTTTAAAGATAGTCACCACATTTGCTTGTTTCCAGAATTCTGTTTCATGTATCATTCTCCTAAGAAGTAGCTTTAGCAGTTATCAAATGCCTCAGCTGTGCTGCAGCATTTGTTCATCTGCAAAAACTGCTTATTAGTTCTCTAATAAACTTTAACAATAAAAACATCTCATGAACTAAAAAAATTGTATCACTATTTTAAATAACAGTTAAGAAAACTTTTCTTAACTTCCAAAAACTAATGTCAGTTCTTGAAATTGTAAGCCTTTAATTATAAAAGATGTGGCCTGAAATAACTTCATATTTAATAATTTTCCAATAAGCATGGTTTTGTTAAGTGACAGCACTGGTTGATTCACTGCTACGAAACTGTGGTGTGCTAGAACTATATGAAAACCTCTCATTAGGAGATGCAACAGAGAGAATGACATATTCTAGTATTTCTCTTCTGCAGGAAGTCAGATCATTCCTTAACTCTTTTGCAGTTGCTATCATGGAAGGTCATAATTGCCTTTTAAGAGGTCGCAATAGTTCACATAGATTAGCACACACACAGCTGCCCAGGTTTTGGAGCACCTCTCTCTGGGACTTAGTTAAACTGAGTCCTATGAAGTACAGAATTCATAGAGAAAATCTGTCATTCTATTACTACATAACTTAGAGCATATAAACATGTGCGCACAGGAAGAAAGTGATGTTGGCATATATGGGAGAAGTGATACATCAGTTTTGTACCATTAAATAGTCCTAAGCCCTGTGCTATCATATGATTCACTAATATTAGAAGCTGACTGTAACATTTAAGCCTGAATTACAGACAACGCTGCTGCTGTAGGTTTGACCAAATTCTAAGCAGTTCAACCAGACAGCCACCATTTTGGCAAAACTTCTTCTGAACTGCCTATGCACAGCCCACAAAACTTACATGTATTATAAGCATTCGCAAGTAAACTCTGGGATGTGGCTAATCTCTTGGTACAACATATTGCCATTAACATATTGTTATCACAAATCAACATACTTGAGGTAGTTGTTTTGCAATGTCTCCACCAACAAATACAGCTTCAAGGTAAATCCAGAGGTTTTGTACAGTAATCCAGTTTTCAATTATCTCTGCAGTATTGGTCAACTTCTGAACCCACTGTTGTATAGTGGATTTAAACGGTGCATTATACCTGTATGAACATGAGTTAAAGTGAAAAAGAACCTAAGATGATCATTGTTTACTTTTGGGTTTGATTAGATTTACAGAATATGTGCATTTATTAAGTTTTGTACCTGTTGCTCATTAGCGACCCCAATATCATGAGGCTGTCTTCCACCAAAGCTATTTTCTCCACTATATCTGATCCTTTCAGAAGGAGTTCTCCTCGAGTTTTGAATTGGCCAAAACTGAAAGCATGAGTACTCCATTCACTGATGACATGCTTCAATTTTGCTTCAATATCCTTTTCTTTAACAGCACTGATGCAGATATCCTGTGTAAAATTAAACTAGTAAATTATGTTCCTCTAAGGCTAATATAATGCATTCTTATAAAGACAATAAAAATTCATTGGCTAGATCCAGACTTCAGTGTAATTTCTAGCTAATGAAAATATACATTGAAACACGTCAAAATTATTATATTACAAACTAGATTATATTATAGTACTACCTGTAACTGGAACATTTTATGGGCTGTACTCTATCTTCACTAGCACCTTACACTTTTAAGAATTCACTGACTCAGTGAATCAGTAGGCAGAATTTGTATTAAATATATTAAAATTTGAAGTCAAATATACCTACTGAGGGGGGTTAAGGAAAATACACATTATCAATCAAAACTAATAAAACAGTCCAAGAATAGAGCATACGTGGATAACATGACTGCCTGCTACTTCTTGAAGACAGTGAGAACAGGACTGTCAAAAAATTGGTTATTGCATCAGTAAGAAAAGGAGCAGCTATTCAGATTGGACCCCAAATTCAGGTTCAGGAGTATATTGGATTCCATCACAGGTTTAAAGTCTTGCCTTGAGTCTGAGGCTACCACTCTAAACCATTCACATGGCTTAAATTCTTATCTGGAAATTGAGTACAACAGAGGTTTGATTGCATGTTTTTGTCTTAGAAGTGTTCCTTTGTGGAACAAGACAAATCATAGAATCATAGAATAGTTTGGGTTGGAAGGAACCGTTAAAGGTCATCTAATCCAACCCTCCTGCAATAAGCACAGACATCTTCAACTAGATCAGGTTGCTCAGAGCCCTGTCCAAACTGACCTTGAATGGTTCCAGGGCATCTACCACCTCTCTGGGCAACCTGGTCCAGTGTTTCACCACCTTCATTGTAAAAAATTTCTTCCTTCTATCTAGTCCAAATCTTCCCTCTTTTAGTTTAAAGCCATTACCCCTTGTCCTATTGCAACAGGCCCTGCTAAAAAGTTTGTCCCCATCTTTCCTGTAGGACCCCTTTACGTACTGAAAGGCCACAATAAGGCCTCTCTGGAGCCTTCTCTTCTCCAGGCTGAACAACCTCAACTCTCTCAGCCTGCCCTCACAGGAGAGGTGTTCCATCCCTCTGATCATTTTTGTGGCCCTCCTCTGGACCCGCTCCAACAGGTCCATGTCCTTCTTATGTTGGGGGCTCCAGAGCTGGATGCAGTACTCCAGGTGGGGGTCTTACCAAAGCAGAGGGGCAGAATCACCTCCCTCGACCTGCTGGCCACGCTTCTTTTGATGCAGCCCAGGACACGGTTGGCCTTCTGGGCTGCAAGCACACATTGTCAGCTCGTGTCCAGCTTTTTATCCACCAGTACCCCCATGTGCTTCTCGGCAGGGCTGCTCTCAATCTCATCATCCCCCAGCCTGTATTGATACCGGGGGTTGCCCCGACGCAGGTGCAGGACCCTGCACTTGGCCTTGTTGAACCTCATGAGGTTCACACGGGCCCACTTCTCGACTCTGTCCGGGTCCCTCTGGATGGCATCCTGTCCCTCAGGCATGTCAACCGCACCACTCAGCTTGGTGTCATCTGCAAACTTGCTGAGGGTGCATTTGATCCCACTGTCTATGTCATTGATGAAGATATTAAACTGTACTGGTCTGAATACGGACCCCTGAGGGACACCACTTGTCACCTATCTCCATCTGGACTGTTGACCACTACCCTCTGGATGCAACCATCCAACCAATTCCTCATCCCCCGAACAGTCCACCCATCAAATCTGTACCTCTCTAATTTAGAGAGAAGGATGTTGTGGGGGGACCGTGTCAAAGGCCTTACAGAAGTCCAGATAGACAACATCTGTAGCTCTTGTGCACTGATGTAGTTACTGCATCATAGGCGGCCACGAGGTTGGTCAGGCATGACTTGCCCCTGGTGAAGCCATGCTGGCTGTCTCAAATCACCTCCCTGTCCTCCATGTGCCTTAGCATAACTTCTAGGAGGATCTATTCCATGATCTTTCCAGGCAGGGTCCTGACTTGACTCTTCACCTGCCCCATATCCCTCTGGTGAACTCCACCAGTGCATGATCACTGCAGCCCAGGCTGCCTCCAATCTTGATGCCACCGGTTAGCTCACTTGCATTGGTGACCATCAGGTCCAGTATGGCGTCCCCTCTGGTGGGTCTGTCTATTACCTGGCTTAAGAAGTTATCTTCAATGCAGGCTAGGAGTCTCCTGGATTGCCTACATCTCACTGTGCTACTTTTCCAGCAGATGTCGGGGTGGTTGAAGTCCCCCAGCAGGACAAGAGCCTGCAAGCACAATGCCTCCTGTAGCTGGAGTAAGAAGGCTTTGTCAATAGGCTCCCCTTGATCAGACAGCCTGTAGTAGACACCAACCACAAAGTTCCCTTTGTTGCCTTGTTCTCTCATTCTTACCCATAAGCTTTCAACCTGCTTGTGGCTATTCTTCAGAGACAGCTCTTCACACGCTATCCATTTCTTGATGTAGAAGGCAATGCCTCCGCCCCTCCTTCCTCACCTGTCCCTTCTGAACAGCCTGTAGCCATCGATAGCCACACTCCAGTCATGGGATTCATCCCACCAGGTTTCAGTAACGGCAACTAGGTCGTAGCTTTCTAGCAGCATGGCATGGTGGATTCCAACTCATCCTGTTTGTTGCCCATGCTGCATGCATTGGTGTAGAGGCACTTCAGCTGGGCTGTTGGCTGTGTCACCTTCTTACAGGAACACCCCTTAATTCGCTTGAGGTATTTCACTGGTGTATCCCTCTTGGCTCTTATTACCTCAAGAGACCCTGGTTCATCTCCATAAGACTTCAAGTGTGCTGCAGTGTAGCCAGAACTGCTCAGAGCAACAGGCTGCAGGCCCTTGCTTAGCACGCTGTCCCTCAAACCATTGCCTGTCGTCCCACAACTTGTTACAGGCAAGCCTGATATTGTCCCCCTCTCCCTTCAAACTTTGTTTAAAGCTCTGCCTATGACCCCCACTAGCTTGTGAGCCAAGACCTTCTTCTCCCTTTGAGAAAGGTGAACCCCATCTGATGCCAACAAGCCTGGTACCGTGTAGGCCATCCCATTATTGAAAACCCCAAAACTGTGGTGGTGACATCAGCCACAGAGCCATGTATTAATAGACTGGGCTCATCTGTTTCTTCCAATGTCACTGCCCGCAACTGAGAGGAGAAAGGAAAAAATAACCTGTGTTCCAGATTCCCTTACCAACTATCCCAAAGCCCTGAAGACAGGACACTACTATGGAGGGACCACAGATTTAGCTAAGTGACAATAGAACTGAACTTAGAAACTGTTGGTGTTTTCCTTCTTTATTTTTAGCTATACTTTGTTCTTGCAAAACATAACGAATATAAAGCTAATGTACTTGCTAGATAACTACTGTCCCCAAAATGGACGAGACAGTAGCTTTGTAGCTTGTGCTCATTACATAACCCTTCTCAGTGCTCTGTGCTTTTGTGAAGAGCCACTTTTGAAAGACAAAAGAACCTTGTTCTCCTTTAATCCTATATCCTCCACTTCTACTGTGTTCCAAGGATTTTGAGCACTAAACAGGATCAGACTTAGATCAACTATTTTTCTCTCTGATGAGACATATAAAAGGAAGAAAAAATTATAAGTAGGCAGACCCTAAACCAGAAGCATGACAGAATCACACGACTCTTAAAACAAATTAATTCCTTCTATGGAAGGATTAGTGTAATACCATCTATCCATTTAATCCTTCTCCAGAATAAAAAGTAAATAAACTAACCATCACTGCTAATACCAGCTACCAAAGTCCATTCTGCAAAAGAACTCTCCAACTAAAGCCAAATTTTTTAGTGTTACAAAGCTGACTAGAAACAGGATTCCAAAAGCACAAAGCCCCAGATCACAAGTTATTCATTAAAAACAGAAAAGTCCATGTACCTCAATATCTTCTTTATATTTTAATAAAGAGGCATCCATTATGTTTCTCAAAGTGAAATTTTCAGAATTAACATCAAAGTGATGCCCAGTTACTTGTGCAATTCTTTCCCAGTGTCGTGACATCATTGCCTAGAAAAGTCCGTAGGAATAAGGGAAGATTTCTTAAAATTGTGTTATGTTTAGGACTAGAATGATCACATACTTTTGCACTGCATCTGTTAAACAAATAGAAGAGTCTTGACTTCCATTCCATTGGAAGCATTAATAGTTCTTCTAATCACATTATGAAGTCTTTTGTTTTACTCTTCTGTAACTAAGCCTAACTAGATTTTTGCCATAAATATACCTGCTTTTATCTACAAAAAAGAATTATGGAAAGCATGTTATAGCCATACAACATAGTCTTCAATAGAGTTTTCCAAGTGAATCTTATCTCCAAATTATTATGCTGAACATACTTTGTTTGCCATCATTTCAAGCAAAGGACAGCTCTCTGTGAAGTCATCAATTTTTTTTTTTAGGTCTTGAAAAGCTTGCCATTCCTTCAATGCTTTCGGTAACTTACGGATTCTTTAAAAAGCACAAAAAAGAAGAAATATTTTATTCTTAAAAATCACAGTGTACCATTTAATAGTACAATATATTCCCATTTTTCAACCAATGGACCAGTAGACTGTAAATAAAAATCCAGCTGCAAGCTGGCAACATAAAATATAGCTGATTGTTTCTGACTGCAGGCATGAAGTACGGCTAAAGACAGTAAAAATCACACTAGAATGGTTTCTATTTCCGTTTGAATTAAAGGAGGTTAATTTCATGTGCAAACTCAGGTCTGAACTTCAGCTTTTGCAGTGTCATTGTTTTATCAAAAAAATTGAAAATGCACCTGATTTTGTAAAGGCGAAAAAGGATTAAACAACACATATATTTTTCAAGCAAAATAAAGTACATCCTAAACCAAAACTGACCTGCTTGCAAACAGAAAAATACTTGTTTCAACAAACAAGTCCTATTTTATACCTAGTTTGTACAAAAGATATTTAAAGAAAAATCTTCCTTTATGCACAATTTCAAGATGAAAAAATATTGAAAATTAAGAATCTCTTTTAGTATGAATTGTCACAGCTCCACTTGCTTCTAACAAGCCATGCCAACTTTCATCTGCCAAAGCTATGGACCAAAGACTGACAGCAGTTCTCTTACAGCTCAAAAAGCTGCATAAAACCAAACCATAATGAAAAATTCCTTCAAAGAAATTCTCCATTTTTCACAGCTCAAAATCAGACAGATCTGTTATACAATGCTGGAGCATGTGTGAATTCTTCACTGCTCACTGGTAAGAGGTAGATGAACATATGCATACTGTCATAGCACTGCAATAATCTCTGTAGTCTTTCATCTTGAATCCACCAATAGGCAGTATTAAATATGCTAGAGAAAAGCACTGCAGAATGGAAATTTATATTCTGCCATGTACGGATAAGGCCTTAAGAGGCAGTTCCTGGCTACTTCTATGCTGAGGCACAACAAGTAACATTCTTCCAAACTTTGTCTTAGGCTGGCAATTGGAAGTGGGATCTCTTAGCTTGGTAATAAAAACTGCTGATTTTTTAGGCAAATACCTTTTTTCTTTGTTTTGGTCTCTTCTAACAGCAAGTTCCATAGTTACATGCTATGTTAAAAAACTACTCCATTGATCAGGTTTAAATTTCCTTCTTAAATTTACCAGACATTCTCTTTACACTATATTACAGTAAAACATAAGGGGAAATTTTTCTCTATAGCTGTTATTATAAACTTCTACAATGTTCCCCACCACATCTGTTTTCTCTAAATATTTATCCTTTTTATCTCTTTTTAAATGGATTTATTTTCACCTACAGTTATTCTTGTGATTCTTATTTTCATGATTCTAGGTTTTCTATTCTATTACTATTTTTAAAAAGGGTAGCAAAAAAGAACATTAAAAAACTATGCATATCTTTACAATTATGCTAAAACACTAATTGCATTTCCAGTATTCCTATTCTTTTCATAACACAGCATACCATCTCAGTTACCTCTGTGGGTACCCCCTGTATACTGTTTAAATTTCTCCAGCTTTAAAGAGAATAGCTTGCCACAAAAATGCTAGCAAGCCTGCCAAAGAAAGGATAGTACTGGGTTAAACTTCTATTACAAAAAAATATTTACAGCCTATTCATGGTCACCTTGCTCCAAATATAGCTCAATACTTGAGAGGAAAAAAAAAAAAGTCACACTTGAATTAAAGAGAAACACATAACTTTCAAAACTGTTGTCACAGAGTGGCTCCCTTCAGACTTCCAGAAGAAGGAAGCATAGAGTCCTATTAACCTGTAAAATATAATTAACCATAGAAAAAATGATGATCCAGATTCCAGAATTCTACTGAAATGTCATCAAGACTTATAAGATATTGTCCAAATGCAAAAGTATATAAATTTTACTTACATTCATTCTATTATTTTTTTTAAAAAAAAATGAGGTGGGTTTTTTTCAAATTAATGACTAGAAGACAGTTGACTCAGTTTTTCCAGAAAAAGAAGAAAATCTCCACTTCACTCCAGTGTGTACAGAAATGGACCCTGCTAAAATGGTGACACACTCAAAATACCATATGACTAAAATGCCTGAGCACAAGTAACTTTTCCTATACTTTTCAAAGATTTGGGATGAGATGAAAAACACAGATTTTATCTCAGTCTCTTGAATAATACCAAAATGTAAACGAAGTCTCTCTCAGGTCACGTTGGAGAATCCAAAATCAAAAGCTGATCGAACTACTGGTGAAGCAGAGACACATACACTAGCTGCTCCAGAAGAGAAACTCTGCAGAAGAGAAAGCTCTTTATATTGAGTACGAACTGGTCTCAACAGAACTCACTGTGAAAGTGATCAGAGCCACTCTGTAAAGAGGTGAAGAAAATGCTTATACAAAAATAATAAAAGAAGAAAGAAAACAGAAAGACAGTTCACATCTTTTTTCCAATAGATATGCCCAGGATTAAAATATTGCACATTTATTTTCCAACTTTTACACGTAATTTGGTTCTTATGTATATTCTGTAATTCCCATTAAGAGTAAAGCATAGACTGGTACAGAGAACTACTCTGAAGGAATGGATGCACAGAATACTTAAGACCTGAATATAGACTCTCCACTTTTGCATGTAACAAAATTCCCCTTTTCTAGCTATGAAGGTTATTTATACTTACAACCACCTTGCCACAGATTTATGTACCTTATTCATTAAATAAGCTACAATCTACTCTGTTGGTATACCCCAACAAGCCTAATGTGACTCACAGACTGAGCTAAGCAAGGTCACGCACTAGCTGCCTATTGCACTGCAGTTGGCAACTAATGCAGCTGTGTTGAGCACTTGAGCAAGCCTGAGCTTGACATAAACCAACAGAGCAATTTTCACAAACTAATTAACACAGAGAGCTGAGAAATAGAAATTGTATGCAATTCAAAAAATAATCTTACTTGTTTTGAAAATCCAGAAGTTCACTGTTAATTTTTTCAATATTTAAATCATTCCAAAGCATTTCATTGTATCCGTCGATATTAGCAGTAACTGAATTATAAAGACTGTAAAGTTTCTGAAGCAATGAAAGCTCACGTTTAATTTTGTGAAGTTCAGGATACTCTGTTTCAAATTTTAAAAAAAGAAATCTGTGAATATTAATTAGGTACAACGGTATTCATGAACATAAAAATCCATGTATATAAAATTGGTATTTAATAAATGTATGAAATCAGACTTGCAGTCTTTTACATAGTGTCTAGTAAGGCAAACTTTTCTAGTTACATTATATAAGAACATCAGATTTTGATGCACGATAAATTTTTAGATTGCTGATTTTTTAATAAATATTCTTCTGCAATGGTAGATGTAATTTTATAAGGGAGGTGCTGCATCTATCTCTGTGAGGGAAATAATGTTGAAAAAGTAGCTGAAATGGCAAAGGAACGCACTATAGTTTTAGGCAAGAACAAAATATCCCCTATCTCAATTTGCACTATTTACTTAAGAGGCAGAGGTTGGGGATGGGGGTTGTGCTTTCAAAATAAAAATATAGAATATGTTACATGATAAAAGCATTTCGTTTTTCTCATATCTTTGGGAATTCCTATTTAAATATATTGTGATTATTGCATATGTCTTCAGACAGGAAAATATACTGAATTTACTATGTACAAATTAAAGTGCTTATCATACATTCTGCTGTAACTTTAATTCACACCACAGTCTTCCACACTTGAAGTGTGTCTGACATAAGAATATTACAGATCAGTTGCACAGCCCAAGGGAATTCATTATAATCTGGAGCAGGGACAACTTGAATACTTGGGCAACATGTTTCCCAAATTTGGACATAGAAGAATACGGACAGGAGATGCCCTTAGCTCTGAACAGAAAAAGCAAGAGAGCTAAGCAGCTGGACCCTGAGATACATGGAACAGTGCGATATTTTTCCACCTCATGTTTATGCATGTGCAGACTGAGAGCCAGTTTCACACAGCTGCTTTTCATAGGAAAGGCAATAATAATTTACTGCAAGGAATTTTTCTACAATGAATCCAGCACCGAATGCATTTAGCAGGACTCACAAGAAAAATTTAATAGCCTAGGACCAGGTATCCATATAGCCTGAGAAACTACCTGTGATAGGAAGACCAAATAATTCTTCCCCACCAGAAAGAGAGATATATTTCCTCCATAATTCATCAAATTTGGCTTGAAAGATCTGTAATCTGTCACTTGCTTCATGGGGAGGAACATTCTCCTCACTGGGGCCCCTGTAAAAGACAAAACAAATTCAGTGCAAGCATCAACCATACAGGCTTCACAAAGAAGCACAACAGAACCCAGACCTTGCTTACTGAACAGTATTTAATATTTTCTAACATTTTTTCTATAAATTTTCACAAAAGACACTTAAAGAGAAAATGCAAAGTATATTCAGTGTGCCAACATTACACATTGAGTAGTCCCTGAAAGAAAACCCAATTTCTTTTCCAATAATAAAATTCATCTGGGTTACCATACATATTACAAACAGCTAAAAATATCTACAAATGTTTTGTCTTTGTTATTTTCCATTTATTTTCTCCTGTAAAATGCATTTTAATGATTATTTTCATTTACATTATTAAAAAGGGAAAGACAGCATGTATATAATTCATGGTTGGAAACTGCGGTAGCTGGGACTAGAACCATAATTAAGCACTCAGAAAAATAACAGAAAAAATACGATTTTGCCCTAATGAGTACATCTCAGCTGGAGGACTGGGTGTAAACCCCACCTCTTATCCCAGGGACCACTTCTTGGCTACATCATAATATTTTGGGATGAGAACTGTAAGTATGTCATCTTCTGTTGTGCCATGGTTATTTCTAGAAAGAAATACAGGCACACGGGCCTCAGAGAGCAGTGCAGCCTGGCTGCTTGGAAAGGAAAATGGAACCAGGAGATAAAAGCAGTAACAAGGTCAGCAGGGGCAGCCAGGGCCTGGTCCCATGGTACCTGAGCAAGGAGAGCAGGGCAGGCCTGGGGTTGGTAGTAAGGTTCAAACGAGACTCCAGATCTTTAGACAAGTCCACGATAATTACACAGAACCAAGGTCAAGCAGGGAAGGTGAGTCAGCAAGTCAGGGTCAGGAGCAGGTCTAGTGAGGGTAACCAGGATGAGACACAGTCCAGTGGTTACCGGGCTGCTCTGCGATCAGGCTGAAAAGTGAGTCTATGTGTTGGGATCAAGGTTTAGCTCAGCAGGGTCCATGGCCAGGCACGGGCATGACTGTGACACAGCTGGAGCTGTAGATCAGAGGACCAAGCAGTGAAACCTCAGTTTAAAAGCAAATCCCACAGGAAGGAGTGTTAGCCTTCCTGTTGCCTCCCAGCAGAGCTTCGTGAGAGTGCTCTGTCACCAAAGGAAGGAGGAAGCCCTCAGATCCACTAGCTCTAATTTGGCCCTGAGCCCAGGCAGCTGAACCTCCAGAAAGGGGGATGCTTTCAGCGTCCCTACAACTGGTAGCAGCCACTGAGTGTTTCCATGAATTCCTCTGGACAACTCCAAGAGCAGAACTGCAGGCAGCACTTTGCTTATATCCACACTGGCAACCAGGTGCTCTAGCAGGTTGCTTTTAGGTGCAAATTCACCTTGTAGACACAAACTGGAGTCTTGAAGCTTGCACTCAAATGCACTGCTAGTTTGCCTTCAAGAAGTTTTGCTCCTGCTGAAGGCAAGGTTGAAGCCAAACACCTGGTTACCATTTGGACTACCCTGCTTGTAACACCAATGCAAAAGCACCTGACCTAGGAGAAGAGTGTATATTCTCCAAGGCCCTCCAGGAGTATGTGTTCTATGTGTGTACTGAATTCTGTTCATAACAGCAAGGCAGACTGCAGAGGCAGTACATAAAGCTGCTTCACATTGCCCACAGGTGGGCACTGCATGCCTAGGGTCAGCTGCTGACATAAACTTCATTGCCATAAAACATGCACTCTGCATGTATTGTCCTAGAACCATAACAGATCACAGGAAACCAAATTCTGGTCTTTACTCCTCCGTTGCTACTGTAGAAGTGTCCAATGAACAACACAAACTCCACAACTTAAATTTAAAAAAAAAAAAAGCCAAAGTGAAATTAGAAGTAAGACTGAGTAAGACTCAGTGCACTTAGAAACACCCAGAACTGGAATCTCCACTCACATCCCAGGCACTACTTATATACTTAATATTAAATACTTGCTTCAGTGCTTTGTTGAGTTTAGAACCCGCAAAAAACTTTACGTTTGGACCTGGATTGAGATTTTTTTTTTTCTCTCAACCTATTAACTCCTCTGGAATTTCACCGATTCCAGCATTGAAATTATGGGAATGGATCTGTGACAGTAAGAGTATCTGCCCATCTTATATTATTCTGAAATTAGGCTTTTTTATCAGCTGTCATATATACATTGAGGTTGTTCTGTGTTTATTTTCTGAAGCCCTTTAGATATATCATTTTTAACAATCACTAATGAAGCATAACTGTATTGCACCACAGGTCACCTACTTTTCTTCATAATCTTTGTAAAATTCTGCAGTATCAATGTAGAATTTTTGAACACCACTCAGTAAATCTGTTTTCAGTTCTGGCTGTACCTTCAGCAGTAAGTCCTCAACCTGCAGTGCCTACATGTAGACAAAGAGGAAAAACAGGCATAAAAGAGGCAGGAAAAAAAGCATAGTGTTTTAAGAATCACAGAATCATGGAATCACAGAATTTTCAGAGTTGGAAGGGACCTCTAGAGATCATCTAGTCCAACTCCCCTGCTGACACAGGAATGCCTAGAGCACATTACTCAGGACTGCATCCAGGCCGGTCTTGAAAATCTCCAGAGAAGGGGACTCCACAACCTCCCTGGACAGCCTGTTCCAGTGCTCTGTCACCCTAACCGTAAAGAAGTTTTTTCTTAGGTTTGAATGGAACTTCATATGTTCCAACTTGTGCCCGTTGCCCCTCGTCCTATCACTGGGAACCACTGAAAAGAGTCTGCCTCCATCTTCCTTCAACCCACCCTTTAGAAACTTATAAGCAAGAATAAGGTCTCCCCTCAGCCTTCTCTTCTCCAGGCTAAAGAGTCCCAGCTCTCTCAGCCTTTCCTCATAAGGGAGGTACTCCAATCCCCAATCATCTTTGTTGCCCTACGCTGGACTCTCCAGCAGTTCCCTGTCCCGCTTGAGCTGGGGAGCCCAGAACTAGACACAGTATTCCAGTAAGAAAACAGTTTTGTTCTAGCATTTCAACATTAAAAAGGCTGATGATAACTTTGCTATATATGTGATTTGAGAAATAATACAGCTATGATACCTGTGTGTTTAGGTTCTTCCAGGCATAAGCCAATCCATCAACTCTTTCTGTATTTCCATCTTGAAAGAGCAAATTGTATTTATGAAGCACAGAATAAGATTCTTCTATAGGTCCAACCGTCATGTCAATTTTAATCTCATTCTCTCGGATTTCCTTTAGGGCTTCCATTGCTCCCCGCACATCATCAAGGTCACGGATAGGTCTGCTTAATCTCTTGCTAACATTTTCAATGAATGAATAAATTTCATCCATGTCTGTGGCAGACTTTTTATTCAAAGCTAATCCAAATGTTCTTTGTCTTGAGCGGCATTCCTGAATTAAGGCTATTTTCAATGACTCTGTTGCAATATCCACTGATTCCAGTACACAGTGATTTGGCAGTTCTCTGATTTGCATTTCTAATTGCTAAGACAAACACAAGCGATAAGCTTTTAATTTCACTACAATTTCTCTGAACAGTTCATTTTTATTAAAGACCTAATACTTACAGAAAAGTATCTGATTTGAGTTTGGAATTCAGCCATTGTTGGTTTAGTATCTATAAATTCCCTCACTTTTTCCTCTGGATCCTATATAAAAGAAGTTTATTTTAATTATTATTTAGCATTGGTGTTACAATAACCTATGGGGGACCCAGCTGTCTGATATACTGTGCAAACACAAATGATCCCTCTCTAAAAGAGCTTAAGATATAAGCATTAAGATCAAATTATTTCACTTCAACTGCTTTTCCTGACTGTTACTTTTTAAAGCACTTGAAATCTATCCGTAACTCAAAAACTGACACAGATCAGGATACTCCTTATCTATCCAAATACTACTATGAAATTTACAATGCAGCTGCTAAAACTTTCTGGAAATATTTCCTTCCCAGTCTCCCTTCTGTCTGCAAACCCCCAAAAGCAGCTTACATCCTCTAACAGATATTTAAATGGTAGCGATTGTACTCAGCCATCTTCACTCTTCCTGAAATAATGTTAATTAACCACAGTTTCTAGCTATAAATGGTCTGGCCATTTGGAACAAGCACAGTTTGGCAGGGAAGGATGGATCTGAGGGAAGAGGGAGCATTTAGCTTATTGAAGCTTGTTTAAAGGGAACAGAGCACTGAGCATCCCTCCTTTTCATAAGGTAGGCCAGTCTCTGCAGAGGTGAGAACTTCAGTTTCACCAGCTCAATAAATGTGTTAGTTTCTTGGTTCAATTACACACAAATGATCTTCATCTGGCTCAGTGACATTCATCTACAGTCTGCACTGTGAGGTCCCTGAGAAGCTATTATGGCTTCTCTGGCCACTAATGAGTTACCAGTGACCGTTCCCAGTGATCCCACAGAAATGATAAAGATGGGGGGAAACAGTGCCAACTCCGACGGAATTTTAAGGTTAAGGAGCAGATTAATTAACTATTTTAGAAGATTTTAGTAAAAAGGAAACATTATCATGCTACTGCATCATCCAATCTGATTGTGCCTTGTCTGGGTAAAATGACATAGGATTAATATGTGGTTAGCTCAAACAATGTCTCCAAAAACTGAGAAAAATAAGCATTAAGAATTGGAACCCCAGAAGCCATGAAGAGGTGAAAATTCCCTGTCTTAGCCTGAACTCTAACTGCAAAAGAGTGAGGCGTGGGAACGTGGTCATCTATGAGTTGGTTTAGGAAGGGGAAGTTAAAAATAGCAAGCAGTTACAAAGATAAGATTAATCCTGTTTCGATTGCTTGTTTCTCAGCCTGACTAAACCACATTTGATAGGTAAGACCAGTAGTTGTCCATCCACACAGAGTTGAATTTCACTAGTCAGAATGAACACAAGGTTTTATTTCATGAAATATCTCCTGCCAAAACACTCCGCGGAGCTTTACCATTTATGTGACTGGACC
The DNA here is from genome assembly GCA_008921705.1 of Burhinus oedicnemus. Taxonomy (NCBI): domain Eukaryota; kingdom Metazoa; phylum Chordata; class Aves; order Charadriiformes; family Burhinidae; genus Burhinus; species Burhinus oedicnemus. The sequence goes on along the minus strand of VFFE01007061.1, from coordinate 1,181,301 downwards.
CACTTCCTAATGAAGACAACTCCATCAGCCCAGATTCTCTTCTGCTTTGGAATGTTTATTACTGGAAAGATTTCCTAGATTTAGTTTACCATTTTTGTGAAGAAATAGAAAAGCTGCTTTCAGCAGTGGTTGCTGAAGAAGAACTAGTCAGTTTAATATTCAGGAGCAGTTTTGTAGTCTGCGATTTCTCAGAGATTCTGCTTAATTATTCTTTTTTATAACCTATGCAGACAAGATGCTGTGAGAAAGATGCAAAAGCATATGAGAGCATAAGCTTGTTTATGCTCCAATATTCTTTTTTGTTCTTCCACTTTCTTCCTCAAATGGTTTAATTGGTAAAGAATGACAATTTCTGGTAAATACAAGAGTAGACAGAGGAAGTATTATGGGTATATGGATTCTGTCATGAAACGAATACTTCCTAATGAGCACACAGTCTCCTTATGAAACCCAAACCAGTTTATTTAGAAGATTTCACAATATTGCAACATATTTTATTAAATATGTATTTAACCTTGTTCCAGATGCCTGAAAATTCAGAAAAGCTCTTCAGAAGATCCAATGCTTCAGTTTTAAGAGATAAAATAATTGTATTTAGTTGGATCACCACTTTGTTTACATCCTTATGCTCGATGATCTGCTTGTCTAAAGGTTTCAGGGCCACCATCCTAGTGAGTTTGCTCTCATCACCTAGCTCTACAGCAACAGCCTGTTCAATCTGGCATAAAATAAACAAGAAAAAACATATGTCTGCTAGTTTTAATTATTTTTTTTACTTTATGGAATGCCCAATAATGCACACACAATAAGTACTTCTAAGAACAGACAGAGAGTGCGGAGAAAGCATCCACAAGGAGACTACCTATTCTTAGCTTGGATTTTTACAGAGCTATAGTTCCAGTGTTAAAGCTGATTTTATAAAAAACTGCCATGCAGAGCTCTGTATTAATCACCTCTGAATGACATTTGTCAAATATTCATCATATACAAGTACAGCTGTGCTGTTTCCTGTTCCTAAACAACTGCTCAGGTCTTCCCGCTTTCTTTAGTGTAGAATTACAATCTATACCCATTCTTGGCCAAAAAAAGTCCTGGAGGCAGTGGAGGGTAGGCTGCTTGGAAATAAGCAGACAATTCTGCTTGAGGAAACTTAATTCAACCCACTCTCTCCTAGTTTGGTTTCTTTTAATTCTTTATTTTCAGGACTTGAATGGGGCTTTTTTCACTGAAATGAGGTGATCTGTTTTTCTAGGAAGTCATATTTACAAGGACACTTTTCAGCACAGGTCTACATAGATCTGTATTTCATTACCAGAGGAGAGAATTAAGGCCATTTGAACGCTGCTACTGTGCATTTCTGTACTTCAACAAATTTCAGTTTCTATCTATACTTCAGACGTTCCCAAGGTTTTAGTGCTCATTTTAATGACAGTTAAAATATTTATATTGTATTAACTATAGCATTATAGGTGTTGTATGCAACCTGGAAGTTTAACTTTAAAGGTTTTGCCTGGGAAGACTGATAATAATTTATACTCAGCTAGTAGTACCCATGGATAATTCTCACACATTCTCTACAATATCATCATCATACTTGAACAGTATTTTAAAGAGATTTTTATTAAAGCAACTTTTAATTTTAATATTAAAAACCACCAAAGATAAGTTTTATGAATTATTGCTTTTACATTCAATTACTTGGTATAGAGATGAAAAACTAGGCTTTCACTTAACAGGAAGATCCACCAGATTACAAGTCAAAGTATTGGTACAGAACATATTCTTACGAGATTAAGAAATGTTAACCAAAATACTAATATTTTAAAATAATTAAAATAAAATACTCACCTGCTGCTGTTTATGATGTAAGTAAGCAAATTTCCACAGGGGGATATCTTTGGCTGTTGATAGTATGATATTTACTGCTTTGTTTACAGCACTCTGAAAACAGCAAAACATTCATCTTGAGCAGAGAGAGATTATGACAAATAAGACGGGGGAAAAAGGAAAAAAAAGAAAAAAGGGATCCTCCAAACAATACCAAAACAGAAAAATTATACCTCTATCTTTATATTCTTTATATCTTTATATTCTAATAAGCATGAAATAGGATCACGCAAGATACATTTTGTAAGGGGGAAAAGTACTCCATAAAGCTTTATCGTGTGGTTTTCAAACAAGAACATGAGACCTCTACGAACAGTAATCATAAATCACTAGGCATCATAACTTAATTATAGTGCTATTTCCCCTTGAACTGGTTATAAACATAGTTATTTGTTATTAATAATAATAGTTTTCACATTCACATCAGAATGCCTGAATACATTTGTTTGAATTTGTGATGGTATAGTGTATAATCTATACTGGTAGCTATATAAATTATTATATAACTTCTTCTATCTATGGTATTTTTAAATTACGCTTTATGGTTTGACTTCTTACTGACAACACCATGAAGGCTGCAAATGAAAGAATTCAGCTTCTGATTTTGACAGTGACAATGCTAAATGAAAAGTCCACAAATCAACACCACAAACAACTACTACTTTGTGAATAATTTCAGACATCATAAGTATATGTGTAAGAATTTTGCTGAATTAGTATAAGCTTAAACGAGTGTCCACAGTTTAGGGCTTCAGGCTGATAATATTTTTCTTTACAATTCACTACTGCAGAATGCTGATTTATGAATGATATTTCAAATTTATATCATAGTTTTATACTCTGACAAAGTTTAAGGAGTCCAGGAAGTCAAATCAGGATATATCAATGGCATTCAGTATTCACTCTGAAATGTTTGCCCCTAAGTACAGGGTTGTGAACATAAGTTACTGAGCTTTTAGGAAACAGTTCCTTCTACTAGCCTGCATAACAAACCTGATTGGTGGCTTCCTGTCCTTCGCACCCAATGATGTAATGAATTCAAGTGACTTTTAATCTTTTTTCCCCTTCCTTTTAGTTCTTACACCAGATTAAACTTGCACATGTTGTTTTTAAAAAAGGAATTTATAAATGTTTTACCATAAATGACTGAGATGAGCAATTATTTTGTTACCTGAATATCTTCAAGACTTGGTCTCAAGACAAAATTTGGAATAGCCAGTTGAATTTCAGATTTGAACAAAGGAACCCTCTGTGTTTCTACAAACTTGGCCATCTGATACCTAGAGTCAACAACACGCAATCGATGTCTTAAGGACTCTAAAGAAATCTTCATGCCTAAATAAATATAATATTTAAGTGAGGTTATATTTTTTACCACAATAAGCTTGGGAAAAAATCTTAAAATGCTATTAAAAAATTAAACATATTAGAAAAAGACTCACATCTGACCAAAGAGTCAGTATTCTTCTGACAAAGCTGTCCTATTAGATTATAGTAACTACAGGATAGGCATTCTTGGCAGCGTGTTTTCTGTTTCATGTCAAGATGTGTACAGGCATATGAATCCTGAAGAGTTAAAGGGAAATTCTTAGGAAAATAACAATATTATCCAGCATGTAAGTGAAATATAAAGTATCTGACTAGGTTATAAAAGGTTACTTTTTACACTGTAGAGGTCTTACCTCCAGAGTTCTCCCGGCATCTCCTTTCAGCCTGTGCTTAAGAACATCTACCAGTTCATACACAGAGCATTCCACTTGTTGACTCTGTCTACAAAAACAACCTTACAGTCATCCACAGGAAATATAAGAAATACTCTTTGCTCCTTTCCAGGCACACACCCCCACTCCCACTGCACTGTGAAGAATTGCATGTGCAGGGAAATACCTTTATATTTTTCAGTTTGTTCCTATTGCTTGGGCATACAGAGAATGTAAGACATTAAGATATGCAGACTATCAAGAAACCCATTTGTCAGACTCTATTATATGTGATTCAACAGTACTTCATAATAATTAAGGAAAAATAAGTTATTTTCCAGCTAGTTAATAAAACAGGTTTATCATGATGATACAGTGAGTAATCTGTGAAATCAGAATTAGTAAAATAAAACCAAAAAAATAAATAGAAAGTATCTTATTTTGCACAGTGAGCATAGATATCTTTTTGGAGAAGCACTGAACAACTATTCTGAAAATAAGCACAGGCCAAAAAGTTTGCAGCACCACAAAAACAGGAAGCCTTAAGCTAGCACTAAGAATCAAGCAATTAACATGGGGATGAGATTTCAAGTCTTATCCATCCTAATTTTTCTTGCTACTGACCAGAATGCCACAAGAAGAGAGGTATGAAATGCTAAACACTACAGATGCAATCTTACATCTGCTGTATTCAAGATAACTTGGGAGTTTGTCCCTGGATCCTGAGACTATCATTTTGCTTTAGACTAGCACTCTGTTAAAATAAAATTTAAAAATTAAAATCTCTATGCATAGAAAAGTAATACCTAAATAATCCCTCCCAAATCTGGCCTTCAAATCTATGCAGTGAATAAACCTACTGAGACAGTTTGTGAGCAGTAGAGATAGCAAGCTTTTCTGTCTGTTCCAGGAAAGAAAGCACATCTATAGGTTCATCTTCTGGCAAAATTATCAGAGCAGTGTTCGATATATCCTCCAGAATTCTTTCAATTCTGCATTCCAGGGTATCAGCTGCTTCTTTGACTACATAGTCCAGCTCCCTCAGGGTACTATAAACATTCTCAATAACTATGCAAGGAAAACAAAATGAAAACAAATGATGCAAAATACAGACGCCTTAAATCTCATCTCCTGTCCCCCCACCCCCCCACCCCCCAGTAC
>VFFE01007061.1:1081563-1172227 GCA_008921705.1 Burhinus oedicnemus | reverse complement strand
GAAGCAAACACCATTTAATCAATTGAGTCTAACATAGTAGAAATGTACTCCACTAGGCTTTTCCTCACCACCATTAGGAAAACAAAACAAATAAAAGCTTTAAGTTATGCTATTTTAGAGATAAGGTAACACACAGAAACATTGAAATATATTTAGGAATTCAATTATTAAGAAGTATTTAACTGCGCTAAACAACGTAACTCTTTTCCTGACTTTTCCTCCCAGTCTTGCCCACAAAACAAAGTCTATGCTACGACCTATACAAAGCACTGATGTCCCATTGAGAAAGCTATAAAAATTATATTCTTTCATGAAGTGTGGCTACTATTTGAGGTTAGATATCTCGGTCCTCTTCATTACGGAGCACAGCAGACAGAAGGCTCTAAGCTTAGGTACATGGCCAACAGTGCTGCTATCAGGATTAATACGAGTCAAGCCCCAGAAGGGACCAAAGCACCAGCCTAAGTCATCAGCTTAATGTCTCAAGGGAAGTAACTGTCCTCAGTCACAGAATAATAATGCTGCAAAAAGGAATTCAAATCCTGGAGCAAACACTAACACCTATGTTGGATGAGCTTGAATACAAGTTGCTTGAAAATTGAGCTTAGGAGTATAAAAACAAATCATGTGTCTGTTAATAATATGCTTGAAAGCTTAGCATAAATCCTCCTCTGCCAATTTCCAACCTTCAAAAGTGTGGTTTTCTTTTTAAGGAAAGTCATTGGATGGTCAATTCTTCTGTATAACTGCTGAGCCCACATAATCTTCCCTGTTACCTAAAACACAGAAGATATGAGGTTATATTTCCATTAACTTAAAAACAGTCAAGAAGCAAAGTCTTTCTTCTCTCTCATTTAATTTCATTCTTACAGGTGGTATATTACGTGGTATAGGTGGATTTTCTTTTTGCTTCTGATAGAGTTTTCGAACAAACTCTAAATCTTGGCTATACTGCTGAAGGACAATGGTATACTTCTCATTAAGATCAATATGATTTTCTCCTATCTGTTCAAGCTTCATCAGAAGTTCCAGCATCTGGTCAGTCTAAAAAGGAGGATAGAGCATTTAATACAGAAGATGTTAATAGTTCAGAAAGTCATTGTTCATAAACTGTTATTTTTAACTTATAATGTTATGTAAGATTGTAAGTTGTTTTCTAAGAAACACAGAAAAGTCCATCCAGACAAGTTAGTGAATTTTACTTCTGTATTTTGTCCCATATATGATACATATATTTGTCCCATATATTATATTTACCATAGTATGAACCAAGAAACTGCTACCACTACAGTATAAGAGAACATTTTATTTTTTTCTGACTCTCAAATTGTCACTCTTTTTTTCTGCAAACCGTTGTGGTAGACCACCTACACCTTTACTCATGCTTCATTAACATCTCGTATCATGATCAGGGCCTGAACCAATGAAGAGTACTGACATTAAGGTAACAGATGGCAGAAACTCCTGCCAGTCCAATAGGAATAACTCAAAAATGCAACAGGAAGCATGGGGAACACCAGGATGAAGAAAGAAAACAAACTTCAAAAAAACAGAGCTATAAAATTCCTAAGGAAAGATGGAGCTCAAAACCAGCACCAAGTAAAAATGAACATTATCTTCCAGTACTTCTGCAGGCAACTTTTAGAACACTTGTAATAGGCTTTGATGTCCTCCTACATTATCTCAGGCAGCCACCAGCACAGTACAGAACACTGGCAGTACTGAAGGAGTTCAGTAGGAGCTGTGGGTGCTCAGCCTTTCTGAGCACCAGAACAAGGGGTTTGCATTTGTAAAATTACTTACAGTTACAGCCTTCTCAAACCAGGAATCCACAAATTCTTGTATGGACTCGTACAATGCTGCGATTTGGTTCTTAAATTCAAGGTAATCTTTTTCAAACTAGAAAAGAGTAAAAGAAAAAAAAATCACCTATAGTGTTGCTTTGATTTCATACAAAATTCTTTCCCTGAAGTTTTTGGGGAATTTGCTTTATCTGCCCAGTATATGTGTTCAGCACTGAATTAAAGAGAACAGGGACAACACCAGTAACAAAAGCATTTACATTCTAAGCAAAGCAAACAAAAAATAAGAAGTGTTAGGTTATATGACTAAGGGAGCTTATAAGAAAGATAAAGAGAGACTTTTAGCAAGGCTTGTAGTGATAGGACAAGGAGTAACAGTTTTAAATCTACCCAAAAGAGGGTTGATTTAGATTGGACATAAGGAAGAAATGCTTTACGCTGAGGGTAGTGAGACACTGGAACAGGTTGCCCAGAGAAGTTGGGGATACCCCATCATTGGAAGTGTTCAAGGTCAGGTTGGATGCAGTTTTGAGCAACCTGATCTAGTTGAAGATGTCCCTGCCCATGGCAGAGGGGGTTGGACTAGATAATCCTTAACGGTCCCTTCCAACCCAACCCATTCTATGATTCCATGGAGACCATGGGTTACTGGGGCCTGTGCAAATGTAGAGTCAGCAACTGGAGAGACTGGAGTGTATTGAGGTCTAAGCATCAGCAACCAGAGTAGGAACCACAGATCATAGCAACTAGAGACACTGGACCATGTGCATACTGTTTGGGTGTGTATGTCACATATAATGGCTAGAGAACACCAAACCACACTAGGCAGCAAATAAGACAGAGGCTTGGGAACCAAGTGTTGGAGCAGCCATAAGCCTGGGCTGGATATTGAAGAGACTAGAGTGGTCTAAGAGCTGGCTACCAGAGGCACCAGGAGGCCCGAGACAGCTACCAGAGAGATGGTAGGGTCTGAAGGTCAACTACTGATAAGGTTGTAAGTCTGGACCAACTACAAGAAAGAACTGTTTGCACGTGTGTGTCTCTGTGTGTCAGCAAACAGGAGAGCAAGGGGAACCAGAGGTCGAGTAGAAGGTAGACTGATTGCCTAAGACCAGTGTCCTGGTTCCGGCGGGGATAGGGTTAATTTTCTGGACCGGGACACAGGTATTCCATACCACGTGACGCCACGCCCAGTCCATAGAGGGGAGCTGGCCGGGAGGAGGAGGAGGAAGGCGCGGTTCGGGAGCGGGCTGGGGCTGCGCGGTCCGGTCGGTGAGCGTCGGTCCAGTAACCCTGTGTGCGCATCCCTCCATCACTGTTATTGTTGTTGTTTCCCTCTTTCGTTTGTTGTTGTGTTAAACTGCCTTTCATCTCAGCCCACGAGTTTTGCCTCTTTCATCCGATTTTCCCCCACCGTCCTCGGGGGTTGAGCGAGCGGCGGCGTGGTTCTCTGTTGCCGGCTGAGGCCAAACCACGACAACCAGTTACTGGAGGGTGCATATGGAAGTATAGGTCTGAGTACCAGCAGCTGGAGTGGGGCTGTGGGCCCTGGGGTGGGGTTGTAAGTCCAGAAACTAGGGACACCTGGGTATCCAGGGGCCAGTTATTGGATAGACTGTGTAAGACCAGCTACTGGAAGGATCCATGTTTTCTACTAACAGGCTTTCCTCCTGCTCACCCAGCAAGGTACAGGATGAGGCCGTTAATACTGTTTGTAATTGTGTGACTTCTGTGTTTTCAGTTTGTGTTGAGCTGTGTGGCCAGACCTGCATATAAATGTATTGTGTGTATGTGTGCACGCATGCCTATTTGGTATTACGTGCTCAGCCTTGCAGCTGAGTGGACCTGGGGACATGGAACTGTGACAGGCTCACCTCTGTTGGGCTACCAAATTTGGCAGCACCTTATTGGAAGTAATTTGGGTATTCATCTGTAATAATTTTTCTTGAAAGTCCAAAATACTGAGGACCTACAAAAAGAGTTCAATGCAAACTTCCTCTCAAAGAAAGCACTCCACAAACTTGGAAAGACAGTCCATAATATATATTGCTCCAACCATTTAGGTATAGAAAAGCGACACAATTTTTAAACACCTCCAAACTCCAGCTAACAGTAAATGTTCTCTTTCAGAAAAGAACCACACAGCAAGCATTGCAGAAACGTAAGCCATCAGCCAGTAAGAAGAAAGCCAAAGGTACTCTAGACTTATATGTTTAAAGGAAAGTTCCTGACAGTTCCAAACTACAGTTCAGGATGGCAGGAGAGTAAGTCAACATTTCTAGCACTTCTGTTGTGAGGCTATTAATCCTGCAAAGAAGGAAAGCTCAAAAAGAAGGCAGCTCAATTCCAGCATGTACAGGATGTATTAAAACATGAGTCTGAAGCCCTTGAAAAGCCACTTTAGTTTCTACCACCCTGCTCAGCACTGAGGGTGATATAATTCACTTCTTCCTCTAAAATGTTCATCTAAGTGCCTTTACTACCTTTACTATAATACTGCCTTTACTATTCCACTAAGTGTTTTCAGTAACACTGAGTAACTCTTGCAACTAGGTAAACTGTATTTAATGCGTTGACCTGCGTGAATTAGTTTTCAGTCTGCAGTTCAAAATATATGCATCTCAAAACAAGCAAGTTTAGGAAAAGTTGTTTGTAGCATTACCTATCACACAAAACCTAGTTTATCAAAGATTAACAAAAACATTTGAAATAAAAGCCAAATTTACCCAAACACTTTCAAATTGTATTAAAAGATATGAAAGTATTATTATTACAGCAAAATACTACATGGATTGTTATAAAATTTAATCTTCTTGGCATAACTCCAGTCAAAAGCACAGAATTAAGGGAGTGATTGTCAGACAAGTGCTGAATATATGTACCTCTTTTTTTCTGTGATCCAGAACATCATACTGTTTGGATTTGGTGTTTGTAGCAATGCTCTGGTAATGAGTACTTATCTCTTCAATACCTTCTATTTTTATATGCTGGAGCTCTAAAAGACTTTCCATAATATTGCTTATATCTGAAATCTTCTCCAAACGTTTACAGAATGTATCAAATTTTCCAAATATATAGTTTTCACTAACAATAGAAAAACAACAGAGGGATTGTTATGCAAATCTATTTGTAATAGATTTTTTTTCTGTTTAACCCACATATATTCTACCAGAACTGCTAACAAGTTTCACATTAAAAAAATCTATGCTGTAATACTTACAAATCAAGTAAAAAACATTTTAAAGTAATGGATATAAACCAGAAAATGCTTAATCCTTACATACGTCAATTAAAAGCCTTTACGACATTTCACAGGAGTTACTCTTTTAAATAAGACACTTGCAGGAGATCAAAATATGAATGTACAATACTAAGAAATGCCCCATGCTTTAAGTGCCAACACAGGTAAAACTCCCCTTGGCATTGTGATAGACAACCCAGCCCAAAGATGACTAAATTGCCCTGGATTCTTTCCACTTATATTCATGACTGAAATTTGTTGGGGTTTCAGAACATACATAAACATATGTATGAAATTAACACATGCATAAATTCCCCTGAAGTCCCCTTGGACATCTGCTAAGTCAACAAGTGACTGGCAAAAACCTGTCACTGGTTTATTCCTGAATTAAAAAAAACAACTCTGCAAGGTCATGTTCTGATTATAATAAATACTACATTTTAATTGAGTATTTAACTTTTCTGCTAGCCAGCAGATACAATGACATCTCATTTATAAATTGTATGAATTAGTATGATTCAATATTAGAGTGAATTATTTACCTGAAATCAAATTGTCTGTCCCTTGGATTTTCCTTTAGCTTCTCCTTAATTCTCTGAAAGGATGTTTGGTACTGTTCTTTGAGGGAAATGCATTGTTGTATCCTCTTTAGCAATTCTTCTCTGAGGAAGAAAGCACAGAAGACAGAAAATCATCCTAAGAAGGTCTTCAAAAGAGTATAAATAAAAATAGAACATTTCAGTCAGATATACAACTTTGCAAAATAAGAACATAAAACTATACATTACCTGAAAAATATTCAAAATATGAGGATTTTAAATTTGTTATCTAGATTGGATATTTTCAGTTTAGGTTTTATTTCCAAAATTAAACCAAAATTTTCACAGCGTAGTGGCAAAGGACTTACACCAGGTAAACCCTGGCTATGGAATGCCTGCAGTTTGGCCATTTCTCATCTTCTGTAAACTCGATATTGCTGATGGGTTTTGCTTCATTTGTTTCTTTTTTTTTTCTAAGCAGACAAGACCAGAGAGGTATTTTTCCAGACTACAGTAAGCATGAGGAAAGTCTTTTTTCTTTAAAATTATACACCAGGAAGATCTTGGCTCCTAATGCCAAAGACAGTTACATCTTATACACAGTTGTCCACTAACCCTGAGGTACTAATATACATGAGATATAGATGAGGCATGGAAGTCAGCCATAAGCCATTTACCCAAGACTGTTGCTTCACTTTGGCTTTGTCTTTCACCTTCCAAAAGATCGTTGGGAATTAAAATGATAGTCAAACTTTATAGATTGAAACCACTAACTGGGACAGAGAGAAACTTTTGCAGGCACTGCAGCAGCAACTAAGTAAATGAGAAGAATGTCTCAAAAAAAATTCAGCTAGAATAAACAAAAAAAAAGTATTCTTTTATTTACATTAATTCTTTAGAATAAACATAGCCAGTACTTAATTGATTACAGGTACTTTCTGAAAACTTCCCTTTACCCACACCAAAATACAGGAGGAATCCAATTATTTGTTACTGTTTACTTTTATGTCTCCTAGCCTGTTACCTCAGTGTCACCTTTGACTTGGCTGGAATTTAAGCACAGATATCCTGACTGTCTATGTCTTGATGAAGCTTGTAACACCTTTTCCTTCTCACCTCAGTAACCATAATCTTGCTCCAGTTGTATTCTTTCAAGAGACTATTGCAATCACTGCTTTTCCAGTTGATAACTTTAGATGTCATGCTCATTTTAACCCCTCTCTGTGTTTTCCCCCTTCTCTTTTGCATGAAAACAATTGACTTGTTCTTATAGGATATGTTCTTCCTAGGCTACCTCCACTTAAGTTCTCATCCTGCCGATACGCTTGTTCTGCCAGTGATGTTAGCATTCACCACCCACTTGTTAGGTTTCATACAAACACTTCTGTGCTTCCACTCATGCTGTATGTAGCACTTGGGAGCAGCTCCATGCAAGTAACCATAGAGCAGCTAACTTGTCCCTTCATTGAAATGTCTCCCTCAGTTCTCCTGGCAGTGATGCCTACAAAACATCCAAGGGCATCACAAGGTTTGCTGAAAACACTGTCATTCTAGCTGATCAACACTGCATGATTGCTGTTTTTCCTCTATCCCTCTTTCCTCCCCCCATCTCACAATTCACTTCTTATGCTTCAGATTGCAAGGTCTTAGTATGGTTTAGACTGCAAGCTCCTTAGAGCTGCGGTAAACCTTTTTTTCATTTTCTGTATAGTGACTAACATTTGCTGAAAACCAGGGACTCTTGCTACACTAGTAGATGCAACAAGAACAATAGAAAGGAAGAACAAAACTAGTCTTAGGCATGTCTAACTAGCAAACTTACAGTAAATATAGCTTTTTAAATTTAAGGTGCCTCATTGGCACCATTAACACCCCTCATGTGTTTGCTTATACAGGATTCTTCAGGGAATACGCAGAAAATACAAGTCTGAGTCCCATCCTAACACCCGCATACCTCACTCCAAACAGAATACAATCGAATTGTGATTCTGGTCCTGGTATGCATTGTCCCCTTCCTCAAACTGACTTTCCTGTCCACTAACAGCAAAATATAAATCTTTGATGGAACCTTGCCAGCCTGTCCTCTGAGCTTCTTTATGAAGAACCTTAGCTCCCAGTTCTAATTGCTCAAGTGTGTTTTGGTCTAAAAAATGCCATGGGGACAAAATATCAAGTGTTGTATACTGATATACATTACATGCTTTTCAGTAATAGTTTTTTTCACACAACACAGTAAATTTGTTTTTGTAGAGTACTTAATTCTATGTAAAATGAGTAGTCACAAGCTTAAAATTAACATGGGGATCAGTGCCTGGTAGGAGGACAAGGGGCTACTTAAGTTTACCTTTTAATAATCTTGATGACTAATCTATAATTTTACTTCCAGTGTTAACAAAAGAAGATAAAATTCTTAAAATTCTATCACCTGTCCAGATCCCAGATTTTTGAAACACCTTCACATAGATATGTCTTGCAAGTGTTAATCATTTGATTAGTGATTTTAAGAAGAAGAGATGTCATGCACTCTGATGTGTTGTAGTATGGTGATGTACAGTAGATCATACAGACAGTATTCATTAAACTGGGTACATGTTCCATCATTGTTACCTACAACAGGAAACAATAGGAAAGTCAGCAATTCGAATTTCCTAGAAATTAATACAACGGAGAATGTGACAGCTCTGGGAATACGTTTGTCAGTGGATAAACATCTTCTTGATTGTAACACATAGTTCTTGTAGACATCTCATTATAAACTGGACCATCCAATTCATTTGCAGGGATCTAACACACTATGACCAAGAGAAAAAAATGGGGAATGGGTAATGAATAAATGAATAGGTCTTCTTCCAGAGTGGAATTTTCCAGAGGAAAAACAGAGATTGTACTCTTTTTGGCCATGGCCTCCAGTATATGAAGGTGCTGTAGTCTGCTTTGCAAAGGAATATGCTAGCTGAGGAAGAGTCATCCTACACTGCTACAAAACAGCTGGCCTGCTGTAGGAAGGACAAGAAGAAAGTTGGCCTTTGCTCATTTTGCCTAGATCTGTACAGAAGAGAAACCCAGAAGGGTGAGGCATGGCAACAATAATCTTTCTGTTACTGAAGATACTGAACTATAGCATTTTCTGTCCCACAGAAAGATTCCACAGAAATGCATGCAAGCCAGATATATTGAGAACCCAGAACAAGACACAATGACTGGTCTAGAAAAGGATAAAAAAAGCATGGTATCTAAAAGTCAAGTCAATATGGCACAATGGTGAATATTTGCAGAAGAAAAGCAGTGTAAAATAGCACAATGGATTCAAACAGAGTTCAAGCTTTGAAAACAATATTTAGAAAATTTGTAAGCAGCTGGATTATATGTAAATCTTCTGAACCATGTAAGCTTAGACAGCTTTGCTTGGTGGCTGTATCTTCAAAATTAATCTTCTCACCTAAAAAATGAAATCTATGACCCATGTGGTTACGAGAGTAAGTTTTATCACTTAAACCAGGATGAAAGTAAATATGTGCTACCTGGAAGAGAAACAGCTTTAACCTGTAAAATAAGTGGAAGCTGCCCAATTTCAGCTCAACTGAAGGCTTAAGATCATTTTATGATATTTGCATTAAAACAATCATGAGTAACTGCTACCTGAAGCATGGAGACAGGACAAGGTACCATATGTAAAGCCTAACCTCACAATGACAATTCGTCTCGGTATCAGGTTTGGAAAAACTTAATCTTTTGGTTATTTTTCCCATGCCCTTCAATTATCTTCTGGAATAACAACTGCCTCCTACACAAAAAGTAGAATTATCTCTGGCTTATTATCTGTAAACCCAATTCACTAATGCCAAAGGAGTTAGGTTGTCCACTAATCATTAAGCATAGGAGTTAGATACTGAAAGAAGAAGTATCTTTTTTTCAGCAGCAAAAGCCTTTCCTTTCTCTTCTGAATTTCGCATTAAGTGCTTTTAGAGTACTACTTACAGGTGAAGCTTTGGCAAGTGGACCGAAAAATTTATCCAATGTATATAAATATCTCACGTTGTCTTTAGCTTCATTGGCAGCAATTGTTATGTTACCATCCTGAAGGGAAACAGAATTAATACTGTTCAAATTTACTGAAAAAGTTCTTGCACTTCTAAAGTGCATGCTACCACAAGACTATGATTCCATCTTGCAAACATTTTTCTGCCAGAAGTTCTCTCAAACAAGCCATTTCTTTTTCACTTAAGAAATAACTGCTTTTACATGCAAGAATTGGTAAGCTCTACCTGGCAATAGCAACATTTTGGATGTGATTTAGAGGAACTCCTTACTCAGACCTCCAAAGCTTTTCCTTCCTGATGGAAGTACAATAGCATGGGTTTGATAATCCAACTTACATTTTAGAATGGTTTGGAATGGTTTTAGCATGGTACAAGTGTTTTTTAAATTACCAGTTCTACTGAACTTAGACAAGTCCTTGAAATACACCAGGGTGTTTCCCACCATTTTTTAATAAACACTTCGTAGGGCAAAGGAGTTCACAACTAATGCCTATATATCTTTCTATTCATAACAGGTGGAACTATCCAGTACTTAGGAGGCAATTCTGTAGTTCTGACTTGTACTGATTCTGTACAGACACTATCATCCAAATTCTATTTATCATAAAAGTCTGCAAGTATGCTGAGCACAAAGTAAAAAACTCAGTAAAATGACACTGTTCTCCTGTCTATTTTCAAAATGGTAGAATATCTTTGTAACTGCTATAAGATTTACATTCTGGTGGGTTTTGTGGGGTCTGATTGCCTGTACATTGTTTGCAGCTTATTTTCTGGCCTGCCTACAATTTTGACTGATAAGTTTACATTACAGATATCCACTTATTTGAAGTAGCAGTTATGCTACAAAAAAACAGCTGTTGATAATCCTACAAGCAATATGATAAACCTTCAGGCATCTCTACCATTGGCCACCACAGGGTATAGCTGGAGAGAGACAGATGTTGTATTGCTGCATCGCTTTACTTTTGCACAACCGTTCCACCCACTATGTTAATGAAAGACACATTACAGAAGTATTGACTTCTTTTCAAGTTATCTATTTAACTTCAGAATCTTCCATGTTAAATGTTTCAACAAACAAATAATAAACCACAGTACAAAAACAGCATAAACCCTCAAAACTATTTTTATCATTGTGTGTTCAGTTCTGTGTGTATTACAAATACAGTACTGTACTCATTTAAAACTTTTATTAAAACATAGTAATTACCAGCTCTTTCCACTGCTTTAATGTCTTTGATCTCGCTGCCTGAAGAATACTTATAATTTTCTTTACTCTTGAGCTCTTGATCTCATCCAAAAGGCTTTGAAGAAAGAAACACATTTAAATCTCTCTTTGGAATAAAAGTTTATATTTATTTTTAAAAAGCTTTTTTTAGACTCTGTGAGAAATAATGCAGGAGTTTAACCTGTTAAATGATGACATTCTTGATTTCCAGTATTCCAGCTCTGCCAATGGACCAATGTCATCGGCTTCTCTTCTCATTTGTTCACTCTCCACTAAAACTTGTCTGATCTGTTTGATCCAAATCATTACCACTTCTTCAAGTTTCTCAACGACCTCTGTGTTACTGCCTTCAAAATCACAGAATCGGACAGTCTCATAATTATGAAGAAATAAACGCAGACTTTTAACTACAGAAATGAAATGTCATTGGCAAATGTAAGCTGAGACTCTTTGTAAGCTGAGTATATTCAAATCACCAACCAAAACCAGGAAAAGATAAAGACTATAGCAACAAGATGCATACACATACAGCTTATATCAATCTACTCTGTTACTGTCGCATATCCTTTACAATAGAAACAGTTAAAAATAGAGTGAGTTCATAAGGAAAAAAGTACAGCAATGTGGTTTTGGAAGAATCGTGTTTCAGAGGTCCAATAAATGCATTAGCTATGATATGTGTATTGTTCTGCCTATATTTCATAAGTAAAGACTTCTCCACATTTCTCCCTTTCTGCCATTACAGCCTATTCCACATTAAAAGCATCACATAAAGGACACCATTATTAAGAGTCACAAAAAACCCCTATCATTTATAAGTCAACACATATTTTAGATTGTTCTAGTGGCTTAAAGAGTCCAGTTCGCTTCATGCACTATGTTTAGGACTCATGGACTTTACACTGCTAAATGGACGTAAAGAACTTGTTCAGCCATATAACATTATTGCCTCATCTTAAGAGCCACTAGTTCTTCTCTGGAAGCTGTCCTACCATAGGCTCATGTGGGGTTGAGGGGGATTGCAGAAGTATTGACTGGTTTGGCATTATTTCAGTCAGAAAATTCATCTGGTGATAAGAAATGGAAGAAATGGTGGAAGGCTACTGTTCAAAGAGACATAACTACTCTTTTTCTTACATATCTGTATAAGAATTTATATAAATACATCTTGCTTTGACTCACAGCCCTCAGAGCTAGACTTAATATTGGATAAGATTTCCCCAGTATCAAAGAAAGCAAAGAGTATACACACTAGTAGTTGGCTTCACTTGGCAACTACTTGGCCAGCAAATTAGGATGAACAAGCCGGTGTGTACATGATATGACAAGGAACTACCTAATCTTTTAAGATCCATGAATTAAAGGACAGGCAAATGATTGATGACGTTACAGTTACACAGTCAGAAACCTGGCAAGAACAAGCAGAAAAATGTACATAGCTCAAGGAAGATGAAGTATTTCTTAAAGGTAAATTTTTACTAATGACATAACATTTATTTTATAAACACCATCATTGTGTTTGCTTTGCTGTAGGAATTACTCACCTGCAGCTATGTAGTCAGATGGGTTCTGTAAATTGCTGACATAAGTATCAATATCCACTTTTGTGAGCTGAATTTTATCTTCTATATTCTGTCTTGATGATGACAAAGTACCCACAAATTTCTCCACTGAATACAGAAAGTCTTGTATCTGGCTGTTCTTCAATCCTTCTTTCACAGCTCCCCAGTTCTAATTATTTTACGATTCATGCCAAAAAAAAAAAAAAAAAAGAAGTTAAAACAACGGTCACACTTTCTTTTGTTTTTTGAACACCAAAGGCATTTTATTTTTCATTAGAAAGGTATTTCTTATTCATGGCAGTATATAAAGATTTATCAGTATGCCCTTTAAAATACACTCATCAGTACTACTGCACAATTGCACTTTACTTTAAAGTGTGCATTGATTTAATTATTCTGTTAGACAAGATGAGACAAACAAGTATGAGGCTTTCAAGAAACAAAAATATCTCCCTGCTCTCACTGTCCTCACACTGAATTGTTGGGGTTTTTTTCAGTCTGATCTGGCATTCTCTGAACCGAGAAAACAGATTCTAATCTCCCTTCCTGCTCCTGGGTCAGAGAAAATGGTAGCATATGTTTAACCACATATGATACCATAAGCCTCAAGAGACACTGAGCTTTATTATATTTCGTACGTCTGAACATATACATCTAGAGACAACAGAACCAACTGTGATGCTTTGTGAGTGCCACAGAACAAGAACAACTTGAAGAAGCTAGATACTCTGGCTGTGATACAGTGCTTGCTGTCCACACTCTAGAATAAAATAATGGACTGATCTTTTGTGCTGCAGAAGAACCTGGCACTTCTTTCAACACAGGCTTAATCTAGTTTTAATTAAATCATCACAGTTTTGCTTAGTATGGCTGCTATGCTATGTTGTCCTTTGTCGTGAGCATTAAGCTGGTGCTATTGCTTGAAAATAAACAGTAACTATATGAATTTCAAACACATACACAAATTGCATGGCTTTCAGAAAGGCCTATATTAGACTTGTATCTTTTTGTATCCTCTTTTTATGTTCAACTGATGCACAAAGGGGACTACAGCAGCCACTTGCCTTCATTCCAAATGTTCTTGAGAAAAAAGACTATTAGATTACCTGTTGTGATTTAAGTGCTGGTATCATGATTTGGGACAAGAAAAATTCCAGGCCCTGAAGGATATTTCCATTAGTACAATCAAATATGCCAAAATTCACCTCCTTTGGGAAGAAACAGAAGTTAGAAGACTGCATGTAAAATTCTGCTAACAATATAATATTTGAGTGAAATTCAGACACAACAGACATATACAGTCCATAACTACGTAGGTTCTATGAGGATATTGCCCCCCAGCTGCTGAATGTGGACTGGACAGAGGCTAAAATTCAATTGGAAATACCAAGACTTGCCCTTAAGTTTGAGTCACCAGAAGTATCATTCTCATATTGTAGCAACACTCCAGCAACCAATTAAAATGAACCATTTAACATCAAGGCATTCATTAATCTTAAGACAACATATGTCTATATTTCTGTTTTAGAAGAACAGCTTCCATCTATCATAAATGCCTAAAAAAGGACAACAAATGTACCAGGCAAGAAATTCCTCTCTAAGTTGCTCAGTTCTCTCCAGTTCATTGTTAATGTGAAGCAAGAAGCAGTGAATTGCTGAAGCTGAGGACAAGGAGAGACAGTACTGGTGAGTGGAATTTTACTGCAGAACTTGAAGCATAAATTGGAAGAAGTGAGGGATTGCATCTTTTCCCAATGCTATTCATTTATGGACTGGTTGGCTTTTCTGTTACTGGCATTTTGCCTACAAATGTATACATTCTGAATATGGGTCGTGTGCTTTCTATGACCCATACTGACTAGCCATTTTGGCTCTGGGTATTTCTCTTGTTAGAAGACAGGGAGTCTCATTCAGAACTTCTGACCTGTACAAATATACACTGATTTTGCCTACATCATAAAGAATGCTCAGTGATACAGGGGAAAGCGTACCGAGTTCTGCCCTGGAAGCTTCTACTCCCAACTTTTGCCTGTGCAAAGACAGCAATTCAGTGTTTTAGGAACGGCAACTACAAATGTATTTTTGTAGAGGCTTTGACATTCTTGGCTATCTTGATTATTAATATCATTAATGTTTTCCTTGCTAGTTCCACACTTGCATGCAAAAGAAGAGCATTTAAGACAATTAGTTGTTATGCATGGGTGGAATACTATTTCCTAACAATATTACAGTTTCATAATCCCACTAGTGTACAAAAAGGTAGAAAGTCCTTTCTCAAAAAGCGGAGGAATTATGGATGACAATCAATGCTTGAGGAAGTGCTTACGAGGAAGAAGAGTAAGTTTCTTTGCATGTCTGAACAGGCTCCCTGGGAGGCAATGTCCACAAGGTTTTTAATCAAGAAATGCCCCTAAAATACTTCCTTCTGCAAAAGGGTGTGCTAGCAAAATAGCAGAAGGGAAGGACAGAAGGGTAATGGAGAAAGGAACTGACCTCTATTACTCCCCTTCAGATGCTTTTAACAATGTCAGTTACTCCCATAAGAGAGTGTTTGCACTTGTTACAGGGAGGGGAAGGCAGGGAAAATCAAGTCTTTCAAGTCTGTCTGTTGATGATAATCTGTAGGATAAGGTCAACATACAAGCTGATCCTTTTCTTTCCACAGGACGCTGAAGATTCAGCTGTTTCTCTTGAGAAATGGGGGACAAATACATGTATTTCTAGGGGGTTCTCAGATTCTCCTTCCAAATGTTCCTACACAGCTCTTCAGGATAACCCAAAATTTGTCAAACCAGTCTGAGCCTAAGCTCCAAGCCTCATCAGTGTGAGGACCGGCTGACTGAAAAGTAGGGTTTGTTTTACCTTCTATAGCATCTAAAAATATTGCCTCACATAAAGAATGAAGTTTGATGACAGCTACATGACAGGCCTTGCCAAAAGAAGGTGATCATAAGAAAACGACAGAGAGAAGGCACCAAGACAGCTAACTGAAGAGTTTGGACAACCATTCTGACAGGTACCCAACTGAAGCAGCACAGCAGGATTGAAAGGGCACGAGAAGAGGAAGCCTAGAAAGTACTTTTGCACCCCTGGATGAGGTATTTGTAAAAATATTGTTATAAAGCAAGTGACTGACAGAAACTGAAGTACTAATTTCCATGACTGTAGCTGGAGAACAAAGTTACTACAGCTTTGGCCTGCTGAAACGGAACACGTCAACCTGTTAGTGATGACTAAGGAGAAAATCTGTACAGCATAAAAATAAGTGCATCAATATTTTTGAGAATATGATTTAAGGCTTATTGTATTTTTTCTTTAATGTCTATTCTTAGATGTTAGTATCTGAATGCTCTTTGTAAAAAACTATTGCAAATATTTCCCAAGAACATGAGTATCTTTGAAAGTCAGAAAAGACTGTTACAGTAGTTTTCTTACACACAACTAAAGCTATTTGAGGCAGCTAAAGCTTACTTTATTTACTTTCAAGTATGATCTTTATTTTAAAAGTTTAAAAGATAGAGTTATTGTAATTTTTTTGTATCTAATTTTATCTAATTTACAGTTATTGTAAACCTTTAAAAGTTTAAAAGATACAGTGCAGCATTTCTATAATTTAGCCTCATTAATTGAAAGGAAATCGCCTGGGTTAGGTTTTTATTCCCTATTACCATTAAAAATTATAATTTAATGACTGATTAATAATTAATTTTCATTAATTAAAATCTTGTTTTTAATAATATTGCAGTAGCTAATTTCCAAATCATTAGAACATTACTTTATCATAAATACTTATTCAGACAAAAAAGAACTTTTATTAAACACAGAACTAGACATTTCATGAAAGTACTCCCCACTTCTTTTTCTGACTCTAGTTGCATGAATAGAGGTCTAAGAAAATATTAAATGCACTGCAAACACTGCATGATTTTGGTCTGACCTGGGAAACATTTGATGCAGTTATAACTTTATCTGATGGCCTTAGGAAAAACGCACAAGTCCCTGTAAAGTTCTGTAAAAAGGACAAAATGCATACAGTTAAAAAGAATACATCTGTACAGAAAAATTTACTTAACAACTTTAAAACGTACAGAAAACAAAATTGTAAAAAATTAATTACTCAGAAAAGTAGGATATTTGAAAATCTGTCCCTCTCAAATCAAACACTGTTTTTTCTCCATTTGATGTAAGAACGTCAAAAATGCTCTTCTGGGCAGACCAGCCAAGTATCGCATCTCTACCAAGAAAATGCAGTTCAGGGAGAGATTGCAAGCTAGGCTACTTCCCGGGCTCCATTCCTCTTGTATTCCCTGACCACCTGCAACTGCTGTATGAGAGCTGTTAGATGACATATTCCTGTCTAGTCATTTTAGTATCCATTTATGGACCTATCCACAAGATTGTCTAAACCCTTTCTGAATCTGCCAACATCAATTCACAGAAGCAAATGAAACACCCTCAGCTTTCACATATTTAAAGTACTTTTCACAGATACTTAAACCAGAATGGATCATCTTAAATGACTTTTATTTCATTTTTTAAAGAGGGAATTTAAAGATTACTAAAAAATTCTGATCCAAATATTTTTTAACATGTATTTTCATCTTTTTGATGGACTGAAGTAATGTAAAAGTTTCAAATCAGTACTGTAAAAATGCTTATTTTTAATCTATTAAATCTAATAATAGTTCAGCTGTAACAAATTTTAAAAGCCATTCCAATTGTTGCAATTGGCAGAGGAATGAACCTCACCTCCTCTGAAAGCAAGAAAGAATTTTTCAGCTATGTCTTTTCTAACATAACAATGCTAATATAAGCTCATTGGGGCAAAAAAAAATAGACATCACCATGCCTTATTGAAAGAAAATTGTATATGGTACACCCAATTCCCCCCAAAAGAGATGGAAAGAGAAAATTCATCAGAAATCTTAATGACTACTCTGAATACACTGCTGCATAATGCTTAGACATTACAGTGAGGAGGTTGTTATAAGAATTCTAATGGAATAAAGGAAATATTAAAGGTATTTTTGGACCAATGTGCAGTATTATTAAACCACTGAAGAACGGCACTTTTAAACTAGAAGTGCACAAGCACTGGGAAATACTTAAACATGCAGTCATTAACAAAAATGTTAGGACCTGTGTTTTTTTAACAAGGGTTTATTTGACCTGCTCTCCTTTCAGGTAGTCAAATCCATTAATCACTGCTTCTTTACTGGTGAATTCCAACCTCAGCTCAAGAAATTTTGGGAGATCTTGCATTATGAGAACATGGATTAAGTACTTAAATATCTAGCCAAGAATTACAAAAAGCTGTTTAACACTGCACAAATGTTAATTTTTTTTCAATATTTTACTTTTCAAATGTCATCTAAGGAATTTTTTAACCATACCTCAGTAGAACCCATGGTAATAAATAACTTCTTCTGAAGTAAACTGTTCGTTGACCCATCTGACCTCAATGCATTCGACTTCTGCTAGCAATTAAATTATAAATGAGAGGTTAATAAAATAAAAACTATTATCATACAAATACTTCATCCTATTTGAATATGTGAATTATAACTAAGCTCATTCTGAATCAGTCAGTAATTCCCAGATAGAAATCATGAGGCTGGCTTTATCTGGAGAATAAGCTTTGCATAAATTTCACAATCCCTAGTAAACAGTTTCATAGCCCCGTTCTTTCAGAAAACACTCAAAGAATAAGGGGGAAAAAAATCTCAGAAAATAAAATGAAATTAAATCTGAAGTGTTTCCTACTTGGAAACAGATGTCTCACCGAAAGAGTCACATGCCCAGTCTGCAAAGTTTTAATGTAATTGTGAGCGGGACTCACAAGGAACACTGTCAGCTAGATCTTGCCAACAATGCAAAGAAAGTTAGTTTTCTGCCCATGTCTTTAACTATACAACACTGAAAAACTTTCTCTCTGGGAAGCCTTGCTGCCACTGGTCCCTCTCCACTGAGATGTATCTACAACTTCTTCTCTTTGAGGCACCAAAAAAGTTTAAGCCTAATAAAGACCTGCTTTCCTGTAATTTTTTGTCACGTACTTTGGAAAATAATCTATTGAAACTTGGAAGAATGTAACAGAAAATAATATGGAAGAAGCCTGCAGGTATATCTCTCTTTCAAGTTGAGGAAAGGCCTCTTCCTAAAAAGTCAAATGTTCACCTCCTGCTAGACTAAATGTGTGATGTATGACGCACAGTGGTGGCTCCCCATTTCCACCCCAAATCAGCATCTTCTAACCCCTATGCACAGTCTCAAGTGAACATCGTGCACCCAAGCTGGTGAAAAAGAGAGGTAAGCTGCACTGAAGAAAGAATCTTTGACAAATCTTGCTAAGAACATGCCTACTAGGTCAGGCCAATGGTCTGCCCTGGCCAGTATTTTGTCTCCAAGAATGGCCAAAAATGGGTAAGAACAGGGCAAGCATGTACGATACTGCCCCTGAGTAATCTCCAATTCTCCAATATGTTTGAAACCAAACTGTTGACAGAACAGTCAATTTAATGAGATCTCTTGACTCATCAGAATGGGGTGGAAGATGTTAGAGATGGCATTCATACTTTCCATCAGAAACATTTATTTTTGTGCTATGCTGCTTTTGCAACAAAATTTTCATAAATTCATATTTTAATGGTTTAAAAGACAATAATAAAACAAAATTAAATGCAGAAATTAAATGTTTCACTTAACCCAAGCTGGGCATTTATTTATGGCTTGTCAGTTAAGGAAAACAATTTCAAGATTTTTAGTTTCCTCTGATTCAAGTCAGAGAACAACATGTTCATCCCAGAAATGTGCACGCACACTCCCAGCAAAAGGAAAAACTGGTTAAACTGTTTTGACAGCTGAGCTGATTCTGTGCTTTGCAAAGTCTCTAAGCAATTCAGTAACACTCAAAAGTTCTTTAACTTATCTAGGTTATAATGAATCTGTAATTCATTCTTGCACTTAACTGATGATCAAGCATTATCAACCAGTTTTTCTTCCCAACAAGCCTAAAATACCACCACACGGTGAGCTGGCTGACCCTAACGTGGCTCCTCAATGGCATAACCCGAAAGGACTGAGGAAGGACTTCTGCAGTTCAGGAAGCCCACAAGAGTCATATTAGGCAATTTCAAGGTCACTTGGCACCTTCTGATATCACACACTCAGTGGAAACTGAAGAAATGATTTTGCTTTTTAGGAAGGGGCTTCTCCTCCTCAAAATGGAACAGAAGAGAAATCCATCTTGGGGACCACAACTACCTTATTTCTAGTTATAGTTTTCCAAGTTTATTTTCCACAGAATGGGACAGACCTGAACATGAAGCCACCTTAATTTGGAAAGAAATTGTATCATTTTTCACATTCTTGAATCAGTACTTCGTCCATAGTGGAACTAGTGCAGTTCAAACCGAAATGAGAAGACAAAATGGTTCCTATACAGACAGTTCCCCCATTCCTATAATATTTATGTTAGCTAATCTAGTATTTTTAAACTCTGAATACTGTGAACACTTTGCCTCAATTATCTCTATCATTTTTGAAGTCTGAATTTTTATTTTACTTGGCCATTTTTAAGTTTTCTTTTGTGAAAATAAACAATAACAAACCATGCCACAGGGCATTCTCACATAAGCCAAGATGGCAGCATCTAAAGAATGAGAGCCAAGTTCTTTGCACATTGGCATGCATAGCAAAAAAATCTTTGTTAAGATTTTCTGCATTTTGCAACAGTCATGTGATTTTTTTAAAAAACGCAACTTTGCTTTTGCAGAAGTAATAACAGAAACATACCTGCAATACATCTTGGTAAAAGAAGAGCAACTTTTTAAGTCCACTAGGGGCAAAGAATTGTTCTATAAGTTGAAACTAAAAACAAAATTACAAGTTAATTGTGAAGTAGTTTAAAAAGACTGAAAATTTTGGAAATATATTTAATCATAATTTAATTAATATTTACCTTGTCATCAGAAATAACGGCCTCCTCCACTTGCTGCTCACTTAAGCCTATCCCATCTGCTAATCTTGATATCAAATACTTGTGTCTTTCGTCTATCTGAGCTCTTCTCTCCTCTTTGGTGACTTTGGCTTGCTTGGCTAGTTCTTTTCTAGTTTCACTGGAAAGTACTATACTTTTCTTAACAGTTGTCTACAAAATACAAGTTTGTTATAGAGAGATTCTTTCTCCTCACTTAAGGATTGTATTTTATATATATATATATATTATACATATTTTATATATATAATATATATATGGTTTCATAAACTACTTCAAGCAAGAACATAAAAAAATTACATCTAAGGAATGCAGAAAGAAAAGATCAGTAATAATTATTTTTTAAAATCTTTGTAGCAGTGTGAACAAGACTGAAAAAAGATATGGTGAGTAACATTCTTAAGTTAACAGATAATCTTCAGAAGCTATACAGAAAACTAAAGTTTTGGGTAAATATGTCACCACACTGAGCATTTCCTTCTACACACAGCTCCCACAGACATGAGTATCTGGAGTCTGGGGATGTCTGGAGTGTCTGTGTAACTCACAATTTTTATTGGAGAGAAACAAAGATAAATTACATCATCCTCCCAGCACTCTAAACTGGGAATTGTAATTGATCAATCCTGATTTACTCCTGGATTAAACAAAAACCAAAAAAATGGCCAACATTGACCTTTGCCTCCTACCACCTGGTCTTACGCCAGACTCCGAATGGATGTTTTACATCACTCCTATCTCTACCTACATCCCTTTGAGAGCAGGAGACACCAAGAATGCCTGAATACTTGTAGTTGTTGGTCAGTACCATTCTGATGTCTCTAAAAGCTACATCTTTTCTGATTCACCATTCATTATTCTCCCATATAGGTCCCAGCTCATCTATGTCAGTCTTTTATCATCTCTGGCTTCCATTCCAACAGCTGGTTCTCTTGTTCTGCATATGACTTCCCTGATGCAGCAGGACCTTCTTCAAGTATTCTTAACCAATATTGATTTTCATGTTGGCAAAGAAAGGGGATTAACCAGTGGATGACTGAAAAAACCCCCAAATAACAAAATCGCAGCAACACACACTGTGAGCAGCGAAAGTAAATGGCCTAACACTGTATATACTTTTGAGTGGTTCACTGTTCTTTGTCCTTGTAATTAACAGTAACTGAAGAAACTCGGCACCCTCCAATATTAGGCCAAACTCTTGTCACTGAAGATTTCAAGAATAATCTGTACAGAAGAAAATTTAGCAGACAAAAGGTAGCTGAGTCACCACCTATTTTAACATGAAAACACTTGCCGGAAGAACAGGAGTCAAAGGTGATCCTGTGACAGCAGATCCTAGCTCAGTGCTCCTTGTCTTCAGGTCCCCTCCACGTCTACGATGCTTACTTTCTGTGTCTGGTTAAAAGAAGTGACAAGTTCCAATTATTCAGGTATATGCACAACAAATGCATTTACAAGACCTGCAGTGTTGTGTCTTAGTATCTGCTGGCTAACTTCTCAGGCTGGGGAAAACAAGACTTGAAAGGAACATTAGAAAACCTATGCCTCAGCAGAAACCCTTAGAAGCTGTCCTAGGGAAAAGATGTCTTATAATGGCTTTTATCTCAAGTTCAATTGCAAACAATCCCTACTGATAGCAGTAGAGGTAAGAAAAAGCAATTTAAGCTAAGAAATCAGTTCTGGAAAAAACAGAGACTCTGAAATATTGACACTTTTCACACTTGCTATTGTCACCCAGTTATTCTTCTTCTGTTACTTCTTTATCTAAATTCTGATTGTCAGTCTCATGCATTTCTGACAAACTTGCTACTTGCAGAGACTTGCAAGATAACTTGAGCACATGGAATATCTGAAGAATAAAGATTGCTAATATTTGCAATAAAAACAGAACGTATATCATTAGAGTGTGTAACTACCTTCTGTTTATTGTTTAAGCTTTCTTAAGAGCTTCTGAAGCCCTTTAAGTTATTTAATAAAAAATTTATTGCATGTCTTTTTCCTAGAAATAAGGATTTGAATATTTTTAAGTCATTTAAGTAACAAATAAGAGTATTTATGTTTTCCTGATACTAAGTACAATAACTTATCTCCAGCCAGCCACTATTTCTCTTTTAAAAATTTTAATTGCAAAGCATTCCTAAATACTGCTTTCCCTCTCCGTAACAGAAATACTGTTTCAGTTAGCTTCAAAAAGATAATTATTTGAAAGCAGTGAACAACACTATTTGTAATTTCTACAGCTTGCTTTTAGTCCAAGAAAAAGCAAACATTTTATTTCTCAGAAGATGATATTTAGGTCCCATCCTTGGCAGCAAATAGGATCCTCAGTGGAGCATGCAGTAGTGCTAATGAGCAGCTCACTAAACTTTCAGGAACTACTGTTTCATTTATTCTAAATAAATTATGAGATTGTGGATAACATTAGTAGTCTAATGGCACTGATTTCCTTATAAATTTTCTTACAGATTGTGTCTCTTTTCCCCTGATTATAATGTGTTATTCACAGAATCATAGAATGGTTGAGATTGGAAGGGACCTCTGGAGGTCATCTGGTCCAACCCCGCCCTACTCAAGCAGGGTCACCCAGAGCTGGTTGCCCAGGACCATATCTAGATGGCTTTTTAGTATTTCCAGGGTGGGACATTCCATGACCTCTCAGAGAAACCTGTGCCAGTGCTCAGTCACCCTCACAGTCAAAGGTGTTTCCTGATGTTCAGACAGCATCTCCTGTGTTTCAGTTTGTGCCCATTGCCTCTTGTCCTGTTACTGGGCAGTACTGAAAAGAGCCTGGCTCCATCTTCTTTGCACCCTCCCTTCAGGTATTTATACATGCTGGTGAGATTCCCTGCAGATCCTCCTCTTTTCCAGCCTGAACAGTCCCAGCTCTCTCAGCCTTTCCTCATAGGAGAGATGCTCCAGTGCATTCATCATCTTCATGGCCCTTCACTGGACTCTCTCCAGTATGTCCATGTCTCTCTTGTACTGGGGAGTTCAGAACTGGACACAGTACTCCAGATGAGGCCTCACCAGTGCTGAGTGGAGAGGATGGATCACCTCCCTGGACCTGCTGGCAACACTCCTCCTCATCCAGCCCATGGTATCATTAGCCTTCTTTGCCACAAGGGCCCATTCCTGGCTCATCTTCGACTTGGTGTCCACCAGGACTCCCAGGTCCTTTCCTGCCAATCTGCTTTCCAGCGGGTCAGACTCCAGCATGTACTGATACCTGGGCTTGTTCCTCCCCAGGTGCAGGACTTGGCACTTCCCCTTGTTGAATTGCATGAGGTTCCTGTCAGCCCATTTCTCCAGCTTGTCAAGGTCCCTCTGGATGGCAGCATGACCCCCTGGTGTATTGGCCACCTCTCCCAGTTATGTGTCATCAGCAGCCTTGCTAAGGGTATGCTCTGCCCCATCATCCAGACCATTAATGAATATGTTAAACAGGACTGGACCCAGTATTGACCCCTGGGGTACACCGCTACCTACTGGCCTCCAACTAGACTTTGTGCCACTGATCAGCACCCTCTGGGCTTGTCTGTTCAATCAGTTTTCAGTACATCTCACTGTCTGCTCAGCTAGCCCATGCTTCCCTAGCTTCTCTATGAGGATCTTACAGGAGTGAAGGGGAAATTCAAATTGTAACTGCTCAGCAGTGGTAATTTGTGACATAGGAACTATTTGGCATGGAGAGCAAGAAGGCCGAACTGCAGAGGGACTTCAGCTGGCTGGAAGCAGGAAGGCCAGAGACAGAACAACTCCCAGTAAGGGAGTGTAGTTTCCCTTGGTGATAAGGTAAGAAACAGCCACAGCATTGTCTTACAGCCATCCTGGAATTCAAGGCTCAGGGTCTACCTTTGGGCAGCAGAGCTGGTGCTGGGGGATGGACCCAAGGCTGGGCTGAGGTGCTCCATGCTGATGCTCACAGAACTGGTGCTGGTGCAAGCGTATACAAGGAATCGCCTCATGAAGTATCTTTGCAGACTTCTCATAGAACAGGTTATGGCAGTAGGACTGTACAATGCATTGTTCATTAATTATTTTTTTTTATATTTCAGCACAAACATGTGTTTAATTCACCTCAAGGGGCACAATAAAAAATTCCCAACAGAAGAATGTCAAAAACCTTACTGAAGAAAAGGTAGACCATATCCACTCCACTCCCCTCACCTACCAAGCTAATCATTTCATTGCAAAAGGCAATGAGGTTGGTCAAGCATTTCTTCCCTTGGTGAACCCAGGCTGACTACTCCCGATCACCTTCTTGTCTTTCATGTGCCTGGAAATGGTATCTAGGATTAGCTGCTCTACCACTTTCTCAGGGACTGAGGCGAGGTTGACTAGCTTATAGTTCCCTGGGTCCTCCTTCTTGGAGACAGGAGTGACATTAGCTTTCCTCCAGGCCTCAGGCACCTCTCCCAGTTGCCACAAAAATTCAAAGATTATTGAATGTGGCCTCGCAACGACATCAGCCAGCTCCCTCCGTGCTCGTGGGTCCATCCCATCAGGGCCTGTGGATTTACGTATGCCCACTTTGCTCTAATCTAATCCTCTTCCACAAGGTCAGGGAATACTTCAGCAAAGTGGGCATACGTAAATCCACAGGCCCTGATGGGATGGACCCACGAGCACGGAGGGAGCTGGCTGATGTCGTTGCGAGGCCACATTCAATAATCTTTGAACCAATTATTCAATCTATTATCACTGTTAATATATTCCAGAAAAGAGATACCACACTATATGTCTCTATATACTATAGAGTATACCATACTATAGAGTACTACTCATTTTAATCCCAGAAAAATGGTTCTAATCATGTTACTGTGATTCAACACTAGGAAATCTGCTAAGGGATCAGAGTTGCACTGTGCATGACCCTGTAAATACATATATATATATATAAAAAGCACTTGTTTATTTATATGTACATATTTATTTATAAAGCTGAAAATCGCACATTGCAGTCCGTACACTGGCACATTCAGAACAGCACGTATCCACCCAGTATATGTAAGTATGTTAAACACTCTACTTAATAATTGGTTTCTCATTTTGTTCCCGGAATCTTTTTCCATACAAAGCCAACATGAAGTACTTTTAAGTACTTATCATTATTTTCTCCCTTACCTTTTTTTATAGCAATGAGAGGTGGACAGAGATCAATGTCGGGTTTGGAAGAAGGTTGTGTTGCTCTCAGTCGTTCTGATTCCTGCTGTGCAGAGCGACCAGGAGAGGAGCTAGGCTCGACTCTTCCCCCTGACTCAGCCTCATCTCCCACAGTCTCCTCCATCTCCACCGCCACACAAAAATCAACCTAAATCAACAATACAGAAAATGCCTGGACAATGTAACACTGTAGCAACCAACCACGCCTTCAGTATTTTTATTCCTGTTATAGCATCAATATTATACACTAGCAAGGAAAAGAAATAAAAAATTTGCTACTTTTGGTTGCTAATATAAAATGAGAAGATCTAAGCAGTTTACCAAAGGATAAAAGCTCCTCTAAGGTTGCCCATTATCAAAACTTTATTTTAATTGCATAACTGTCATTTCTCTCTGCTCAGACTGCTGCAGGTGGGAACTCACGCAGTGACGGAAAGGTTAAGCTCCTTCTTACACGACAGCTGCAGGTCCCACTCCGAAGTGCGGGGCACAGAGTGCCAGCTGAGGCACTTGCTTAATCTCAAGCAGGTTTTTAAGCCTGTGGTCTGCTGGGCGCTTGGGAGTTGCTGGCAGCTGCTATGGCAACCCCTACACAAACGCAGCTAACAAACAACCCAGTCCCCAGGAGGCACCTCGTCTGTCCCCATTTCCAACAGTACCCACCAACCCAGTGCTGATTTCATAACTCCTTGTCTTTTTAAATGCACCAGAGTTTTCCCTTACATATAAACGCAATCCTAAGCAAGCAGCTTCCCCGAGTCTCAGCATTTCTGACGTGCAGGGCCAGGGCAGGCCATAGCGAGCTGCACCCCAGCGGCCCCACCACTCTCCTCAACACAGCCTCTCTCGGCACAGCAGGAACCTGGGTTCTGGGCAATGCGTGAAGGGACACAGCTGAGACAAGGGGCTGAACGAGGACTTCCCCTTTTCTCCTGCCGGGCAAAGCCACTGCCACACAGATCTGAAAGGTACCGCATGATTCGCAGCTTATCCACCTGCGGCACCCTTACTTAGCATGCTTCCTTTCTCCAGATGATACACAACGACCGCCTTACAAGTACCTAAACGGAGAGTGTCAAAAGAGGATGGGGCCAGACTCTTTTCAGTGGTGCCCTGTGACAGGACCAGGGGCAATGGGCACAAACTGGAACAGAGGAAATTCCGTCTCAACATGAGGAAAAACTTTGAGGGTGGCAGAGCACTGGAACAGGCTGCCCAGAGAGGTGGTGGAGTCTCCTTCTCTGGAGATATTCAAAACCTGCCTGGATGTGTTTCTGTCCAACCTGCTGTAGGTGAACCTGCTTTGGCGGGGGCGGGTTGGACTAGATGATCTCCAAGGGTCCCTTCCAACCCCTACCATTCTGTGATTCTGTGGCCAGGCTTTCACTGCAATAGGTTACCATTCAAACCCAAAGGTTTACTACCTAAAACGACTTCTGTATTTTATTAAGCGATCTCAGCGACTTTGAATCAGGCCCCAAAAGTACCGACAGCGCCCCCGACACTGAGAGACTGTAAAAAAAAAAAAAAAAAGGAGGAGGCGCCGCCAGTAGCCCCGAGCCCGCTCTGAGGAGACGCGGGCGCTGCCCTCGCCCCCAGCAACGCGTTGGGCGTACACAGCCACCCCACCACCGGGGCGAAGCTCCTCAGGGAAAGGCAAGCAGCAGTGCTCCGTAGCCACTAAAGCCGCCGTTACCCCTCTTCCAGACGTTTTATCGGTAAGTGAGCGCCCCCCCCGCCCCCTTTCGCGGGGCCGCGCAGGCGCAGCCCGCCCCCGTGCCCAGGTGAGGGAACGTAGCCCGCATGCGCGCCGGCCACCAGCGGGGGAGCGCGGGGCGGGGCTTCGTTCTGCGCCTGCGCGACCGCGGGGGGCGCCGCGGCGGGCGCCCGGCGCGTGCGCAGTGGCGGACTGTCAGTCCGTTCCCGAGGGGCGGGCGGCAGCCGGTAAGTGGCGGCAGCGGCTCCTTCTCCCCCCCCCCGCCTCCCCGCTGCTGGCCCTCTGTCAGCGCCCCGGCTGGTGAGCGCTGGGCTGGCGCTTGTCGGTGGCGACCTGAGTCTGGCACAATGGGGAAGCTGAGGGGCGCTGGGCTGGGCTGGGGCGGGCCGAGCTGATCCGGGGAGCCCCTCGGGATAGTGGGGCCGAAGAGGGTACTGAGGGCTCCTCCGCTGCGGTCGCCGTCCGCAGGCCCCTGCCGGGGCCGAAGGAGCTCGGTGTGGCGGGGCTGCAGCCTCGCTTGCGTGCCCGGCGGCAGGTCTCCGGCCTTTGCCCGGCAGGGACGGGCACCTGCGTCGATGCGAGTAATTCGAGCTGAGGCACCGCCGTCGGGGAGCGCGGCCGGGAGGAGCCGGGCTGCCGGGGGGAGGTGGGGCTGCCGGCCGGGGGCTGCCGCTGCTTCCTCCGAGCGTTGTTGTGAGGGGTTGTGCCCCGCACCTGGGTGTCGCTGAGCGCCTCCAGCCCAGAAGCTCGTTTCTGGCGGGGGCAGGGGCCGTTCCCACCGAGGGCCGCAGCGTGGGCCGCCCCCTGTGAGCCTGTCCGTCCCCGCTGGCTCGCTTCTCGGCTCCGGCCGGAGCTTGAGTCCGGAGGAGGGTGTGCTTGCAGCTGAAGCCTTTCCGAGACTGTTCGGGACTTTCTTCTGTTCGCATCTTCCAGTGCATGGCTCTGAAGATGTTTGTGGTTTTGGCTAACAGCCTCTGTGTAAAGTTGGTGTGCCTTCTTAAAGTTTATGCTTCGTTTTGAATGGTTAGTAGTTGTGCAATAACCTCTCTACCCCAGCAAGTTAGTGTGTAATCAGTTAGGAGATTACAGTATACTGACTATAGGCTTTGTTCATGAGGTCCCCTTAATGTGCCTGGGTAGCGGCTGTGTGAGTTAAAGCTATTGTAACTCTGTTGAATGTATCCAGAGTTGTTAATAAAGGCAGTAATTCAGCATAAAGCTGTCTACTGTAGATACTATTTCTGTAATAAATTCATATTTAAAAATAATTATTAATTGTAGTCTTGATAACTTGGAAATTGATTGAACTAAACAAAAATGGAGTATTCATTCAAAAGTGCGAATGGTAGGAATAGATTCTGCGCCTTGAGATGTAGCATAGGAAATCAAACCTCATTTGAAGTAAACAGGCCATTAGTAGAGAAGTGATGGGTATGGTTGCACAGCTGAGGAGGTAAAGTAGGCCATGATTTTACACTGTAGAAGTAATTCTGGAATATGTGCATACTTATGCATGCAACTTTTGAAGATAGTAGAGATACGAATCTTGAGATAGCGGATGAAGGGACTTGAGATACAGACTTACGGTCTTACAGAGTAGCTCTTAGGCAACCCTTGCCTGGAATCTTTTTTAACCCTGATAAGTTCTAAAATGACTAATTCTAATAATGCTGTGCTGGGTCTGGCTGGGATAGAGTTAACTTTCTTCATAGCAGCTGGTATGGTGCTGTGTTTTGGATTTGTGGCTAAAACAGTGTTGATAACACACTAGCGTTGTGGCTATTGCTGAAGGGTGCTTGCACAGTGTGAAGGCTTTCTCTTTTTTCCTACTCAGCCCTCCATTCCCCTTGAGTTGGTTGGGGGTGGGCAAGAGATTGGAAGTGAACACAGCCAGGACAGCTGACTCAAACTGGCCAAAGGGATATTCCCTACAATACAATATCATGCTCAGCAATAAAAAATGGGATGGAGGAAGAAGAAAGCAAGGGAGGTGGCGTCCAGGGTGGCCGTTGTTCAGAGACTGGCTGGGGCGCTGTTTTGCCTATGATGGGCAATTTCCTTTGCTTCACTTGGTTTTTTTGGTTTTGGTTGTTTTGGTTTGGGGGTTTTTGTTTGTTTGTTTCCTCTTTCCTTCACCTATTAACTGTCTTTTTCTTTACCCATGAATTTTCTTGCTTTTGCTTTTCCAGTTCTGTGCACCTGGGACAGTTCTTCATCAGATCGTTAATTAATCTGTTGAGATTTAGGTGATGCTTTGAAAGTGATACTTTCAGGGAATAATGTGGATATGACACTGTAGTTGTGGCAGCAGAACCTAAAATGTTCTTTTTGATTCCAAGAGTGAAGATGTAAACTGTTCCTTTCCATTTGGAAGGAATGAGGAACTCCAGATATGTTCCTTGGAGTTCTGTGGACATCATGTTTTTGCATCTTTGTTGACTGGGATCCTCCCTGTCTTCTATTAGTAGCTAGTGAAGCTTCAGAGAACAGGTCTGGTTTGATGGCCAGCAAATTTTACCTTTTCTGCATTTTAAACGTAATACTAGTTTGCGTGCATGTCTTGACTTCACTAGAAATTCCACTGGAGACTTAGGTGAAATACTTGATTAATATTTCCTTGCAGACCTGCATCTCTGGTGGACTGATACTGTGGGAAGAACTGAAAACAAAGAGTAGGAAATAAAAAAAAAAATTAAAAATCATCCATCAAAATTGTAAATGGAAGTGTTTTATAGTTAAGTCTCTGGATTTGGAGCTTCCACAGCTATATTCTCGACACTTTTGGTACCAAATTTGTGCTATTGCATGGGGACTATGGTTCTCTCAGCTCCACCAGATTGTAGTTTGGGAAGAGTTAGGATTTTCGCTTGGACTTGCCACAAGATTCATTATGGTTATCTCATTCCCCTTTTAATAGGGTAAGATAGAATCTTTTTTTAAAATTAAGTTCTGCAGTTCTTTTGTTGTTGTTGTTCTCTTTTTTTTTTTGATACAAACTTGCAGAGAGCAAGGTAAATGAAAAACCGGTAACCAGAGAATGTTTCAGGTAAACTAATGAAACAGAGTTAAGTGACTTCAAATGTGATTCTTGTAGAATTCCCATTACTACTGTTAGTAATGCTTTCTAGTGATGCTTCTGTCAAATTGCAGTTTTTATTCCCAAAGTTAGTTCTCAAATTGTCAACTTTGAAATGACACATAGCTATCAAATGAAAATATATTTTCTAAAAACGTCATATTTCTTTTCAGTACTGTTAAATTATGAAGGCAATTTGAGGTCCTAATCAACAATGGAGGAAACAGATAGGGAAGCAGTTGCAACAGCTGTTCAGAGAGTAGCGGGAATGCTTCAGCGTCCTGATCAGCTGGATAAAGTGGAGCAGTACCGCAGGAGGGAAGCTCGTAAGAAGGCATCAGTAGAAGCTCGGCTCAAGGTACAAAGTTTGATAAACCTGAGTGTCCATGGTGCAGCATGAATGTACTTTCTATTATTTTGCTTCTGTCTTTTTCTTCTACATTTTCATCCAGATAGTTTTAAACCATGGACTTTAGTTTTTGCTCTGTGTCCAAACCAGAAACTTTGCATCCTGAAAGTAACACAAACTGATGCTGTGTATCTTACTGAAATTTTATTCAAGCTTTTCAAGTGTTCTTATGTCCTGTAACTTCTACAGTTTGTCCACAGACAGCTACCCTCATGCTGTGTAGCCTGTCAGCCAACAAACCTTTGTCTTAATGATTGAATACTGAATTTGTAACACAAAACTGATTGCATCTGAAAAGTATTGCATCTGAAAGTCAATTTAGTCTCCGACTTTTACGTGGGTTTATGAAAGGTAGCTAAAATCTATCACATTCTTGTCTCTGCCAGAGGTGTACCCCATGATTTTCCCCCTTCTTCACATGTGTACATGTGAGTGCACACATGCACACACAGACTTAGTCTGAAATATGAGTAAGGTAATCCTATGTTTAGTGTCTGTATGTTAGAGTTCTGTGTTTTCTTCCTTCAGTGGTACTCACTAACCAACAGTCATCTTAGACCACTGTATTAAGTAATTCAAGCAGAGGCTTAGAGTGGTGTTTTTGGGAAGTATTTTTGGGTTTATCAGATCGAAATAGCTGATATACACTGTATCTAATCTTATATTTCAGAAAAACGGCATCCTACAACTATTTGTTGGCTCTTTGTGGGAGTCTGCATGAAGTAGAAGAGAGCCTGTCGTCTTTTACAGTTAAAATGTGTTAGCAAATTACACGTTAATTTTTGTCTGTAGCATAGAAACAAAAATTTTCCTGATGACTTGGACTGGGTTTTTCAGATTTAAGGCAGGAAGCATATAGTGGAGTTCATTAATAATGGATCAACTATTTAGTTACTGTGCTCTATTTACAATATATGAGCACAGTCATTTGCCTACTGGCTGCTTCTATAGACAATGATGACTAAACATAACTTTGTAAGTTTTGTAAATGCCTAAATCCACTTTATAGCTAGGAAGTTTCCTTGTGATTTGTTTAAGTTGCCTTAACTTCAGTCATCTATAGGTGGTCAGAAATAGCTGTTCCAAAAAGAAGTACAATACCCTTTAATCCATTCAGAATGTATTTGTGAAACAGGTGATGGTTTGTGATTCAATGGATAGCAAAGAAGTTTTTCCCATAAGAATTACTATAATGGATGGGAGCACAGAGAGGATGTAAGAAATACTCTTGCTCTGTATTTAAATTGCGTATATGTATGGTGTGGAAGATGGAGAGACAGGGTCATCAGGACCATCAGCGGGAGGAGCTGCTGAGTTTTGAGGTTGAATCACTGTTGAAAAACCTCAGCTGCTTCATCTATATGAATGAACACATGGTAAATCTTTTAGTGTGAACATGTTGATGCTTCTTTCTGACTGGATATGCTTTCATCGTTTTCTTCAGATGAATCAGGTTAATCAAGGGTGAAGAGTGGAAAACCAGGGTAGTGGTTGTGCGTCACTCACAGGGATGAAGCAGCAGTGATCTAGAATGGTGTTCTGCCCGAAAAATCCAGCATGTCCTCCAGTTGGTTATCCTACTCCTCGCTCTACATCCTATCCCAAATACTTAGTTATGTCAATTTCTTACATCCTTCTCTGCATTTCTTCCTGTGCTATATAAATTCTTACAGGAAAAACTGCTTCAAAGCTATCTGCTATCAAACTCATCTGCTTCATGTGTGAGACTAATGGCTGTTAGTGAAGCAGTAGTTATAAGGATTGGTAGCAGAACTCTGAAATGATGGGTGGATAAGCACCAGCTGGCACTGGAGG
This sequence comes from Burhinus oedicnemus, assembly GCA_008921705.1. Taxonomy (NCBI): domain Eukaryota; kingdom Metazoa; phylum Chordata; class Aves; order Charadriiformes; family Burhinidae; genus Burhinus; species Burhinus oedicnemus. The sequence goes on along the minus strand of VFFE01007061.1, from coordinate 1,139,639 downwards.
CTGGTACTTCTGGGCTCTGCAGTCCGAAATATAGATGAAGAGCTGCTTGGACTCTGTTCCAAAGCCTGGAAAGTTATGAGCATTGACAGCCATCTTTGTGCACTTACTCAGTCAACTTAGGTTTTGGTTTTCTTTCACCCTGAACAGATACTGTATACATATCCTAGGAGAGTTCCTAGGTCATGGGTTTTCCTGAGTATAAACATGCTCCTCCACCTTTTGATTCTTAGCTGCTGTGCAATCATGAATTTGAGCCACAAGGGCTATAGAGAGACCAGGCAGCCGGGATCCTGGTTCCATAGCTTAATGTTGAGGGCTGTCACTTGAAAAGAGATAGAAGTGAAGTTTTGAGCCCTGTTCCTAGCATGGCTTGGTTTTGTTTTCATTTTTTTAATACAGTGATGGTCAGTCCAATCTAAGATGAATATGCATTCTAGGAAGCAAAGTCCGCAATGCTAGGATGTGCCTAGCTCCTCAGGCCCCTCCCCTGCCCCCAGCTGACTATTAGAAGACAAACAAGCTTCAGAAGACTGTGTTTGAGTATCATATTGAATTTCATTATCCTAATTACCTCAGTTCCTGTAGGGGAAAAATGTGTTAATGCAGCAGTTCTGTAGATAAGCATTGTATAAAAATGCCTTACCACTGCTTAATTGTACTGAGTCTGACAGGAAAATACATTTTTATCAACAAAATCAGCATGTCATAATTTGAAAGTACATAAATAGTGGTAGTTTAAGAATCACTGCATTTTTCTGGGACTTTCCCAGTACATTTAAAACACAATAAATGTTGTTCATAGTTACCAGGATTTCCTCTTTGGCTTCTAGTATCAGACAGAAAGTTCCATGACTGCCCAAGCTTTTTGGCTTTAAAGGTGTGGCAAAAAATGTGTTTTGAGCTTAGCAAACCCGTTAATGCCTCATTTCTTTCTTTACTGGTTACTTCAAGTCCTTGACATATGCAACTGAGTTTGCACTGATGTCTGGCCTTTGGCTTGTCTTTTGAAAGTCTGTTATTTCCAGTTTCATTTTCCACTCACCTGATTTAATGTCAGTCACATTTCGTTAAAAATACATATGTAAAAAACATGCTGTGGATATGATCTGATTTCTTTCACTCAGATATGCACTATAATGCATGTTCTGTAAGGTGTCTGGACTGTCAAATGATATTCAGGACTAATAGCGTGTTTGAAGACTCTTTATGTCAAGTGTCACCTGTGACAAGAGAGATCTATAGCAATAACCTCTGTTTATGCCATAATAGTCTAGTAGTTGGATTGTTGGTCTGGTTATTGATGTTTCACAGTGTCGAAATTTTATTCAGTTTAAGTTTTTGTTTTTTGTTTTGGCTGGATTCCTTTTGATTATTTTGGCCTTCTGGCACCACAGGCCAGAGGGATGTGGTTTTTTATTTGTTTTTGGGTTGGTTTGTCTGTTTTTTTGAACACTTCAGAATCTTACTTTTTTTTTAGAGCATTTTCTGTTGCCAGTCAAAATTTGTAATTGCTTTAGTAAAATACTTTGTGAATCTGTACATATCAAGCATTCTGTTCAAACATCTGAATCAGTTTTCTTCTGTTATCCTCCTTTATGAAGGGGGAATTTATGAAGGAAACACAAATAAATCTCATTCTGCCTTCCCATGGTCCTGATTTAACATAGATTTATAAAGATGATGATCTATCTGCCTAAGCTCCTATGTTAGCTTTGTGGGTGAACCACTTGTATCTAGGTCCTTTAAAACTAGATACAACTTCAGAACTTCAAAAACAGAATGTGTGTGTACACAGTAAGGTACATGGTTTTAGTAAGCTATAATAATTACCTTTTCAGTTATTTTTTTTCTCTGAAAAATGTTAGATACTGAAATTAAAATTAATTCTTGAGAGATGTTGAAAATAAATACTGATTGATATGAGTTCTTTGTCTTTTTGTTTGTATTTAAGGCAGCGATCCAGTCACAGCTAGATGGAGTACGAACAGGTTTAAGTCAACTGCACAATGCACTGAATGATGTAAAGGACATTCAGCAGTCTTTGATAGATGTCAATAAGGACTGGAGACAGAGCATCAACACCATAGAAAACCTCAAGGATGTTAAGGATGCTGTAGTGCAACACAGCCAACTGGCAGCTGCTGTAGAAAATCTCAAGAACATCTTTTCAGGTAATCTAATGTTCTTTATATAAGCTGTCACATACTGAAAGTGCTTACAAATGGTACTAATGACTGTAAGGTTATTAAGTAACGTCAAGAACTTTAAACCTCACTGGGAATGAAGAATTAAGGAAGAATCACCTCCGCATCAGGTTCAGGGAAGTAGCTGGTAATGATTAAATATATATTGAGTCTAAATTGCACTGCAAGAACTTCTAGTCTGGCCTGTCTTATCATCAGACACAAGTCACAAAAAAGCTTCTTGCTAGCAATCAGTAGCAGAGATAACAAGTTTAGCATAAAAGACTGAAATATGCAAGTGGCATGTACAGAGAGAAAAGTTGGAAAGATCTGGAATGCTGCCATTGAGTTGGGCACCTATAGCAAGCCTGTTGGATAAAAATAGCCCCAAATGATTTTAGGAAGCAAAAATTTTTGTGAACAAAGGCAAAATATGAAACAGCAAGATCTCCAGTCAAAGATTCCCTGGCAATCTTTCTCACACAACAGTTCGGAGCCTCAAGGATTTCCATTAACGTTACAAGCGTAAGTATAAACTACCTGAAGTTCAGTTTCAACTGTGCACAATCCTTGCTTCAGAATCAGGTCACACAGTCACAGAAATGAACTCGTGCATGAAGAAATTATACATGGGAGACACTTCTTCCTTGCATGACTGCATAACTACGAAGGTTTGCAAAATGAAATAATATGAATGTGATATAATGAATACTGTAAAGATCAAGAAAATGGGATTACCTCTGTCCTTTTATGCAGGCTGTTTGGTGCCTGTTCCATTCTGTCTTGAACCCAGGTGAATTCCTTGCCAGGGCTTTTCTGCTTACAAGTAATTTTAAGAATTTTACCCCTATAATGGGGGCTAAACCTACCATACCCCTTTGATTTAATTTAAATGGTCTTTTATCTCCCCTTCTCTCCTGATAGTAATTCACAAAACGTACCTATAAAGAAAAACTGTTTCCCAGTCATACCAGGTTGATTTGTTTATTCTCTGTAAGAGTGTATCTAACTGCTACAGTACCAAAGTGGGATAGAGTGTGCAACTTAGAGTAGTGTTTCTATTTAGATGCAATGTCTAGCAATAAAAACCAAACAACAACAAAATGCTGTATGTTCCAATGCTGAGTTATTTTGGGGGTGTTGTTTTCTTTTACATTTATGAATGCAATTGAGACAATAAGCCTTTTCTTTTCTGGCATTCTGAGAGGTTTTTAGAGTGAAGCATCTCCCGCCAGGATTGTTAAACAGCTTAGTTGACGATAACTTCACTCAAAGCAAAACAAATGTTTTATAAACCAAGTGGCTTTCATCATGATTAATGATTATGTAGAACTGTCTTTTCAAACCTTTTTTTTGGGTGCTGGTTTTATCACTAGCTGCCCTTTTTTGTAGTGACAGTTTCTGCTGAGATTTTTCAGTTCTTTCCCCCACAGGATCCTAATTCTCTTCTATAGTATTCCTCAAATACTGAAAAACAATAACGAAAAAAATCTTCTAGTTTAGCAGCATAGGTAATTATTCCTATTCTTCCTTTGTGCCTTAAGCGGGCAAAAACTGTTCATTCAAGAAGGAGGTAAAATTCAGTATTTGTTGGGTACATGCAGCCTCAGGTTCAACAGGGTAAGTGACTTCTAGTCAGGCAAGTTGCTAGCTTTCTTATACAAAAGGCTTTTGCAGGAATTTGTTTCGTGGTAGACTTTTGTCGACCTTTTTTTTTTTTTTTTTTTTTAAGGGGGGAGCGAGGGAGAGAAAGGAAATTATGTTCTGTTGGCACTATGATCTTAGATTGTTTGGCCACTGATCAAAATGGAGCATTATAGTTAATAAAGTATAAAGATATATAGCATTTACTAGCAATTTTTAATACTTCAAAATAATTTCCTTTAAATTATTTCAAAATAATTACTGCAACTGTTCTCCAGCTTGTTTCCTAGTGCTTTTATTGTCTTGTATTTATTTTTTGTGTTTTGATTGTGTTGTTTTAGTTTTTATTTACTTACTTATTTTTCTTCCTTTTTGCTGTTGTTTCAGTTCCAGAGATAGTCAGGGAGACCCAAGATCTGATTGAGCGAGGGGAACTTCTGCAAGCTCATCGAAAACTGATGGATTTAGAATGTTCTCGTGATAACCTGATGTATGAGCAGTATCGCATGGACAGCAAAAACACACATGACATGAACCTCATCCATACATACTTTGGGGATATGCAGAAGCTTTCTGAGGAGTTGGCAAAGCAACTTTGGATGGTGGTTCAAAGATCTCTTGTTACAGTCCGTCGAGATCCAACCTTGCTTGTTTCTGTTGTTAGGATAATTGAAAGGGAGGAGAAAATTGACAGACGCATGTTAGACCGGAAAAAACAAACTGGATTCATACCTCCTGGCAGACCAAAGAAGTGGAAAGAAAAAATGTTCAACATTTTGGAAAGAACTGTGAGCACACGAATTGAAGGCACTCAAGCAGATACTAGAGAATCTGACAAAATGTGGCTTGTGCGCCATCTAGAAATCATACGTAAATATGTCCTTGATGACCTGCTCGTGGCTAAAACCCTGCTGGATCAATGTTTTCCTCCACATTATGACATTTTCAAGAAATTGCTCAACATGTACCATCAAGCTTTGTCCACCCGCATGCAAGAGCTTGCTGCAGAGGATTTGGAAGCAAATGAGATTGTTAGCCTTCTAACTTGGGTTTTAAATACATACAACAGGTAAGGTCCCCTTACCTTTTCTGTTAGTAATAGTTGAGAGTAAGCATGCAAAACACAGTTTATGTGCTAATATTTGCATGTCTATTAACATAAAGAAGATAAAACAGAAGGGATAATAGTAGAGAACTTGTAGTTTGGTATTTGTTATGCATTTTGCTTTCTGGAAATTGCTCCTTAAAACTTGTTTGCATTTTCTAATATGTGATTTTTTTGAGTGGCTTTGTAAGCTTAAAATTTTAATGCAGTTAAAGATTTGCTTGAAGCTACAGTCACCTTGTATTTGTGTGTCAGTTTAGTGAAGGATTGGGAAGAGCAGAAGAGACTGAGAGCTCATGTGCGTGAAACAAAATGTTTGTTGTTGGCCACAGCCCTGGAAGAATTGTATGGTTAACTTTCTATTGGTTTGTTTTTTTTTTTTTAACAGGGGTTGGGACTGTTTCAGTGTTGCTTCATTACTGTTCAATGGAAAGAATGTAGTAACTTCCTTCAGGTTTTCTCTCAGAACTGTGTAGTGATTTGTTTATTTAGAAGAATATCTGCTTACAGGTTGTCTCCTGTGATAACTCTTAAACTCTTTTCTTTGAGTGGTGTGATTTATGTCTTTTTTTTTCTGTCCTTTGGATAGAAACAGCTCAAATGGCAACTGTTTAGTTTTTACTGGCATGTAGTTACTAGGGCAACTGATTTGTTTGGGGAAAAAGGAATGCTAGCCTTTCTGTGGCTCATGACTGTAATCCTGTTCTCAATAGCTGGCACTGACCCAGAGTCTGCACTGTGTACACTTTTGCTGTCTTCAATTGTTCAATCTCACTAATTCAACAAACTGGATTCTTTGTAGGTTTAGAGTACAATACCGTAAAGCAAATAGGTAGGAGATAATACTGTTCTGTAGGATTTTTTATAACCAACTTTAAGATTCATTTTATGTTTAGAACTCTGTGCTTTGCTCTGCACTGCAAAGTTCTCCTGCTTTTCTTGCCTGCAAGGAACCGTCAGGAGCACCCACTAATGCATACTTATATACCTGCCCAGGGTATGTGAGAGATGCAGATACTAATAAGGGTACAGCTACTGATCAGATAAAGGAGCTGAGTTCATTGGCCTTTTCTTATTTGTTAATAGAAGGCCACAGGAATAACTCCACAACGAAAAATAATCAGAAATATGTGAATCCCTCTACCTATAGCAGCATGGCCTAGGTACCTAGGTTCTTCACTTATGTCCTGGGACTCATGTTCCAGTAAGACAATTCTTGCCCTTACCCCAGAAAGTAGGGCAGATTGCTATTGAGATAGGCAATTCAAAGCTAAAATCTCTCAATCCATGTACTCCGTCGTAGGAAGGGCAAAGGGAGGGAGCAAAGCCAACCTTGCACTTATTTACAAAGCAAACAAATCAAAAAAGAATCATTCCTGCTAAAGCCTGTTATGTGGCCTGTAGCAGCTGATGGCGAAGTCTTGGAAAGGAATTGAAACAGTAAGAGGAGTAGATATGGTACAGGGTATCTGAAACTGCACTTCTCCCCTGTATATCCATTTAACAATTGTGATAGAAATTAGAGGAAATATCTCAGGAAAAAATTAAGGTTTTGAGTTTCTTCTTGAAAGAAAATCTTAAAAAGCCTGAGAGGGCAGTACAGTAATTATATTCTTATAGATTATGATAAACTGTTATTAAAAAGGGTGATAATTACCTGATCTGTATGTTTGTGGAAGTGGACAGTGGAAGAAAAAGTCAGCTCAGACTTGTGAGCAGGAAAAGTAATGTGCTCAAGCAGGATATTTGCAGAGCTTACCAAATCTCAGTCGCTGGACATCTCTTAACAACACAATACACAATTCTTTACAGGGCTATGTTTATAATAAACTGTGAAGGAGGATGGCCTATATGACATTATGAGAACTGTGTTTCTGTGATACTGCACCCTCTTTCCCTGTATGAAAAACTGCTGTTACATTCCTTGTTCACTTTTATGGAACATTGTATGGTGGAAGATCATTTTGGCCTTTCTAATATTTCTCTATTTTTATTAAATGTAATTGAATATTAGAGGGAACATATAAATTTGTATTTGCATATTACAGCTGCACTTCAAAACCAGCTGAGCAAATACTGACCAATTAAGAGAAGCACATTGAGTGTTTTTTCTGTGTAATGAATTGATAAGCCATACATAACTTCTGCTTACAATATTTGCAAGACAGAAGTTTAAAAAAAAATCATGTTCTTCTTTACCACCGCATGTCTTGAAAGCTGTTTTTAGAATTGTATTCAAATCATAGCTGAGAAATAAAGTGATGCTCCATCACTTTATTTATAATAGCCTTTAATGTTTGAGTGGGATGCAGTTCTACTGTGCTAGGTGCATTTCTCTTTCATATTTAAGTCAATGAGAGCTTTGGAAACATACTGCTATTACTAATCTGTACCAGCTTGGGACCAGGACCCAAATCTGTGTTTTAGGGATGATACAAGTTTTGTAAGGTCCTGATGCCCAAATTCATGACATAGATACTGACCAAGTCTTTACAAGACTGGTAAGAGTTCACCAGCATTGCTACAGACAGTGTCAACAGTCTTCTCTAAGGAACAGAAGGAATGGTACTATATATCTAGCTGGATGCTGTCTCTGGATCGAATACCTCTTTTTACAAGACAGAGCAGGATTGGTGGCAAGACTGGCATAAGAGGCAGAATAGAAGCTTTCTTAAATGTTGGTTTACAGATAATACAATTCTGGTTGAAATTTCAACTTCAATATAAATTTTTTTGTTGAAGGGAAATAATTCTTCCCTACAGTTAGACACCTCCTGACACTTCTAAGAGGGTTGTCTGTCACTTCCTTTTTCCCCAGTGCTTCGCTTGTGGCAGTCAGGAAAGAGAACTTGTATATAGGAAGAATTGGGTCTAGAGGTAGAAGCCTGTGGTCTTTGTTTTGGGGTTTCAGTTGATAAGCTTTGAGAAAGATTTAATGTCTCTGTGGCCTTGCGAAGTAGGGATGATGATGGTGTAATGAGGCTAGAAATATTCTAATATGGCACAGTGCCATAAACAGCTTCTCACATTTCCCCTGAATAAGCCTAGCGCAGGTCCTGCTATTACATGTGTTCTTTATGTAAACAGCAACAGAATGGAATTCAGTTTTCTGAATAGCTTGAGCCACTTAAAATATCTTCAGTCTCTTTTCCTACAGGCTCAGCAAGACGCTACAAATATAAAGTGTTCAGTTACAGTAGCTTTTATGTTTTCAAAGACAAGAATTTTGTTAAGTAATTAGCCATAGTATTGTTTGGGGTTTTTTTTTATTTAGTGCTTTGAGGTTGGTTTTTTTTTCGTGATGTAGAAGCACCACTGTACTCACTGCATGTACCTAAAGAGCAACTTTAATTTGAAGAAATACACTAACTAAACACTTGTTCATGAATTTTTTTTTATAGAATTTGTGGTTTCCGTCTGAAAAGCACACTAGAAATGGAATGTGAAACAATTTATGTTATTATGATTTAATACATTTCCATCAACTTAATAAAGCACTCTCTGAAGAGTGTGGTTTTGTTATTGATTTTTTGAGCATGAAATATTAAGAGTTCTTGATACATTGTGCTTTGGCATAGCTTTGGTTTTTTGCTTTAGTTACACAACCAACCCATTATATAATCATATAATATATAGATGCGAAATATCACTGTATAGTATTAATTTTATATAATCCTTGTCAAAATATTTTTGAGGGTTGCTCTAGTTTCTTTCTAATCGTATAAAATCAAGAATTTTTCTTTGTAAGCAAGTATAGCTAATGGTGCTGTTTCAATACAGTACCTATGAAGCGCACCTTTGATTTGGCCTGCAAGATGCCTCCTCTTCTTATGTTAGGTGTATTCTTTACCAGTACAGGAAGTATTGGTAGATTTTGTTTTAATTTATTTTATCTTTGATACAGATGTGATACAAGTAGCAAAACAGAAGCTCTTTTGAGAAACTCTGAGGAGAGTATATTGTACTCTTCACTGGTCTCTCCCATTCTGAAATTCAGACTGTGTATATTGTCTGTCATGACCTCTGGAATTTAGAAGACATAAATATGTCCCCTATTAAGATCCCACAGGTTGAACCAGTTGGCTTTTATTCACTCTTAAGCAATTGCTAATTCTTGTACATAAAAGTTAAACACATTAAAGGGTTGAATATTTAAAATGTCTGTAATTTCTTTTTTTTAATATAGGCTGGGCTATAGCTTTGACATCCTCATCCTTTTTTTATATAGTTTTACTTACTTTCCTTGTAAATGCGTTTATTGTTGCAGTTACTATTAAAAACTTTTTGAAATGTATAGATATTGGAAAATTGCCCCTTACAGTAGCCATACAAAAAAAGCTGCATAGTTTTTAACTTTTTGTCTTATTTTTCTTTACTAATCTGTAATGTCTTTTTTTTTTTTTAAACTCAGTACAGAGATGATGGGAAATTCAGAACTGTCTCCTGAAGTGGATGTAAATTCTCTGAATCCTCTGATTTCACAAAATGTGGTAGACCAGCTTCTCAGCAAGTATATGTCAACACTTACTGTGAGTAATAATAATAAAAAGACACCTTTGGATGAGTTTACAGCTGCATTAGTGCCTCAGTGCTGTTCCTCCATCAGAGGAAACTAATGTGGCAAACTTGATATCACTACTTCTATAAATTTGCATTACTATGTGTAGGTTTGTTTGTAAATTTATAATCAGATTATTTTATAGAGGTAAATAATGACATTTCAAGGAATAATTACGCTTTACAGACTGTATTAATCCTTTTTTTTAGAAAGGAAGGAATTCCAGTGTTTGTATGTCTAAATTCATAGTGCTAGTATGTTAGGTATTACTATACTTACAAGCCACTGAATGCAGCTTGGTCCCTATAGTAACTATGTCAAAATTTTGTACAGATGTGATCTTTTCAGGGTAATAAAGATGTTCGTGTTTGCCAGTTTGATTCTTTCAACAGTTTTTTCCTTTCGTGCCTGTCAGCTGCATGAGCATAATTTCCTTTTGTGGATACCATTTCAAGTGCATCTTAAATATAAAGACACTGCTTCTTGATTATCCTAAGAGTCACTGGTAATTGGTCAACTACATGGCAAAGGAGTCAGTATGTGATTGTCAGGTTTTTAAATGTATTTTTCTTTAAAGATCCACTGTTGATTGCTTCTGGGACTGGATATTGGGATAGTTGGAACTTTGGACTTGCTGTTCTTACATTGTACAATGGAATTCCTACTCCTCCTAAGTCTAGGAACTCTGCCAAGCAGAGGAGGGAAATTTTTTGCTTCTTTGGATGTGTCAGCTACTAAAATATGTCCAGCAAGAGCAGCTACTTGGACTTAATGCTCATCACAATAACATGAACCGATCTTGTTATGTCTCAAGGAAGTTGCCAGTAGAGGCTCTGTTTCACGTTAGCTTTACTAGGAATTTTAGGCAAGTTTATTTTTGTACACTTACCTTTAGGACAAAAAAACATTGGCTTGTTTTCTCAAGCTACTTTTAGCTTGACTCAGGGAATGCATTTGAATTCATTTTGTCCCCTCTTAAGATGAAAAAATATACCTATATTGGTTTTTCAATAACATTTTTTCCCTACTTACTGAAAAATACTATATACAGAACATTGTTGTATTTATATTCTATAAATAAAATAAAGCAAAACTACTGTTCTGTTAAACACAGAGTGGTTTTCTTTTGCTGGTTTTGACTTTTGGCTGTATCTTATTTTTAAGGCAGAAAATACTGAAACTGCCATTTGTTTCACAGGATTCACCCTGACCTAATTTTCTACACATCCCCACTTCATTTCTTTTAACGTTGTGTTTAAAACTGCTTATAAACAAAATATAGCTAGTTCTGTTTGGTTAAACGAAAGTAAGTTCATAGTTGCAAGTAGGAAATAAATATTGATGTTTAAGTCAATAAAAAATGTCTCATTTTCATGAGAAATAAAATACTAATAGATTTTAACAGGTTTCTAATAGATTTTTTTTTTTTCCAAGCACCTCAGATTCAAAATAAGTTCTCGTAAATGATGATCTTAGGGTGAAAAATGTTGATGTCGCCTGGGCTGCTGGCTTAAAAGATTAGTTCTTCCTTGCAAATCATATCTCATCAGAGCAGTTCCATGCGTATGAGGAAAAAAGATGGTATACTGTTTCACATAATTGAAGATGGTACTACATGTTCTTGGCAGATACAGTGCTTCACAGGCCATTCACTGTAGCCAAAAAGAGAAGAAAACTACAGGTCTGTGGTCAGCAGCCTTTCTTGTGCAGGAAGATTGTAGGGCTTCCAGTTTCTTCCTTCATCCTATCTGCTGATAGGAGTTTTGACCAAAAGATACTGATTTAATCCATTAAAAATGTAAACATTTAAAAAATAAATAAATATACCTATTTTAGACTTTCTTGTCCTTTCTGTACATGCCTATTGGTCATGTTTAATTTTGCATGGTAGGGCACACTAATATACCTGTTATGCATTGGAAAGAAGTATGAACCTTTCTTTATATTACTAGAGATTTTAACTAAATGTGAAAAAAGTAGAAAAGAGGCAGAAAACTTCAACCCTTTGAAAATATCGGGATGATTATTTTAGGTAGACAGAAATCAAAGAATCCAATTAGATATTTAGCAAATGTGCTGGTCCTTATTACCTACTCTTACAAATATGTCCATGGGATCTGTGTCATGCGAATGATCAGAAAACTGACTTAATCTAGTTCTAAAAACAGTTGTTTTTACTGTCTGTTTGCTGTATAATGTGTTCGTCAGATGGGAGGAGAGCCAGCTATTGTATCTCCATCACTATTTTCTGCAGCACTTCCAAGAAACAAAACTCATTTAATCTAATCCTGGGGTTTTGTCCCCAAGGGTAACAAGCATCAGTTTCCTCAAATGTAGGTAAAAGGAACTACAAGCAGATGTGTGCTAATTCTACATCAAGGATTACCCTAATTTTTTCAGTTGTTGAAAAAATCAGTTTGAAACCTAAAGCCTGAGGCTTAATAAACACTTCCAAAGTTAGTAAACACGTTGATTCTGACAAACTGACTTCCTTTTTGTGTTTGGAGCACTCCCCTTCCAAAATGTGCCTAAGCTTGATTCAAACTACATCACTAGTTTACCAGTACTAACCTTTGTCTTTGTAAATGCAAATTTTAATTTGTCTAAGTTACCTATAACCTGTAGGGATGACAAGAGTGGTCAGCGTTATCTGTTACTACGCCACTCTTCATTATTGAAGTGGCTGCTATTCCAAATATTGTAGTGGGTTTTTTGGTTGTGTTAAGTTAAAAGAAAATATTTTTTTTTCTTGATTGCTTTATTTAATGTAGTCTAACATCATTGGCTGGCTACGAAAAGCACTGGAGACAGATAAAAAAGACTGGATAAAAGAAACTGAACCAGAAGCAGATCAAGATGGGTATTATCAGACTACGCTTCCAGCTATAGTTTTTCAGGTATAAGAGAACTTGGTTATTCTAGAAAATCTACAGAAGTAGCACATGAATTTGGGGGAATGGAGGGATGGGAGGGGGAAACCAAACTGTTTGGAATGCCATTGTTTCTGTGTCTATTGAAGTATAGTTTGGTTTTTTTTCCTGTAGGGTTGTTAGTTGGAGAGGTTGTTTCTTTTGAGCTTTTTATTTGACTTTCACTTTAACACTTAGACTTAGTTCTTTTTATGTGTAGATTAGAAACATATTTTTCCCAGCCTATTTAGTTGACTTTCGTATTTAGTTAACTGCTTTTACTTAGGTCTCTTCATGTAAATTTGTAGTATAAGCCTACCAGATGAGATGTTTGTAAGCTATTAGAATATTTTTTGTTAATATGGTGCTGAGGTAGTTAGGCTTGTATTTGTTCCTATAAATTATTCATTATACAAACATCTTAATACTGGAAAGAAAAGTTCTGTTGAAGATCAAAAATGTTGCTGTTTAAATGCTACTTCAGTTAAGATGAATACCTGTCCAAATTAAAGAGTCTCACACCAGAAAAGATAAGCCTACTTCTAAGATCTTAAAAAAAAAAAAAAAGACACCAAAAACCCCAACCTGCACACTTGTTGGTAGTAGAAATGGAAAGGTTTTCAAAGTGATCTTAAAAAAACAGAAAAATGTCAGCTTATTATGCTCATTTTCTAATTTTTCTTTACAAATATTGTGTTAGGTACCTTCAGTGAAAGATAGATGGTCTCTTCTTCCTGCATTTGTTTCCCACTTTAATTTTTTTCCTGTCTTATACCAGGGTTTTTGCTACATTCTTTCACTTTTGTATTGGCGCCAAGGTTGACTTCATCTAATCCTTTTCAGAAAGTGTGTGATGTCAAAGAAACTGGTGGCTGATTCGCTTTAGCGTTGTGCTATCAAAGGCTGCAGTGTTGAGATTCATGTAACAATGAAACTTTCAAAATCATCTCAGCATAAAAGCAGCTTGCATTTCTACCTGGCTTGTACCCTTCCTTTTCAGTCCCCCTCCTCTCAAACACAGTTCCCTGTAGGTCACCTAGCTCTTGTGCCTAGTTGTGTTTCTAAAGTTCAGAGGTCCCTTCTACTTCACTAATGTGAACTCACTACTTTCATATATGGGGAAAGCAAAGGAATTTGAGTTATGAAGTTATTCATTACTAGCTAGAGGAGCTGACCCAAGAACTTTGATCCACTGTAAAGCCAAATTCCTGCTGAATTAGAAATATTAAGTCCTTTTTTGCTGAAGAAAGAATGCAGCTGTTTTCAGTATCAGGAGACAACTGCAGCATACTTTAATGGTTGTCAATAATTTATTCATTACACTGATGCAAATAGTGATTTTTGGTTTAGTTGGCAGCAATTGTCTGGGCTTTAAAAAAAAACAAAAACAAAACCAAAAAACATACATGGAGCTGGTGCTAGTGAGTCTTCAACAAGATAAGTGTTCTGCCTTTGGTTTACTGCTGATAAAGGCCTCTCTTTATAACTAAACTATTTTTAACTTAGATGTTTGAGCAGAATCTTCAGGTGGCTGCTCAGATAAATGAAGATTTGAAAACAAAGGTACTCCTTCTATGTCTTCAACAAATGAATTCATTTTTAACAAGGTAACATAATTTTTAAAATATAAATGCTTTATCCTGCCTCAGCCTCTCTTTGTTCCTACAATTCCAATACTTGTTTTTTTCTATGGATGTTTCTTTATTGCTTTGTCTTTCTCCTATCACATCCATGCCAACCAAGCTTTTCTTCCCTTTCCTTTTCTTGCTTTCTTCCTCTCTTCCCCGATTTCACTGCATAAATTCTTCCATGCTGGTGAGTGGCACTTTCATTTCCTCTCTGCAAATGGCTCTAATTTTTGGAGTCAGTTCCGCTTTCTTTTCTATCTCAAATTTATATCTCTTTCTCATAAGGAAGACAGAACACACTTCCTTGGCTGGATTCTGCCCAGAACAGTGAGACTAAACATCACATGAGCAACAAGCCCTTTATAAAATACTTCTAAATATCTGACAGGCCCTTACGGAGCATTTGGTCCTACAGGTGTATTTAAGTTATTACAGATTTCTGTCTGTTTATTGCCATTCCTTGTATATGTTACAGGTACAAAGATGAAGCACAGTTGTATAAAGAAGAACATCTTAAAAATCGTCAGTATCCTCAATGCTATGTTCAATACATGATTGCAATCATCAATAACTGTCAAACCTTTAAGTAAGTCTGCATGTTCTTGCAGTATTGTGAGGAAAAATAAGTATTGATATTTCATTTATAATACCACATGTTCCCAGGACCTTCTCTTCTTTTGTATACAAAGAGTTTCAGTTAGGATAGTTTAGCTGACTAAACAACAATAACAGGTTTAAAAATCTTACTGTTTTAAGAGGCAGATATTGCGATTGCTCTTGTCTTTGGCAAGCCAAGCCATTGCCCCTCACTGGTGAAAATCCACTTGTTATTCCAAGAATTTCATTGCCAAAGAAAAATTTGTCTTCAACTTTCAGAATTTGAAAAGGTCATTTCAGTTTGTCTGGGGCCTGCCATCTTCTCTTACACTTGATCTCTGACAGTTCACCTTCAAGAAGCATGATCAAGGTGAACTCAACTGGAGAAAAGTAAAGGTAGAGCTTGCTCTGTTATGAATATCAAAACAGGAGAAAGAAATCTTCATTGCTCTTGTTTCAGTGTTCAGCAATTCAAGCCCACGGTTATCTATATCTGCTGCCATTCTCAAGTCTACAAATCAGCAGTATTTTATTACCAACATACAAGTAATCTAGGTTGATCACTCTAAAATCAAGCTGCAGAGTAAATTAAGGCTTCCAAAGCAAGCAGCAGGCGTTATTTCCCCTTGCAAAAATACGACTGTCTAGTACGTCTCTTTCTGTGTATGCACTCTGAAAATTTAGTACTAATGCCATTGTGCATCAGTGGATGATGAAAACCATTGTTATTTGTCACAGAGAATCTATAATCAGTCTGAAAAGAAAATACTTGAAAATTGAAATGGAAGACACATTGTCAAGCAGTCATACGAGCATGGATGCAACTTTAGACGTCATTGCCAAAGAAGGATGCTCTAGCCTGCTAGATGAAGTCTTCATGGATTTAGAGGTTAGAATTTTTTTTCCTCAAAAACATAGAAGTATTATTTTATAAGGAAAAATAATTTGGGAATGAAGTAGTTTTGAAACCTTTTGATTGCTAAACATATTTTGTAGGTGGTGTGCTAGCAAAATGCCAGTAAAGTTGTCACTGATATAGTTTGCATGTACGAGACTGAAAGGTTGCAATATTTGTATTTCACAGGTTGACTTCAGGCAGGTCCTTTATATATAGTGAATATCTTCTAGCAGATTGTATTTAGTCATGTAGTTGAGTTTTAAGAATTATTTGGGAAGCTACTGCTGATGTTAAGTTATTATCTTTGTACAGATGCAATACACCTATAATTAAGATAGTAATAAAAAGAATTCTTTTTCCTGAGGGATTCTATACAAGAAGCTAGAATTTTTAAACGTGGAAATTTATCAGTCAGAAAGGGCCTACCTTTAGAGTGAATTAACTAAAAAGAAGTTGGGAGTATGGGGAGGGAGGCAGGGAAATTAGAGAAATGGTGGGGGTGAAGAAACATACTCTGGGACTTGTTAGATTTGTAATAATATTTTGAACTAATGTAAACACCTTGAATGACTCACATTAAGAAAGATGTGGGAGCAGTGTTTAATTTAAACTTGGAGTTTTTAAGCAAAACCTTTATTTCTCATGAGCTCATTGATTATGGGAAGACGCTCCACTACTCTAATGACTGTTCTTTGAAATTCATTAACCTCAAGCTTCATATCACTATTACGATTTATAAAATACCATGCTCTAATATGTAAAGAATTTTTCCTCTGGGGAGAACAAAGCAAGGTGGGTATGTAGATGTAGAGAATACTGGAATTATGTCTCGTCGAGTTCTGGGAAAGGAGTAAAGTGTATAGGCCACCGAATCTGGTATAGGCACGGGAAGTTTGTGAGCCCATCAAGAGGAACAACTGAGTAGCCAGTAGCAGTTCAAGAAATCAAGCATGAAGTTGCATTATCGCAATGGTTTAAAAGTGCCTCAAATCCAAAATTGGAATCATCAGCTCTTAGGCCTATTTTGTCCTCAGACCTTAATTTTTTTATTTAGCTTAGACATTTAAATCGAGAATGTAGTAAAGGATTTTAGAGAACTCATATGAAACAAATACTCAGATTAGCACAGTTGGTTTACATACAGACCTGGTGTGTATGTCAGGGTAGTACCTTGTGGCAAGTATCATTCTGATAACTGATCATGTCATTTTCCTACACTAACTTTTTTTTTCCTTTTGAAGGAGTGTAGTTTAGGAATGTATGATGCTTAAAATTGTCTCCTATTTTTTTGTAACTGCACTGATGTGTTGAAAGTGCCAAAAATTTGTTCTGATCAATTGTTTGTTACCTTCTCAGCCACATCTCAATGAGCTGATGACAAAGAAGTGGTTGATGGGGTCTAATGCAGTGGGGACTATCTGTGTCACTGTAGAGGATTATTTCAATGACTTTGCAAAAATAAAAAAGCCTTATAAAAAGGTAGGTGCAAAATATTCTCTGATACTGTGCTAACGTACTCTGAATACCATGTTGGTCTGGAATTTCTGAACACCAAATGGATTTCAGAATTGCAATACAGAAATTGGAATTGATTCATCACTGGAAACGAAAAAATGTTCATAATCATATTGCAAAAGTCCGAATCTAATATTTCTCTCTCGTCTTTTTTGTTCACAGCCATAAAATGTTGTCAAAGACAGATCAGAGTTGCAGGATATAGTCCAGAAAATGTATTGGCATGTTACTGGATTGTATTCTTACCAGCTTGTACATTTCTACTTCTCCTCAGAAGCTTGTAATCAGATAAAATTAGCTCTTCTGAAACTAATTTTGCTAGTTTGGCCTGTAATTACCTTATTTTATAAATGCACATTCTGTAATTCCTAGTTTTAATATGTACAATGAGGTATAGTTAAATTGGTGCCATAAAGTTTAAGAAATGTGTAATTCATGTTTTAAGTGCTGTTACAACAGCATAATGTGCTAGGTTAGGTCATCTTCTTTCTTTTTTTTTTTTTTTTTCTTTCCTGTGGTCTGTCAAAGGATATCTTGATTTCTCTATTATCCTTTCGTCTTTAGTATTATTGTACTTGTTTTTATCCTTTATTGAATTAAAGTCAATTTTGTGTAGTTAAGATAGCATATCTTAAGTGATTTCCTAAGATGCAGGAAATATTTGAAGCTGGCAAGATCAAGATTTAGGTGAGGTCTTTGAACAAATCCTTACTAAGTAGAAGTGCTTAAAAGACAGTCTCAAAATCATACACTTTCTTACCTTAACTCTTAAAGAGATAGAGGGGACTGCTCAAAGTTCCTCTGATGACCTCTTAACCTTCAGTATTTGCAGATCCTAGAGGCTTTATGTAAGCTAATAATATACATTTTCAGTCGAGAAAAAGTACACAAAAGAAGTTGAGTCAGTCCCAGAATTAGTCTATATCCATGGAACAGCTTTCTTTTCCAGATTTGGTTTGTTGCTGAGAGGTAATAGTGCTCGGTGTGGGTTTCTTTAAGTGTTAATACCAATGTCTGCAATCACATGTGTTCCATCGTGTAGGGTTTATTGCTGCCTTATGAGGAAGAAGATGACAAATACATTTTTTTGGTATTCATCATACCTGCTATTCCACTGTCTCCCAGCATGAAAAAATCTCCCACACAAGACACTGTATGTTCTAGCACTGGATGGGACATGCTTTTGTTTACCTGGTTTGGGGTGGGCTTTTTTTTCTGGTTTTAAAGTATTCTTGGTTAACCCTGTTTTGAAAATCCAGTTTTTAAAAGCCACATGAACAGAGCACCTGCAAAAAGACCAGTGACAAGGATACTGTTCTGGAGCAGGGTGGGCCTGGATCTTAGAGTCATTCTGTTTTGCCATTTTCCTCGTATGTAAAGTGAATGCCCTGTCATTACACTGTTGGCTTTTCTTGGGTGTTCTTTTTCTCAGTTGTAGTTGAACTGTTCTTCTTCACTTACTTTTCAGTGGGATGGGGCATACACGTCAGTCTCCCACAGTCTATTCTGTGCAGTTAATTTTCCACTGTATAATTGGCATTAATTCCACCAATGCAAGAGAAGCCATCCCTGAACAACCAGTAAACTGGTGTTTCTGCAGTCTTGAGAGCAGGATGTGTCCTGGATGAAGGCTGTGACTTTCAGTACTTTGCAATCTGCTGTTCTCTTTTTTCTTTTTTTTTCTTTTCTTTTCTCTTCTCTCTTTCCTGAGACCTTTCTCCAAAGTTTTGAGCAAAGAACATGTTGATTGAAACTAAAGCTTGATATGTACTAATAAAATATGATAAAAAGTTTGTGACTACCTGTTACGCAGGCTTTTTCTTAATCATAAGTAACTTTGCCACCATGCTGGGGGTGGGGAAACACCTGAGGAATTCCACCTGTGGAATTTAAGGACTCTCCTTGCATTAGAGTTGAAAAAACATGTAAAGGTTTTGGGTTTCTTGTTTTGTTGTTTATTTCCAAACCTCAGCATTACTCTTGCACCAGTACTAGATGCTTCACTTAGTCACCAGTAGGTATCTCCTATAAATAGACAAGTACGGAACAGCAAACCAGTCAAGGAAGATCTGAGAAAGTGATTGCTGCTGGCTCTCCAGGCTTCTTACCAGACTTGATGCAGAGCACCGATAATGTAGGCAAGATTTGCAATGCTTTATGCAAGGTACTGGAGTTCTCCAGCAGAAGCCTCTGTGGTGGCTGGTCATTCCTTGACCAGATATAAAGAGCAAGGCTGCAAGGCCAAGCACAGGTCCATTCTAAAGATTGTCCAAATTATTTCATGTTTGTTTTTCTGTCTTTGGTGCTCCTCAAAAATAATTCAGACATGTCATTAGAGAAATCTTGGCTTTGTTGTGTCTCTTTCTCATAATTGGCACGTCCTTTTAATTTGGGAAGGACAGGTTTTCATTTCTGTTAGCATTGTGAAAATCTAAAGCCACCCAAAATGTGTAGCATTAGCAAAAACTGTGTACTGATGACTAAATGCAAATATACATTTCAAAGCCTAATAATTGTTCAAAGACTAAAAATGTGTTTGCAGGTATCACTGACATAATCCACCACCTTTTTCTTTTCTTTCAGACAATGACTATTGAGGCCCATCGGAGAGTGGTTGTGGAATACATCAGAGCAATCATGTTAAAACGTATATCTTTCAAGAATGCAGAAGAGAGAAAAGAGGGTGCAGAAAGAATGATCAAAGAAGCGGAACAGTTCAGATTTCTGTTTAAGAAGCTTGCAGCTGTAGGTATTTGCTTTGGGTGATGCTGTTAACCTGGTAATTTAGAACAAACCACACATTTACTGCTTGGGGAAAATGGCCAGAGTTAGATCTCCATGTCTCCAAAATGCTGGGTGACCTGTGAATAGCAAGGATGCCAGCTGAGGGCACGGACAGAGTTTCTGAACACACATGGGCATGCTGCTAAAGTTCCTGGACGTCAGTTTCTACAGCTCTCTGCAGCTGAATATTTGAATGCTCTCACAAAGACAGGTACCCGAATTTGTAGTAGTAAGTGAAAGAAAAAAGCAGTTGTTTGTTTAAAAAAATAAATAATTGGGCTTTGATTTTTCCTGGGTGAAAGAAAGGGTGATACTGCATCAAACAGATGGCGTTACTTATTACCTAAATAGTATGCAGTGTATTCATTTAGAATTGACAAGACAAGTATGTTGACCCTATTTAAAGTGCAGTAGAAATAGAAAAAACAGGCAAAAAAGGTATTTGAGAAACAGCGTACAACATAGGCCTAAAATGATTACTTAAATCTTTTTATAACTGCATAAGGAGCTGGAATCTGCTGGAAAGCTCTGAGTGCCGACAGATGACAAAGTGCAAACAGAATGCAGATAAAGCCTGAAAAACTGGGGAGGGTGGGGAAGGGGCAGCATTCATCTCAGCTCACTGTGGAAGATGCTGGGGCAACTCCTGCATCAGAGTCCTTCATTATGTGGGATTCTGTGTAAGATCTGTTTCAGATTAAGGCATTGATAGAAGAAGTTATGGGATAAATTAAATGAACAATACCAGATTTGCAGGACCAGATGACCTGGAACTAAAAGCACTAATAGTCCAGAGATTAAATAGATAACTATAGCTCAGTTGATCAGTTGTTGAAAGCTGCCTTGGTGGCCAGATGACTAGAAGGAAGCTAACGCAGAGTCAGTTTTTAAGTAATGTTTTGGAAGAGATCTGGCTTTCACATCAGTTATTCCTAATGTTTATGCTGGCATATGAGCAAAAGTTAAAGACTAGAACAAAACACCATGTGGATAAATACAACATATTGTTTGTAAGACGTGACTTTCTTCACTGATATTCTGAGGGTATGTCTCTGAATGAAGAAGAACAGGGATAGAGGGAAGAGGCTTATGGTGACAATTCACAAATACTTTGTTTTCTTAATGTTTGAAAATTCAGCTGTTTGGGGAATTCAACAGCATTGTCAGACAAAATACTAATTAAAGGACTGTTTGTAGATATTGGGGGGATTGCTTTTGTTTTGGGGATTTTTATTTTTTTTTTACTTCTCATCTTGCAGGGCTCTGGAGAGGACACTGAAGGACTCTGTGACATCATTGAAGCCATTGCAGAGGTTATCAAGCTAACTGATCCTTCATTGCTCTATCTGGAAGTTTCAACTTTAGTCAGCAAATACCCAGATATCAGGTAATTCTCTCTGCCCTCACAGTTAATACAGATAGATAACATTGTGGTTTCTTGGCAGTCTTGGGCAAATTTTAAAACAATGTGTAAATGTGTTCATATTTTCCATATTTTAGAATGTAGCCACTTACGAGAAATAACACTAATATAAAATGTATGTGAGCTGGACTAGAAGGTGCATGTGATTCAGTACTCAGTGGTACAGCAAAGCAATAATGAAAATACTTCCATTCTGTGTTTTGGGAGGGTAAAATATGTTTTAGAGTCCTAAAAGCAGCCAAAATAGTGCTTTATATTGAGCTGGAAAAGCCAGTTCTGAGTGACTAGAGATCTGATTAAGAGTTAAAGTACACACCGAAACTGAGTGAAACTAAGTGATATTTCTGACAATATCTTACTTGTGCAAAGTTTCCTACTAATGCCAGTTTCACCATTTTCCTTTGGCAGGGATGACCATATTGCAGCTTTGCTGACAGTGAGAGGCGATGCCAGCAGAGATATGAAGCAGACTATCATTGAGACTTTGGATCAAGGCCCAAGCCAACCGAATCCAAACTATGTGCCAATTTTTAAAGAAATTTCAGTTCCTACTCTAACTGTGCCAAAACTTCTTAAGTAACTGAAAACTCTGTGTGTCATTACTGGTCTGGGATCAATAGATGTGAAATATTTGAGGGCAAATTTGGCAATGCTATTTCGAGTAAAGTTCAATATACACCGATACTTGCTAGGCATGTTTCTTTCTAAGGACTTGGATGTGGGAAAACATAATCAGGTTTCTGAAAGAAGATGGATGTAAAGGTCATGTTTGAAGAATGAAGCTTCTGATGGCCAGGGGGCTTTTTACTGATCCATTTGCTACAGCCATTTTTGCTGTCAGCAGATACATTTTTCTTGTGGAATATGTTTGCACGGTGCACTGCAGTGCTGTATAAAGATATTTATACCAAAACCAACAGAGCGGCATTAGTGCTGGATATACTAACATATATTGCTTACAATACCTAAGCAGACTCCTTTAGAACTGTCTTCATATGGCACTGCTTTGAGCATATATTAACATTCTCAAGCCACTTTCACATTATACTTTGTGTATGTACTTACTTTGGTGTAAAATAGTTTATTGCAGAAAACTTAATTATGAAATCAGTTTCCTGACTAAGGGACTGAATGAAATTGCTACTGTGCAATTTGATTATAGGGGGAATAAAGATACATGAGGTACAATTTTTTTTTTCTTGATTTACTAAAAACAGCACATTAAGCACCACTGGTTCAATAAAATGTTAAATGATTGCTACCTTCAGCTAAGTATTCTTTGCATCCATACAGATTTACAGTAGATTTAAATCTTTTTGGTTGGTTTGAAGTGTGAATAAACCCTGGATTTAATAGTTTTCTGGAAATACGAGATACTGGTTTTTTATTTCCACAGTATTGTCGGTTCGATGCTTAAAGCTAATTTGCAGTATTATCTGTTCTGATTATAAAATATTACTAGAAAATAGTGACTTTAAAATGGATGTGATGAAGGACACAATGAAGGCATTTTCTGTTGCTACCTGAACAGAGTAGTCAGAGACAAGTACAAGGAAGACACAAGCCTATGTTGTTCTAATTAATGTTCTGGAGTTTGTACATGTAACTTGTTTGGCCTGTGAATGCCCGGACCTTGTGCCATTTGACCCCTCTTACTGACTCCTCTTTACCCCGAAGAGATACATGCAAGGTCAGCAGTTTGGACAAAGGGTAAAACAAAGACTGTGGCTTTCTTCATTGGCAGGAGGAGTTCAGTAGAGCAGAGAGTTGTACCTGAGGAGTTCTAGCGAGGTCTGGAGGAACTCCAGGTTCCATGGGACTGTTCCTAGAAATTGTAGATGGGGGAGAAGAATTAGGCGGATTTTTGGAGGGTTGTGTTCAGTGCTCAGTTAAGAATTATTGAGGTGATACTAATTTGGCTTGTACTTCAATTCTAATCCTGTGGTTTCTGGGCTGTACCTGAAATTCTTCTCCTGTGTGCTTTTGATCTTCAGTTCTTCCAAAAGAATCAATTCATCGGGCTTTGTTTCTCCCTGTACCCCCTTCTTGCTCTGCAGCGGTAACCCTCTGTCTCTTGATGTTAAACTTACGCTATTTCCTCTCCATGACAAACCACCTCCCCTACATGGGGACCCCTTAGTCTGTCCTTGCGGAACGGTCACAGGGACGGCTCCTGCCCTTGCAGAAACCCTCACTGTGGACGAGTGAGGCCTTGAGTGGGGGAGCGCCACCACCCTGCGAGCGCGGATCCCCGCGCCCTGCCTCAGCCGCTGGGCAGCGGCCTCCGCGCGCTCTCCGGCCGGCCGTTACCTCAGTCGCTGCCCCGCCCTCCGTCAGGCGGCCCGAGGGGCTGCCGGTGCCGGCGCCCGCAGAACTCCCCTGGAGAGCCCCTGAAGGCTCGGCGCCAGCGGGGATAACCGCCCGCCGTGCCTGCTAGCGCGGGAGGAGAGACTTGAGTCGCCTCGCCCCGCCCCGCCTGGCCCCCACCGGAGCCGGGGTCCGGCCCAACCCCGCAGCCGTCGCCGCGGCAACGGGCGGGCGGCGCAGCGGCTCCTCTCGGGATTCCCCGGGGCGGGGCCCCTGCGCCTGCCCGGCTTACCG
Source organism: Burhinus oedicnemus (assembly GCA_008921705.1). Classification (NCBI taxonomy): domain Eukaryota; kingdom Metazoa; phylum Chordata; class Aves; order Charadriiformes; family Burhinidae; genus Burhinus; species Burhinus oedicnemus. Next base: position 1,115,794 of record VFFE01007061.1, on the reverse strand, counting down.
ACGTCACCGGCCGCGCTGCGTCAGGCGGCCCGTGCCGGAAGCGCGGGGAGGAAGGCCGGAGCTGCCCGGCGGCTCAGCGGAAGGGCCATGGCGGCGGGGTACCAGTACAGGCCCAACGGCGGCGCGGGCGCCGCGCTACCCGACCCCACCTTCCTGTGGAACGTCTTCCAGAGGTGAGGCCGCCGCGCCCCCGGGGGTCCTCGCGGGGCGACCCCCGTCGCGTGCCGCCCGAACGGCTAACGGCCGCGGGGAGGGGGCTGAGGGGGGCTCTCCCCACTGCAGCTGCTGGGTCGGGGCATCCCCCTTCCAGCGGCGCCGGGCCTGGCTGGCCGCCCTGAGGCGGCTGCCACCAGCCTCGGTCGTTGCCGGGCCCCGCTGCCGAGCCCCGCTGGGCGGGTGGGCCGGGCCCTCCCGGGGCTGCCGCTGCCTGAGGGGGTGCCGGGAGGGAGCGGGCCTTGGGAGGTGCCCGGAAACGGCCAGCTGCTACGGAGAGCCTGTCACCGGCCCTGGGCACCCAACGCAGGGCTTGGCTGCCTTGCGGCCTTGCAGGACGGGTAAACGTCGCGGTTATATCCCTGTAGGAGGAATCTGAAGGGGAGTTTTAAGAAAGGCTCGAGGAGGAATAAGCATGGCTGCATTTTAGAGCAAGGGAAGGGGGTTAATGGAAGCGAGAAGGTAACCTTGAAAACGCTGAAGTCATTTTTGACCTGAGAATCCAGAAAGGATCGCAGAGTCTAGAGGGTCAATGTAGCAGTACAGAAAGGCTGTAAAAAGGAATCTGATAAAATGCTTAACAGAAAACCTAAAAACCACCAACAAATATTCTCTTGAATGCCTCTGGAGCAGGAAACTGCAAGGGAGTTAGCAGGCCCACGTTAAAAAACACGCTGTCGAGACCATGGTAGCAAAGAAGCTGAAGGAGTTCTTTGCATTTGTGTCATGTCGAGGAAACTGGGGAGGTTCCTACATTGGATCCATTTTTATGTGAGATGTGTCAGAGGATCTATCTTGACTCAAGTGACAGCAAGAAGAGGTTAAGGAGTGGACAAACAGTAAGAAGTTGCTAAAACTGGCTAGTATTTACTTAGTAACTCAGGAGTGACTCAGGAACATGGCAGCTTACCTACCCAGCCTTCTGCAAAACCACTTAATCTGAGAACTTTAAGGAGGCATGCATGATGCTGTTTCTTTTTTTAAAGATCCCAGAAAGAAACAGATCAACAGTCTGACTTCTGCACCAGGCAAACCAGCAGAAACCATTTTAAATAACGTAGCTAGTCAGGAGAGTTGCATGGCTTTTGTTGAAAATATTCCTGTCTGGCTAACCACTAAGTCTTGGAGTATGTTAGATAAGGATTGGGTATGGATATGTCTAGAACTGGTGCCATTGATATAATCTGTACAGTTTCCAGAGAGGCTGGAAACATGCAGAAGTATCAAAGGCCTTTGAAGAAATCCAGTAGACATAGAATGAAAGGGAAGGCCCTTTGGTGGATAAACAACTGACTAAAAAGAAGAGTGGGCGGTCATCTGCCACACTGACAGATGGAGCTGTTCTGAGATCTTTATTCAGTATGTTCAGGATCAACTGGGGGAAAAGAAGGTGAATGATCAGATGAAGTTTGTTGGTTATACTAACCAATTCCTGCAGTAAGTCAGGCCTATGAAGACTTGAAGGAGCACCTCAGGAGTCCTGAATGACTGGGTCATATCACCCTGTCATGGCCAGATCATGATTGCTGTATGACAGTCAGATGAAATCCAGAGTAGGTAGCTGCTGTCGATGAGGAAGACCCACTTTAAATTTGCATCATTTTGTATATAAAATGAATGGGCTCTAAGCTGACTGATGGTGCTCAGGAGCAAGATCCATCGGTCGTAACACATTTTTATGAAAATATCAGCTTAGCACCTAGTAGCAGCTCATAAAAGGTAAAAAATGTTCGGAATACCTAGAAAAGAAATAGGGAATAAAAAAGGGGAGTATCTTTTCATTACTATAATATATACAACTTACGCTTGCAATTTAAATGTTGTATAGGGTTTATATAATTTTTGAGATGGGGAAGGAATCTCGTAGAATTAACTGAAAAGGTTTCAAAAATGACAACAAGGACTAAAGGAAAAAAACACCCAGCCTCTGCAGAGGGATCAACTAAGCAGGACTCTGCTTTGGAATGGTAGTAACTCAGGGGAAATAAAAACTGTCAGTGTCAAGGGGAAGGTCCTTGTATAACATGGAGGGAGTCCCCACTACCTTCAGATATCCTTCTAAAGAAGGCATGATTCTGCTTTATTTGGGCAGAAATTGCTTAGTTTATTAATTTTCTCTATTCTCTAAGACAATAGACTGTGAAGGCTCAATGGAAGCTGGCACCTGCCTGTGCTCTTTCACTTTTTGAACCCCTTTGAGAGGGTCGAGGCCCTGCATTCGATTCTTTCAGTATTGGCACTGGTTACATTAGTGGCTTTCTCTGCATTGTCAACATCTCACTGGGTGCCAAACTTGGCGCTCCAGTTTGGGAGCCCAACAGCTTACTACGGTGACATTAGGCATTTTGTGGATTTAACCAGCATAGTGTGCTCTGCAGTTCTTTTAAAAATAAATCAATATATAAAAATACTTTTTTGTGTGGATTATGCCCAGACTGTTTTATTGCCAGTGTGTATTTATGTGTGTCTCTTCACTCATAAGTAAGTCTTGCAGTTTTCTTTGTAGCTTTTAATCATGTTCCAGAATGTCTCACCAGTCTGAATGAAGCATTTAATTTGCAGAAACTGTGAATGGTTTACCAAATAAAATGCAATTAGTGACTTTTCAGGAAAAGATTAGTTTTATCTGGTGAGTGAGAACCAGAACATTGAAGTCTTCTGTAAGTGGAACCTGTTAATTTCAGCCACTTAAAGCGCTTTTTTTTTTTTTTTCTCCCCCCCTCAGGGTTGATAAAGATAGGAGTGGAATAATATCTGATAACGAACTTCAGCAGGCTTTATCCAATGGTAAGTCAAGTCTGTAAACGAGCAGTGAGGTAGTTCATTGTAAACTTCATGTTAAATTTCATGTGAGACTGATTACGTGATGCCATAACTGCAGGGGGAGAATGTTCCTACTACTGATTAATGCTATTTAATATACAGCAAAAGGCTGAAGGGAAGGAAAAAAAGTGGACAATCCTCCTGATTTTTATTTTTTTTATTTTATTATTTTTTGCTGAGCCCATTGTTACTTTTTTTTTTTTTTTAATTTCAAGGGAAGTTTTCTGGGTTCGATGCATGTTAGTAGTAATGCATTATAAACTGAGCACCTATTGTAAAAAATTACTGGTTTGTATTCTGGGGGATGAAGGCATGCACATCCCTTTATTTTTTCCAGCTCTGCTCCCTAGAAAAAAAAAAAAAAGGTGATTTATATATTCCTCTCTCATCACTATTGAACCTTTGTTTTTTAACCAGGATCAGTGTATAGCCTGGACAAAGATCAGCCTTTTTACTGCACATAAAATCTTTTCATACAGTACAGTGCAGGAATTGAAGATGGTAATTTTAGTTAATTTTTTTTTTCCAAATGAGGCATATTTGGGTTTTTTTTTTCCCTAACAAAGTAGAAAGATGCACTCAGATCTAATATTAAAACTTCTTAGTAGTCTGTCAGTTCCCTGTCATAATGCTTAGAGTAACTAGGGTACGGTCAAGTTACTCATGGAAGCAAAATTAAAAATGAAAAATTTTTCCAGGAGCCTATTTTTACTTTCCTCTGGTGACTTAGGGTGGGTAGGGTTCTACTTTGTGGTTGGGGTTTTTTTTCCACTTCGAAATCTGAAAATGTGCATATTGAAACTACTTGTGCACCTTTGAGTTTGTATCAAGTTCTCCTTCTCCCAAGGTTTAATTCCTTCATCCTTCCTGTGCTTTGTGACTGAGAAGGGCTTAAACTGAGGTTGTGAGCTGCAACGCACACAGACTGAAAGGCTCCTTTTTATCAGTAATCACCTGACTTGAAATAAATTTGGATGGCTCTATTTAGTAAAATTGTGGTCATGGTAACTAAACTGGATTTACTAGAGTATTTGTTTAATAATATATCTGATAAATTAAAAGCAATACATTGTAGCTGCTGCACCTGATCTATAACTAAAATACTATTTTGAATAACAACTTCAGCAAAAGCTAAGTTAAATTGATTAAGTCCCAGTTTCCATTTAAGATTACAGTGCTGTTTATTGCAATGTGGGAACCTGGCTTTACCTGCCGTTTTAAACTTCATGTATTTTAAATATCTTCTCATCTGATTGAATTTAAGGGTAATAGGCAGTGATGACTAGCTGAACTCTTTTCTTTCCTTATTTAATGTATAGATTAGCAGTTTCAGTGCTTTGCAGTTATGAAGAATCTACACCAAGTGAATTCACTATTAGACAAAATATTTACAGAACTGTAAGCTTCCTTCATTCTGAGAAATTCTAGATCTTGTACACCAAAGTCACTAACAATTCACCATATTCTTTTCAAAAGATATCTTCTAGCGGATGGTTGCGTGTAGCTGTTCTGCAGTCTAACATGGGCTAAAATAATGTAACGTTTTTATTTCTAAAACATTTTTAAAAGCCTGCATAGCGATCATTAAAATTTGAAGTTCAATGTGTTTTTGACATTCAGCTTTTCAACATGTCAAGTTCATGCAAATAACAGTATACTTACTTGGGAGGGACTGATCATCACTTCATCTAGTTGTTTGTGCAATAAAACCCTATGCTTCCTTCTTGGTTTTTTTTCTGTGCTGTCATGTGAAGTCAATAGTAGTCAGGGGAGCAGCAGGGAACAGTCTTTCACTGTTTATTGAAACAGGCTGAAATCAGTACAGTTCTTCAGCAGTGGAGTTGCTCAGGTTTCACTCTATGGCATCTATATGAGTCTCTTGAAAATTTCAACATGAAATAAGTTAACTGTCAAACTGTATTTTCACTTTTTCCTCTATTCTGTTCAGAGTTAAAATGCTGGCACCCTATTAATAATTCCATTATTTTTTATTTTTGTCAGGAGACATACAACTCTAAGGTACTGATGTTCTCTGTCTAAAATACTGCTTAAGCATTTTCAGAGCCATTTTTACCCTTCTCTTTCTCTGCTTATGTTTCTCTGTATGCGCAAATGATCATACGGCGTGCCTACAGCATAGGGGTTTTTCCCCATTGCTGCATCTGTAGACTTACACCAATACAGTTTCCCTTCTATGGGAGAAATTCAGCACTAGTATAAGCATTACTTACACCACTGCAGCTTGATCCAGCAAAGCAGCCGTGTCTTCACAAAGCCTGCCTAATACCAGCACAGCCTTTCTATTAGGTATTTGTGGTCAGCTAACTGCATCATTGCCAATGCCTCTACAGTACCCCTAGTCTTACTGGTTCCTTTACGGTCCCTGCACTCAGCCACAGTTAATTTAATATATGCTTCTTGGTCTTCCTGGTTCCTTCACAGGCTCTAGAGTGGTGGAATTCCACATGAGGCACAGTATTTCTCTCAATTGAAAGCGTAATGCTTCCTAACACTCTGGAATGCTCCTAGCTGAGTGAAGACTATTCCAAAGTGACTAATCTCTAAATATTCAGAGAAGTACAAAGCTCCTCCTTAGATGATTACTACTCAGGCTCTTTTAAGCAGCAACATCTCTTGGTCAGAAAATACTAATTTAAACTAACACTTCATTGATTTAGCAGTGAAGGTGGGATTTATACTAAACTCTAAATTGCACCCTGTGGTTATGCCACGTTAGGAATCTTTTCACTTGTCAGAAACTAAACGCCCTGGAGTAATCCACCTGTAAAACAGGAAATAAGCAGATGGGGTTTTACTGAGTAATAGATGTGAGACCTTGTTTGAGTTGTAACTTAAAACTCTTCTGCTAGAAAAAGTGGGACTTCGGTTTTGATCTTGCCTTTTATCCAATACCTCCCAGCTACCTGGGATGAAAAAAATTCTTCTTAGTTCTTTCAATGTTTTAGGTTTTGGGGGGTTTTTTTGGTGCAGCCTGAAAAATGTTGGTTTCTGTGTAGTATCTGTAAAGCATTGCTCTGAAGTCCTCTCTGAACGGTCAGAACATATATACTTCAAAGCAGCCTTATTTTATAATATGCTAGCTCCATGCCTTCTAGCTCCGAGTTCACTGTTCTTATCTGATTTTTTGGTTTGTTTGTTGGTTGGTTGAATTTTTTTAAAATGTTACTTAGTGTTGAGAAACTAAGTAATTCTTTCTGTTTCAGGCACGTGGACTCCATTTAATCCAGCAACAGTCAGGTCAATTCTTGGTGAGTGCAGTTGTGTGAGGTAAAATAGTCAAGATACTGTTTTGGGATCTGTTCAGTTGACTGAGCATGCTATCAGTTGCTGCACTGTTTTAGAGAAATAAGTATGTACAAGTATTACAATATATATACACGATCTGTTTCTACTGTAATAATGAATGCCTGTTTAAAGGTCTTTTGAACTAATTTGGCTGTACTGTTAGCAAGCTGGTCTTTCATTGTTAGATGGTATGTTTCAATGTCTTTACACTTTTTTTTTTCCTCTCTCCAGAGTGTCCAGCAGTAGTAAGTTAAACTCAAATATTTTCCCTTTTGAATAATAGAAGACTGCCCTTTGCGTGCACGCATATGCACTTGTTGAAGTAGCCTGAGAAAATGTTACTGTACAACTGAATAGATAGCAAATGTCATATATGCGTGGGGAAATTGTCAGCTTAAATATTCTAAAAAGATACTATATAGCTTGTCTTCGTAACTAGTTTTTCCTGCTTGCATTTTAATCCTATGTTCTGCTCCAGAAAGACCAAACAGAAGCTTTTCAATATTTGAATACTTTAGTGTCCTAAAATAATTTCCAGTAATGTAGATGATGATGGTAGTAGAACAGGAGAAAAATTCAAGCACAAAAAAATCTTTTCTATCCTACAATTCATAAATTTTTTTGTGTTGTTTTTAATAAGCATTCAGCAGCAGTCTGAGTTCTGTCGCTGTGCGACATGCTTTTTATATGAAGATGACAGTATCAGTAAGTCAAATGCAGATGAATATCCCAGCACTTTTGGCAGTCAATAGACTTACAACTTTTTCCTGTGTCCTTGGGAAAGAACAACCCCCCACCCTTTTTGTCACTGGATGATCAATCAAGCCCTAAATATTTTCAAACTGGAAATGAAAACCCAGGAAAAATAAACATTCTGTGATTCATTCTGGTCCTCTTTTATCTTGCTTTATCTTTTCCTCTTTCAGTGGATGACTTCTTGCTTTTTTTTGGCAGAACTTTCCAAAATACCACTAGTATTTTAGCAATTTCTTTTCTGTCTTCAGTTACTTCCTCAAAGCGCTCTTGCTGCCTTCTTGAAATACTAGCAGATCTTTCTGAGGAGCAGCATGATGAAAGTTTTATATGTTTCTTATTTTTTATTTCAGGCATGTTTGACAGAGAGAACAAAGGTGGTGTGAACTTCAATGAATTCACTGGAGTCTGGAAGTACATCTCAGACTGGCAGAATGTCTTTCGAACGTATGACAGAGACAATTCTGGAATGATTGACAAAAATGAACTAAAGCAAGCACTAACAGGTTTTGGTAATTCATTTGTAATTACAGTTTTTATGACTCGGTTATGTCATCAGATGAGCTTATTGTTAGGGCTGTACTGCTGTCACAAATGTGACTGAAAATAAGGCAGGTGAAATGCAGTTTTCCTGTTAGGTGTAAGGTACCTTTTAAAGATGTCCATGCCACAAGCACTTTTCTTTAAGCTATTTCCTTTAATGGAAAAAATGAAAACATTCCACACATGTACTGACACATCCAGTTTCATGCTGCTCTGAGAGTGTTACCAATACTTCAGGTAAATGTCTGAACTTACAAGGTACTTGACACAGCTTTCCGCTTTTTAAAATGAAGCTAGCTGTCTACGCTACAGTAACATTATGATGGCAAAAGAACTGTCATTCAATTGACTTCACTTACAAAAACTTGAGCTGCAGCCCTAAACCGTTCCCTTAACCAACTTGTCACTTTAATCAGTAATTATGTTTACTGTGACTCTGTCTATCATTATTAAGCATGGTTTTTATTGCATGCATTTTAAACACAGAGATATTTAACAAAAAAAAATTTGTCTCTTCTAACTCTGTATTGTTTTCTGGTTTTGTTGTACACACCTGCTAAACAGCCTAGTTCTTTTTATAGAAGGACTGCGGTAACTGAAACCTTTTAAAGCATTTCTCTTTTTCCAAGGTTACCGACTGTCTGATCAATTCTATGATATCCTTATTCGGAAATTTGACAGACAAGGAAGAGGACAAGTTGCTTTTGATGACTTTATTCAGTGCTGTGTTGTTTTACAGGTAAGAACGGAGATATACTTCAATGTCAATTGTAAAAAGTAAAAATAAAAAACCCCTTTTCTTAAGCCTTTATGGTTCTCACTCTAATATTGGATCTAGAACTTGCTTTTATTTATAATAAACCATTTGAATAAAGTGTACAAGAGGTGCTAGAAACATCTTCATTTATTGGTCTTCATTAGTTATCCATTTGCATTACAAGTAAATTTGATGGGGGGGCAAAAAATGTAGAACAGTCTGTTTTAAAAGGAAAACAACACTATTTCCATTAGTGTAATACACACAATTCGTCTGGATCTTGCGTGTGTTAAAACTGGAGTGTGTCGTGTCCTTTGGTGCCCATAATTCTCATAATCTGAGTTGTGAGTTTTTTGTGTATCTCTCTGTTTAAGGCTCAAACTAAAAGGAATTTGACCTAGCAGCTGAATTACTCAGTCTTTTGTCACTTTTGTTCCTGCAGGGGCAATGGTAGTAAAAGACATTTCCAAAAAACCCAAAACACCCCTTTTGGTAACAGAGACACATGTCTAAATAGAGAGGGAGAGAGAGAGAGAGAGAGAGAGAGAGAACTATAGTTTTACAGGTATGTTCTTTTGTTTAGAGATCAGTCACTGGATGATTCCTCACCTCATTGCTTAAGGTTTCTCTAAGTGTATAGGACTTCTGAAATGCATATAAGACTTTGGGGAAAAGTTAGGCAACTGTAGCAATGGACAAGCTGAGTTTTAGTAGGATAGGAAAAAGGTTGCTCTTCTTACACTGGCCAGCATTGCAACAGTATCTTAAGATATCATCCGATAGGCAACATGAAGAGAAAGCAGTGCCCTGTAAAAGTAGTATCTCTGTTATTTGCATACAGGCATTTTGTTGTTCTCCTTTTAGCTTTATGGCTATAACCTTAAGTTGCTGAAACATCAGTTGCCTTTATATTCATTTGTAATATAAGCCAATTATACTTAGTTATAAATTTAAACTCTGGTAAAGAGGCCTTTGAGATGTAGTATCATTCAGCTGGTGTTAGTGAAACCATGCTGGTAGTTACTTTGGTGTGCTAGCTGTACTGCCTGGCACCTCTGGTGTTATACAGAGACAACTCAGATACTAATGATATATATAAAGCATTTTTGGCTGGAAGATGAAAAACGGACAAGGTACTCACTGGATTCTGTCTCTAGATGACTCCCAAATGTCTCAAGAGAATTGTGCACTGTTTCCCCCCCTCCTTTAAAGCCAGTAATAAAAAGCAGTCTGGTCTATAAAGAACGCCTAGATAGCCTTAGGTATTGTATCCTAAGGCAGTTTTAGAATCAGATCAGCTACGCAGCTCAGGCATGAGACATGGCAAAGAGCTACCTCTATTTGCATGAGACTGTAAAGTGTCTACAGAGGGGATGAACAGAAAGTGTTCATAATACTATAGAAGCCTAAGTGGCAAGGGGAATACATGGCAGTCTGAACTTTCCTGATGACCAAAACCATGGGTTTTTTCCCTCTTTTCAGAGGCTGACCGATGTGTTCCGACGTTATGATACTGATCAAGATGGCTGGATTCAGGTGTCCTATGAGCAATATCTTTCCATGGTCTTCAGCATTGTATGATGCTGATAACTAGGAACTGCACACTGGCATTACACAGACTGGAGCTGCCAAATCATCCTGTACTGAATAAGATTATTGATGTATTATAACGGATATAACTTCACATTCTTAAATTTTGTATGTTGGTCATCATCTTCAGAATCTGTACTTGAGTTCGTTTTTATTTTGTATGACCGTACGATATCACCATCTCTGCTTACTGTAGTACAGAAAGCACAGAATCTAGACTTAACTGGTGCAATGTCAAACTTAACCTTCTTCCACATATCCTGCATGGGGAAAAATGACTCTTTAGAAATGCCAAATTAAAATAATGCTTGTTTGTTTATAAGAGTTGAAAGTCAGAAGTTGCACAACATGTTTTGCATGTGCCTTACTTTTATAAGAGTTTAATGTATTAATTTTTAATACAGAATTTAAAATTAAGTAAAAATATTAGATCAACTTTTATAGTCTACTTCACTTTTGTACAGCATGTTTAAGGGGGTGGTGGCTTTACTTCTGTATTCTAGTTTTCTACGGCTCAGGGGTCCCTCCCACTTAACAGCGATGGCCTTTTTTCCTCACCTTCTCTTTTTATTTTCTAGCTGCCTCCTTCTTTCAGGGTATCCTTGGGACATCTTCAATAGAGCTTCTTCACACCTATGTCCAATACTGCATCTTCCTCAATGAGTTCCCTACAAAAATAAACTACTCTGGATGTATATTTCCCTCTGCTCAGTGGGCTCATTTAACACCAACGGTCTTCCTTTTTGTGCTGAAGCACTTCACTTGAAGTGGCCTTGAACTGACAGTCAAACATTCTCAAAACCTCACCCTCCATCTCACCAGTTGCAGATGGAGAGGGACTCGGTGGAAAAACTGAACCAAAAAAAGTAATGACCGATTCCTGTCACACACCATCTCCTGCAGTAACTTTGAAGAAGCAACAAGAAGTTATCTTAGATTGCTGTAAGAAAGTATTACACCAGCACTATCCAAAGTACTTAAAAATACTCAAGCAGCACTGTTACTTACCTGTAACTGCTACTCCTCAGGATATGTTAACAGGCAAGAGCTTTTAGCTTTTATCTAAAGACTTTTTCTTACACTGTAGCGTCCTGATTTGTTCCTAAGTCCTCTCCCATCCCCAGCTCACTGTATGCAAGCAGTCCACACATGCCCTTTTGTTTCAGATTTCATAATTACACACAGCCACAGGCAGGTAAGCTGTTGTTGATGAAGAGTGCCTGTACGTAAAGTGATGCTGTCACTGACACCAAGCAGATGTTCCAAGAGATTATGCAGAGAGGGTTGGGGTCCACAGACCCTCCTGCTTAAAATAACCCGATGTTAAAATGTTATTCCCAAGAATCTCAGCCAGAATATAGTATCTGGTGTCAGGGTGAAGACAGCCAAGTGGTAAGTGCAGTTAACAACTAAACATGTCATGCAGAGAAGCTGCTAGTAGTTGTCAAGTGGTAAGCAAACAGACCTTTAGTGACAGTTCAACAACGTTTTCTAAACACTTTTCTGGTGTGAAATATCTATGGAGAGCCTGATGGTCCCCACACCATAAGCACACACAAAGAAGGAGCTCTCCCAAAGCACTCTGGGCATCGTCATCCAAAGGGCAATGGATTGTTTCTAGGTGAGGTGGGGGAGCAGGAATAATGACCAATGTCTGAGACCACCTCAGGCCTTGGATGAACTGGGAAAGTTAGTTATGCTTAAGAAGACAAGGGAGAAAGACTTCCAACAGTTCCTGCTTGAACCTTAGCTCCCAGAAGGCTGAGACTATATGTTCTCTTCAGAAACAAAACAACAGAAGAGCCCCAGAGTTTTGAGCTCAAAAGAGCCTCTTCATTAAACGGCCCCATACAAAAGAGCTTCTCCATTCCTTTCCCACTAAGAAATCTGTCCCCTTGGATCATACATCCACCCAAATGAAATCCAGTAATTCTGGGAAGCGTTCTGAGTATCATTAGTAAGTCCAAGGTACAAAACTAAAAAAGCTGGAACTCGAGAACTTTCCCAAGTTGTCTCCTGTGAAGGATGTCTCCTTTTCCCAGGCAACCTTATTATACTTCACTGTCTTTCGTGTAGAACAACTGGCTCCAGCACTTTCTAAAGGAGCCTTACTGCTGCGGACAATCACCAAAGTGGCTCTGGACTGGAACGACTCCTGTCACAGTGGTAAACAGATGCTTCTGAAGGTGTGAAAGCAGGCACGCCACAGTCAAGAAACTGGCTGGAAAGCAGACCGTTTATCCCCCACAAAGCACGTTCCAGTCTGGATTTTTATCAATGGCTTTTTAAGGAAACATGAAGTTGGTTCAAAGGGCTCTGGTGCAGCCTCAGAACTCTTGCGTCAGTGCCAGAGCTCATGGCTGTATTAGCGCTGAAGGACGGCAGGCATTTGAAGTGTTGCTGCTCTACAGGCTATCAACGCCTACCTTGTGAAGGTTGTTTTCTGAAGAAGGACCAGAGCCTAGAGAAACAGGAACAGGCAGAGGACTCATTCTGCTCCCGTTCTATACTACATGGGAGCAAAATAAGGCAAAGAGATTTCTTCAGAGTAAGGAGTAGCCAGAAGTTGATTCCAGGAAATTGGCCAAGGCAGGAAAACAGAAGCAACAGGATGTCTTGGCTTATGCAAGCCTGTTGAAGAAGTAGCTGGTAGGACAACAGAACTTCCAAGGTACATTTTAGGTTTTTTTTCCATGAGGTCTTCTTACCTGGTGCCTTTGTGGACACTGCTGGTCAGGTGCAAAAAAGGTCTGAAGCCTGGATTTGTATTTTCGTTTTCCTAGTGTCATCTGAATTCCCCTTTAAAGGTGGCAGGGTTGAACTGAGTCAGAACGAGTAAGACAGAATCCAAAGTGCCATCTCTCAGAAGTCATGTTTCTAGGATGAGCTGCTGGTTAGACAGAAAGAAGTGATAAAGGCAGATAAATCCTCAGGGCGGATCCTGTAAAAGAAAACAGTCCGAGTTGCAAGTACCTGGCCCTGTGGAGGAAGGGAAGGTGTTACAGAAGCCCTCCAAATGAGGCAATGATGCTTAGTACTCACAATGCTACACAGCTCTAGAAAAAAAGGAAAAATACTCATCACTCCTGTCACAGGGGTAGACAATTCCTTTGCAGAGTTGTATCCTGGAGATACTTCTGTCTGTTTCTTTTTGCCCTTCATTTGGAGGCCTAGGAAATTGAACTCCATGAAGCAAGGTGTTCCTGCAATAACAAAGATGCTGCTTGTTTGACACAAGTCAGCTATACCTGTCTGCTGGTACGGGACACAGGAAAAAAAGTCCCTGAAATCAGTTGTGGAGGTGACAGTTATAGACCAGTCAGTCAAACCTGGGAGTGCCAAGTGGCAGAACCCAGGCCAGTATCAGTACAGAAACTGCACGCTGAAGCTCTTTATTTCCACAGCCAGGAAGATCTTTGAAAAGAAGAAAGATAAAAAGAGAATTAAGGAGAAAGCAGTGATGCAGCTGAAACGGGCTCAGTGATTGAAGGAAACTGAGAACACACTGCTGGTCGCAATTGCACATAAGAGATAAGGCAGGCTTGGAGTGCGTATTAGAAGATTCCACCAGCTTAAAAAAAATCCCTACGTGATAGTGCTCAGGTATAAGAACCAACAGACAATCATCTCAAGAACTTCACTGATTTTGGTAAGAACTGAAAATTGAAACAGAGAAGCCAAGAGCATTTACAAGACTCCAAATGCTAGCTACAGATCAGGAAACCCTTAGTAAATCAATGCTGAATTGCATTTCCTCTCTTAACTCGGTCGCTATTCCAACTCTGTTTCAAAATGCAAGAACCGTTTCCCCAATGCAGGACTCCTCACAACAACAAGCAGGGACAGGGACTGTTCCCCAGAACAAAAAATAAAAAGGGAATGTAGAGGCAGAAAGAGCATCTAATTTGGGCAGAGATCATCCAGCTGCTGTATGCCACGGGATATCCAGTCATGGCAGTAAAATCCCAAAAGGACTGAGAAATGGGGAAAAAAAGAGCTTTCTATAAAAACCTGAGATGAAAAGGTCTTAACTTGAATTGACAGAATAGTAGCAATAACATTTCCTAGTAACATTTTTTCTACAGTTTCAGAATTCTAGTTGCACTACGCTTTCTGTGGAAAAAACCCCTACGGCAGTAACATTTGTAGAAATAATTCCTGATAATTTTTAAATGTAGATAATAACTGATCAGTCCCACAGAGGTTTAAATCAAAACTCTGGCAGACACCTGTGGTAGAAAATAATGTTCTTCCCCTTTAAGCAAGAAGGTCTACTCTGTAATTCAATGGAGAAAAGTGTATGGTGCAACTACTGAGTCCAGGCCATTAGAAATTACTTAAACCTTTCAATAAGTATGAGAAGGAGAAACCCAAATAGTGAACAGGAATGAAAAAGGAAGTGGATCTTTTTTGATGCACAAGCAAAACAATTACAGAAGAAGAATTTTAGGGCATCGAGTTTATATGCTATACCATTAATTGCTTTGTTGCCTTTGTGTTAAAATTTACATGACAAATGTAATGCAAAAAGATATATGACAGCTCGTGAAGACTAACCCTGGTTTAGCACAAATACTTAATGCACAGAGACAGAGAAATATTTCAGATACGGATGAGAAGAAAAATGACAGTCCACAACACAGCAGTGAAAAGGAAAATGGACATTGGGGAGTAAACTGTCTCGCTTTACTCCTTTTTCCTTAGCTCCATGTAAGCTGGATTTGATTATATAAAGCAGACGTCTAAAGCCAGGCATTCATGAGCATGTGGCTCAGAAGTGTAGGGAAAAGAAAATATAAGCATGGACCACTGATAAACTCATGAACTGTTAGGTATTCCTCCATTAGTATGTCATTTTGACTATTTATTTTCCCTATTATTTTATCAGATTGCTTTACAGGTTCTACTATTTCTTAATATGCTTTTGCCAGTAGAAAGAATCAAGAACTTTTATTTTAGTATGGATCAATTCAGCAAATGAGTTTTAAGTTGATTTGTCACAACTTCATTCTGAACAACATGATAAAAAAATCTGCATATATTTCACGTCTCTTTTTACTCTGCAAAAACAAAAGTAATATGCCCCATTACATACCAGTCCCCTAGAACAGATTACATTTTTCTCATCTAGTATCATGCTAAGCCAGAGAATACCTTTGCTGTGACATTCTCCTTTCTTTGTCTAAACAGAAATGTAGTGTATCAGTTTCTAAAAATATCCTCATTACAAATCCTTAAAATAACTGAACTGGTCTTAAATTTGTGTGAAGAAAAGTAAACCTGTATTTTCATGCAATGGACCTGTATTTTCAGCAAATATTCTTCCTAAGTAGATAACAGAAAAGTAAACCTTTCTTTTTTTCTGAGTTGGGAAGGGTGTTAAAAGGATGATTAGCTTTTTGCTGACAGAATAACATTAACATATTTTCAAAAAATAACAAAAGATTTTCTTCTGTAATATACTAAGATATAACAAATACGTTAAAAAAGCCTAAACAAAATAGTATGTTCACCTCCGTTACGTGCAAGTTTGTGTTCCAGCTATATTTCCCATGTTAAAGAGATTAAACCCTACCTCCCTTTCCCCTTCCAAAACCAAACGCAGAATTCAATGCAGTCTTTTTCCTGAAAGCCAAGAGATGGAGATTCTTGAATCTGTTCATCTGTTTCCAGTTCAGCTGTTGTTGCTCCTTAATCTTTTCCTCTAGTTTCTACTAGCACATTGACTAATGTCTGAATATTTAGTTCTAGAAAGGGGAGACAAAAACATTTAAAGTTATTTCTATTTCATGTTATTTCACATAATACAGCAGAGAGAATGTTAAAATGAAAAGTTTTACTGTTAACTAACTGTCCTTGTTCTAGTACCATAAGCATAGTTCACATTTGTCCAAACTCACACCCAGTGACAGCTGTACAGTAGCATGTGCCCAACTCCCTTTAAATCCCTCTTATAATCTATTTCCAAAGGAGAATCTTTTATTTTGATTAGTGTATCACTATTTTTAACATTAAGGAATATTTTTGCAAGAATTGGAAAAAATAATTTGTCATATAACAAACAAATTCTTTCATAACATTTCTCTTTTGTTACCCCAATGCATTTGATCCATTTGGAGTATTTTCATCTATTTCATGCCATCCAAGTTTGGTTCTGCATGCATTCCAATACTTTTCTTCTTTATGCCAATACATTCCCTCCCCATAGTTGTTACCTAAACAGTACAAACTCCGATCATGATATAAGATCCTAGCTAGCAAGATGACCTAGGACAAACCTTTTGATTCAGGAAATTTTTGTGCTATCAAAATTTCCTCCCACTCACAGCTCTATTTAGCTGTCAAGAGGCAAAATCTCCTCAGAGAGGCAATTAATGCCATTCTTCAACTGATAGAGATGTTGAGCAAAATTAACTCCTCTGAACAGAGCACACTAACTCTGCAACAAGCAGTCTCCTGCTTATGTTAAAGCAACTATGTTGATGTAACTCATCTTACATGAAAACTAATCACAATCTTACTTTGAAGTGCTGGATAATATGGAGCCAACTGTTTGAGCATCCTGGTCATTGTAGGAATATCCTTTCCTCGTAGTCTATTCAAAATGTTGGGAGTAAGACCAACAGCATCTTCATCAAACATTTTATCTGAGCTTCTGAATTGCTGGTAATCCCTGCCAGAAAACGAGTACTGATGTGAACCCCAATCACTCTTGTAGCCTGACTTCTGATGCCTGAATCCTTGACACCTAGATTCCTGGTTCCAGCTAGATTCCTGGTTCCAGCTAGACTCCTTGTTCCAGCTAGAGCTCTGGTTCCACCTAGAGTCCTGGTTCCACCTAGAGTCCTGGTTCCACCGAGAGTCCTCATGCCACCTGGAGCCACCTCTTCCTGAAGCAGCAGAATTTGCAGAAGATGTACAAGTATTCACAGACTCATCATTCTTGTAAGAGGAATAGCTTTGCAAAGGATAGTTTGTGGAATATCTTCCAGATGAAGGATATGAGGCAGACGAATTGGGATAGGGTAATCCTTGATCACTTATACTCCTTGCTTTTGAATATGCTTGTTGATTCCTCCAATTTGTACTTTCCCCACCATATGAGACTCTGTTATCAGGGAGCTTATTTCCTCGCACATCGTTGGACATATATTCTGCTGAGTACTCACTCACTGGACTTGTCTCATAGGAAGAGGCCCCACCAGCTGAATTACTGCCAGAAGCAGATCGGCTGAACTGTCTCAACCATTCACTGATACCACTGGCAGGACTTCCAGTCTGAAGAGCAAAAGAGTCCCTGAGTGCAGACATCATTGCAAAGTCATTAGATCTCAGTCCATAGGAAGATGATCCATCATCTATTTGGTAACTGTATGAGTTAGCAGGTGCAACAGAAGCATCTGCAGAACACTCTTCATACTGAGACAAAAAACCTTGATTCCAGTTAGAATTTCCTGAATAAATAAATGAATAAATAAGTAAATAGAGGGCACTACTGATTTGTTAAATGCAACTGGTGCAATTGTTTGCAAAATAAACTTAACTAGGTATAAGCCCTTTTTTTGTCTGACTATATATATGGTGTTTAATGCATATTTACTGCGCTAGCAAACATCAGCCTTCTTTCTTTGACTGCATTTGTAAAGCTGAATAAAATTCAAGAATAACAGGAGGGGAACAACCGATTTAAACCAATTAATCACTTGAACTAATACCTCATCTGAATTCAACTATACTTTGCTTTACTGTCAAAGCATCTTAAAAATCAACCAGTGGAATTATCATTTGAAGGCCTCTAAAGTAACATGTATCTAAGAGAGTTCACAGAGATCAGGATACACTAACAGTATATATGAACAATTATAAATAGTAAAGCTAGCATCCCTCAGGAAGCTAACACCTGCGATTGACACATGGTGGTAGCACATGTGCTCTTAATCCACTGTGGATATGAAATAAAATGGGTGAGCTTATATCATAAGATTTCCTGTCCGTACTTGTTTTCTTATTAAATATATCAGTTCTGCAGTTTGCAGGGGAAAAAAAATAGAAAATGTTTACAAAATTAAAGCCTTTAAATCCTCTAGAAACACAGCCAACCAAAATGTTGTCAAAGCTCTACTTCTGCAGCTCATCCTTACGTCCTTTCTTACTGAGTTTCTTTTCATCCTAAGATTTGTGGGAAGTAGTGGGGGGCAACTACTTAGAAGTCTAAGGAAACAAGCTAAAAATCTCTTTCATTGTATCCCTTGGCAGTACTAGTACATTCACTTTCAATGTAAGAATGGCAAATACTCCTTTGAAGATACCTTGACGCACCAACCTTCACACTGAAGCCAGGCAGGTGTTACTGCTTGGATTTCCAATAACCTCTACTGCCATAATACTATTCAGTGAGACAGAAGTGTTCTTAAACAGTCAAGGTTGAAGTCATTAAGGCTTCAGAAAATGATACCCTGAATTGACTCAGAGGGCAAAGACACACAGTACTCTAGCAAAGAAGCACTATGGCTGGCCATAAAAGCAAATTTTCACAATCTGTGCAGTGTTAAGAATAGACTTAAACTAGTAGAACAAGGTGTCTAAATTACCTTTGGATTTTCCATATGGCTTATAGTGTTTTGGGATGCTTTTCCTTCCTGGAAATTCACCTTGAGATATTGACATCAGTGGCCTCAGACTGTTAGTATAATTAACCTAGATAAAGCAAAAGGTCAGAATGTCTGTTTTTAAACTCAAATCTTGAGCATTCAAAAGAAAATAGTAAGTTCCCCATGCAAAGTTAGTAGAGTACAATTTTACATGACAGCAAACTCCATATGAAGGATGTGTTGTTCTGTTACGACATTAAACCACAATTTTCAAAAGTATTATTTGGAAGAGGTACATGTCTGGAGAACAGAATGAGGTGTCTGGGGAAGACAACGTCACCTGTTTTAAATTTCTTTACTTATTGCTCCATATCCCTCAACATCACCTGGCTAAAATATAAAACTGGTGCATATGCAAATCCTGTCTCTAGCTGGGGAATGCAGAATGGATGGCTCAGCTACTGCCTGAGATTAAGTTACGACAACAGTTTTTAATTAGCTCATGAGAACTGTATTATATTCAAATGCATGACATTTTCAAGGTGTAGCTCTCAAAAAGGTGGTGGTGGCATTTGCACAAAGACAGTTACCATGGCTCAGCTGACATGGAATATATTATTAATGCTTAAGAAACCAGTCTGAAATATCTTTCAGAAAAACACATGCTGAATTTTGGGAACCAGTAGCTACCAGAGGTGATAAATAATTTTTGTACAGGTCCTGGGCCTTCGTCAGATCCTTTTTTCTACAGGAATTCAGTTTTTATGCAAAAAAGCTATGGAGGTTTGTAAGGGCCAACAGAAAGACAGGAACATTTTGTCTACCTTAGTCTGAACAGATTAAAGCTCTTAAGTGAGAGCAGAGCTACAAGTCACCTGTAAGAAAGACTTATCCAGACTTATCCACATGCCCACAAAAGAAACAAGTGACATGGGTAGCACTTAAAGGCTGATTAATATTAGAAGAAAAGCTATCACGCAAGGGACCAACTGCAAAGGAAGGATGACAACCAGACACCATGAAACAAAATGGTGCCCCAAACAGGGGGAGAATGCATGCAAAAGAAAACCAAAACAGATGGAAAATGATGGATCTCATCAATGCTTATAAATACTTAAAGGGAGGGTGCCGAGAGAATGGCACCAGTCTTTTTGCAGTGGTGCCCAGTGATAGGACAAGAGGTAATGGGCACAGACTTGAACATAGGAAGTTCCACCTAAACACGAGGAGAAACTTCTTTACTTTGAGGGTGGCAGAGCACTGGAACAGGCCGCCCAGAGAGGTGGTGGAGTCTCCGACTCTGGAGACATTGAAAACCCGCCTGGACGCCATCCTGTGCAACCTGCTCTAGGTGAACCTGCTCTGGCA
This sequence comes from Burhinus oedicnemus, assembly GCA_008921705.1. NCBI lineage: Eukaryota > Metazoa > Chordata > Aves > Charadriiformes > Burhinidae > Burhinus > Burhinus oedicnemus. Next base: position 1,095,850 of record VFFE01007061.1, on the reverse strand, counting down.
GGGGGGTTGGACTAGATGATCTCCAGAGGTCCCTTCCAACCCTTGTGATTCTGTGAAAACTAACAGAAACATGCCATGCAATTAATGTGTTTGGTACTTAGAAATTGTAAAAAAATATTAAAGTATATTTAACTGAAGAGGTGGAGGTTGACCTATGCCTGAACTGTTACAGTGTGGCAGGGTGTTAACACAATGAGTTCAACCACTCCTTTCCTCCCAATGATAAAACAACTCTGGTCAAGATTAAGTTACTTACTGCTGCTTTCTTTTCACAAAAGGCCTTCAAAGCTTCTGTGAGTTCCTGTGTAATATGAACAACAAGTGTTGCTTCTGAGTCTGAGGTGATGTGAAAAGTCTCCTGTTGAAAAAACATGGTTAGAATTGGTCATTAGGATGCCAAATGGTCATATACACATTCAGATCAAAGTTATACTTTGACTTTGGTATAACCAAGTTTATACTACTAATTGATATATAGAACATATGTAATACACGTATACACACGTATGTATGAAAAAATAAAATTGTGAACATAATTATGGCCTGACAGAAGGTAAAACAAAACCCTGCATGTCTGTGCCACTCCCATACTGTCAATCATGAACATTTTGTTGCAGATGGAGAAGAGCACAAGTCCTAAATTTATGTTGCCTGTGTAGAAAATTGAATAAAAAGTAAGCTTCAGCACCTTCATCAAATGCCTTTGATTCCCCCATTTTAGAAACAAAGAGATGAAATTTTCCATTACATTTCTCCCAGGTGTAATTTTGGGAATGAGAGATATCAAAAGATACTGATATAATTCTATAAAGCACAGAACAGTTATGGCTATTTGTCTTTCTAACGTCTAAAAAGATTGACTACCAAGTATATGAAGTTGTAAGTGATTACAGTAAGTTAAAAGAACATAGGCAGTCTGGGTCGTTTACTGATTATCTCCAGGCTTGCTTTTTCTCTACCTCTTCCTAAGGTCACAAGTAACCACAGCTTAAGAGAAAAAAAAAGAAGAAAAATGGAAAGAGAAAAACATCTCTTCAGTTGATAAAGCAGCACATATCTCAAAACACTCTACCTGTCTATAAACACAATTCAGAATCGAATGAAAGTCTGTAATTGCCTTAGTAATTGGCAATGGAGCAAAATGGTGAACATAAATGGTCACATATTTCCACAATATAAAACCAAAGGACAAACTAAGGCTTACTATGCCACTGCTAACAGCAACTGAACAGATAAAACTTCCCCACTCCAACACCAGCAGCTGTGCTCTAGTATGAGCCAGTTTCACTTGGCTGTTTGGTTCTGCAGCAGCAGCACAAGCCACAGCACCACTGGCAGCAAGACCGGACTGGCTTCTCGTACTCAGCATTATCAGCAATCCTATTAGACATGGGCAGCCAACAGCACGTGAGCAACATCAGTGCTGCTAACGCTGCTTGTCAGGGTGGCTCCTCAGCAAAGGGAAGAATGATCCACAGAACAAGTAGAGAGCCCACATTTAATCCAGCAAATTGTTCTAAACTGACATTATGCTACAGCTGCACGAGCTTTTCAAAGGGCAGAGTCCATTAAAATAGAACTTAGATTTTAATGTTGTGGTCAAATAAGTTTGATCAGCAATCAGAGGCTCCTTCACAATATTCACTGCATCATACCAGTGAAACTGCACGACATATCACAATTATTTTACATACATACCAAGAACTCTAGAGCTCTCTGCTTCCGAACAGGATCGTTCTGTGGGATTGTAGAATGGGGAAGAAAAATTGAAAGACTGAATACTACAGTATTTGTTGCATCATCTTGTACAAAACAAGACCTTTTAATCTTTTATCCAACAACAAAAGTCAACAAAAAGATAGTAATTTTAGGTCACAGTCATAAGCATATAATGTTAGGCCCTTGATAGCAATTAGGTAGCAGCTACTACAAACGCAACTGCATTACTTCCAATACTGGGAAGGACACATTTCAAATCTAAGCTACATACCTACAAGAGCAATCTTTCCCAGGCTTTCCTCACTCAGGTCCAACCTCATGTTTAAAAAAAGTTAAGTGCCCACCTGCACCTAGCATAGCACCTGAGGCCTAAAAGAGCAAGACATCACCACAGAATACATCAGATGACAAAATAATCTCTGCTACTAAGACAAGTGTTTGTGCACAGTGCTATTCAGGACAGAAAGTAAAGAGAGCGTTTTGAATTTCACCTTTGAGTTAGATATAAGGACTGTAAACCTTTAGCTATATTGTAAGATTTAAACCAAACCTTCAGTATAGGATACATTTGATCTGAAGAGGGGCAAAACAGAGAAGTGGAGACTGCAGCACAGGTTGGGGGAGACCTGGCCTGCAGACACTGGGTCTGAGACTCTCGGTGACTTTGAACAGGAATTATGAGAGCTAAGGTGGGTAAGCATCCTGATGTACAGTATTCATTTCCCTTCTGCTGTGATGAACACAAAACTCTGGTCATTAGGTCAGTTATTTTGCTTCTGGAATAATACTAATAAAACGGCAAATGAAGCCAAATAAGAAAAATTTTTCAGAAAAATGAAAAGCAAGCATAAGGAAACTGCTACAACATAAGACACTTGCAGAATTACTACCTCTACATACCTCATGCTTATAATCATCTTCCCACCTTAAAAAGAAAGAAATGAAAATATTAAGATGCATTCTAAAGATTACTAAGAAGTTAAGTTTACTCATACTATCTAGGATCAAAATATTTCAATTTCCAAATTTATATCACTTACCAATACAGGGTATCTTTTTCTATGGCATGTCTACAACACTCTGTTTCTTAAAGGTCCTTATTCTAAGTGACTTTCAAAGAGATCAGTAGTACTGATGAACTTCTTTACAGATCAACTAAAGGAGACGACTAAAGTAATGGTGGGTTTTTTCTTCCTATATGAACAGGGGTGCATATTCTGCAACTTACCTGGGCAATGGCATCCCAAAGAAAGTGGTAACACCTTGAAATTTGAATTGCAATTTTTTGGTGTGTGAGTATATTGGATTGCTTTTGAACTGCATAACCAGTGCAGTATTTCAAAAGCCATAGCTACTTATGAACTGAATAGCAAATTTCATTTCAGGTTATTTCCTTACAGACAGAAAGGAACAATTTACACAAGAAGAAGTAGTACAGTGCAAAGGCAATATAAAATATTTTCCCTATACGTGACAAAGTTTGTTACAAAAAAGAACATCTTTGTAATAAGTGAAGAGATCTCAGAAAAAAAATCTCTTTTGATTCCCCTGTGGTGGTTGTATTCTCACCTCGCTTTCTTCTTTGACGGGGCTAGAAAATTAAAAAGAATTATTAGCAACATCATAGGGTTTCCATTGTATTATTGCAATAGAAGAATTACACAAACAGAACAGTTACTGGCCCTAAAGTGCCTGCAGTTTTTTTAAAGGGCAGGATTCAGCAGCGTGAACGTAGGCATATACAGCCATTTTAGAAATCACCAGGCATCTTTGATGAAAGGTCTACAGGAGACTTGTGCCCTAACAGCTTTGCAGGATACCCTGCAGCACCTATGTTCAGGCAGTTGAATCCCACACAAGAAGTCAGTATGGACTGAACTGAGCTGGGCATGCCTCCTCTATGCAAAAAGTGAAAAGTGTTTTGGATTTTTTCCTGTGAACATACCAGTGTACCACAAAGTTGCACATGTTCTAGTGCAACTAGTCTCCAACATGAAGTTATGGAGATTTGAATGTCTAATCATCTCTCTTGCCAGTACAGTGTATAAGCATGTGGAATGAGGGAAAACTCGGTAAAACAAGGTAGTCTGTTTAAGGCAGTATCTATGCTTCAGAGGATCAGCTAATGCATGGTACATAACTCATCACTTCTTAAGTATTTATCAGCACAGGTGTTCCAGGATAAGCAACAGGACAAGTAATAATTCTCAGGACAAATGACAACTCTGCCCCTACAATATGAGGCTGAAAGATTCATGTTACTGATTTAACCACTTGATGTTGAACACATGCTGATGAGTTGCAACAAGTAGCCCTGTAGGTCCCAAAGTTTTCTGAATGTCTGTCAGGAGAGAAAAGGACTGCTACCATTTCACAGAAGATATCCAGTGAAGTAAGAATCATGAAAACGTAGGATGGGAGGGACCTCTGCAGGTAGAATCACAGAATTATAAAAAAGTTTAGGTTGGAAGGGACCTCTGGAGGTCATCTAGTCCAGCCTGAGAGGCAAGAGAAAAGTACTACAGAGGTGGTAAGTAACAGAAACTAATTAACTGTAAGATGAGAACACTGACAATTAGAATAATTTTTGTTGAATTATTCAATTTGTGTTATCTTTCCAGTAAGCCTCCAAAATCCTCTGTGTTTGACAAGAAGATGGGTGGAGACAAGGAGTGCTACTCAGTAATTGGAAATTCCACCCTACTCAAGCTAACAACTGACATTCTGCTTACTTTGACAGAGATTAGCCTCAAGATTAGATCAGGCTGCTTAGGCCCAAGTCCAGTTGAGTTTTCTAAGTCTGCAAGAATGGCAATTTCCCACCTCTTTGGGCAGGCAATTTCAGTGCTTGACCACTCACTGTGCAGAACTTTCTGAATGTTCAATCATAATTTCATTTATTGCAGTCTGTGAATGTTGCCACTTGTTCTTTCCCTGTGCATGTTCTTAAAGTCTGGCTCCTTCTCTGTAGCTACGTTTTAGGTAGCAGAAGATGGTAATTAGATCCCTTCCTTAGCTGCTCCATTCTCCAAGGTAATCAAACGCAGCTCCCTAAAGTTGTCCTCCACATCATATGCTCTAGTCTCCTCATGATCTTTTGTAGCTGGTGAGTCCTCTGCTGACTCTTTCCAGTTCACCAAAATTTCTCATGTATGCAGGGAACAGTACTGCAGAAGCAGCTTAATGAGTCCTTAAGAGAAGGGAATAAGCACTTCCTTCAACCTGCTGGCTACACTTTTGCTAATGCAGTCCAGTATGCTGTTAGCTTTCATTACATCAAAAGTGCATTGCTGATTCATGCGCATACTGTTGTATATCAAAACCTGGAGGTTCATAAGATTTGCGCCCTAGCCCAATAGTATCCAGTCTGTATGCAGCAGGGTGTTGCTTCATCCCAGGTGTGAGACTTCACAAGTACCTTAGCTGAACTTCAGGAGGTTTCTGACAGCCCATTTCACCAGCTTGTTGAGATCCCTCTGAATGGCAGTCTTGTTCTAGAACATACCAGGCATTCCCTCAATTTGACATTAGCTGCAAATTTGACAATGGTGTATTCTATCCCATTATCCAGGCCGTGAAGGAACATGTTAAACAGTGCTGGCCCCAGGAGAAACCACGGAGGAACGCCACCAGTAACCGGCCAACACACTTAAAATCACTGACAACTACTCTTTGAGCCTAACAGTTCAGTCACCTTTTATCCACTCTGTAGACTTATCTCCTCAGTTTGGCTGGAAGTATAACACGGGAGACTGTGCTGAGAGCTTTGCCACAGTTAAAATGACATCCGTTCTTCTTCCTCTGTCCACTGAGCCAGCTCATGTCATTCCAAAACACAATCAGGCTGGTCAAACCCAGCTTGTTCTTGGTAAATCCACATTGGCTGTTCCCAGTCACCTTCTTGACCATCACAGACCAGTAAATGATGTCCATGAGGACTTGTCCCATAATTTTTTGTAAGGTCTGGGACAGCCTGTAGCCTCATTTTATTTTTGAAGATAAGTACATTTGTTTTTTTCAGTTCCCCAAGGAACCCCTCTGATCACCATGACCTTTTAATGACGTGAGCGGACAGCTCCCTGAACACCAGAAGCATCCCTTTTTGTCCTATGGCCTTGTACATGCTCAGTTTGCTCTTCCCTAAACTGATCCTTCTCTACAGTGTGTAATGCGATTCTCCCCTAAGCCTTACAACTATGCACAAAGACCTGAGAGCAGACCTTCTCAGTAAAGACCAAGACAAAGAAAGTTACAAATATCTCAGCCTCTTCCATGTCCTTCATCACCAGCCTACTTGTTCAGCAGTGGGACCACAACTTTTGCTGCCGTTATACCTGCAGAAGACTTCCTGTTGCCCTTCATATTCCTTTCACCTCCAGGCAAGCTTTGCCTTCTTAATTTTACCAGAAATACATCTGCAATTCTTATACATTCCTCCTTGGCAGCCTGCCTCCTTTTTGCATTTACAATCAGCTAAGAGTTCCCTGTTCAAACACACTAGCTACCTGCTATGCCTGCCCATATTCTTGGACAGCAGAATGGATCATTTCTGTTCTTCGAGGATGTTCTCCCAGAAGACTGATTAGCTCTTTTGGGCTTCTTTTCCTTTCAAAGCAGCCTTTCAAGGGATCCAGATTACGAGTTTTCTGAAGAAGCTGAAGTGTGTTCTCCTGAAGACCAAGGTCATTAGTCTGATATGTAACTTCCTCATTCCCCAAAGGGTTTTAACCTGTATCATCTCATGATCACTCCAACTAAGGCTGCTATTGACCATCACATTCCTGACTGTTCTTCTCTGCAAAACACTTCCCCTTGTTGACTCATCCAGCACCTGCATGAAAAACTGGCCTCGACTCACTTTTGGATTGTTTGCAACTTGCCATGCTGCTTTTCCAGCAAAAGTCAGTCCCACCAAGAAAACTGGGACCTGCAGTTGGGAGGTTTCTTCCCATTATGTAAAGACAGCCTTGCTACAGACTGCCTGTTCAAGAGGGGCAGACATCGACCATATTGTTCTTGTTGGCCTTCCTCCTAGTCCTGACCCGTAAGATCTCAACAACCACCAGCCACGGCTCTGTACAGAAAAGGTGCATTCAGCACAACTTCTACTGTCATCTTCTATGCTGTCTTTCATGAGGAACCCATATCCACCCATTACAGTACTCCAGTTGTACAAGCTATTGCATTACATCTCTGCAATTCTGATGATGTCACAGCTCTGTGACCACACAGTAACTTCCAGTTCCACCATCTAGTCCAATCTCCCACTTGAAGCAGGACTACTGCCAACATGAGATTCTAGTTTTGTATAGCCAGGTCTTGAAAACCTCCAAGAGTTTCATTACCTAGGGTTCACTACCTAAGGATAACCTGTTCTAGTGCTGTACTATCCTCTAGGAAAGAATTTTTCCTGAGTTCAACCTCGCAAGCTGCCATCTGTGGCTGCCATCTCTTGTTACATTGACTGCAATTACCAACAACTTTGGTATTGTCATCTTTGTAGCAGTCTACAGATCCTTGAAGGGCAGTTATCAGTCCTTACCATCCTCTTTCCCATTCTAAACAAGCCCAGCTCCCTCCAACCCTCATCCTAGGTACATGCTCTTGACCTCTGAGAATCTTCATAATCCTCTGCTGGAACCTCTAAAATTTCTCCATCCTCCCCTTTAACTAGAAGGAACAAAACTAGACAAAGTATGCCAAGTTCTGTCTCACCAGCATCAAATAGCAGGGGATAAGACTGTTCTTCAATCTGCTGTCTGTGCTCCTCCTGAAGTATCACAGTGTAAGATTTGCCTTATGTGAAATGAGAGCATTCTCTTGGCTCATATTCAGCTTGGCAACCACCATAACCATCAAGTCCTTTTTAGCAAGACTGATCAGTCTGTCACTTCCCATCCTATACTGACGCATGCAGTTATCACTTCCCCACCGAAGATACAGACAAGGTTCTCCAGGTATCTGCTATAACTTCAAGGAAGCAAAAATTCCATCTGAAAAACCTGGTCCAAAATAGCAAAGTAAATCTCTGGACTTATTTCCAGTCTGCTGCTGTATTCTGTAGCAGCATTAAGAGTAGTTTTTAGAAAGGAAAAAAAAAATTACACAGGCAGAATTCAGAGACTACATTAGACCAGAACTTCGTATGTTATACTCCCACACTGTGCTTATACACAGTGCCATAAGGCCTTCAAGTTCAAGTCCCTACTTTGAGTAACTGGTTATAGGTATTATCTTAATAAGATAGTATTTTTAACTTGAAGCCCAAGACAAAATAGACATAATGTCTCTTCCTTAGAGAATAAAGAAATACCATAATTTTTCCTTTAAGAAAAGCAACAAATCAATCACTTCAAGGCCTCCCATACATACAGATGTATGCATGTATATATATGCATGCATATACAAAAGAATACATAATCTTATCTGCAGCAGCCAAAATTGGGTGTTAATGTCCATTTTGCCACTAGGACATGCCACCAAATGGCCTTTCTTAATTATATCCTCAAACTTACTCTTGCTGTCAGAAAGGAGCTTGGAAGCTGGAAGTCATTCTCTGCCAATATAAGCTAGTCTAAAGACACACAGCTGCTAAACCAGTAAGCATGATTTTCTTCTAAATAATTACAGTATTTTTATTTTGGAATTCACTTGATATTGCCCTTACCACCTAACCAGAGCAAACCTTAATACTGAATGACACAGCACTTTCACAGCTAACTTCACTCTTGTCTGTTCCTCCAGTTCTTCATATCCTGTAGGACTCGGTAGGAACACTTTGTGATGTTCCAGTTTGATATCTAAGCATGTCTTCCAGTTGTACAGAAGCCAGTAAGCGTTAACGTCAATTTACTCTGGACCAAGAATTAGTGAGGTAGATTACTGGGTCACATTCCCTCTTTTTCACAAGAGAGACAAACAGAGCTCAAAAAGAGTCTCTGCCACCTTGTTTTGCAGACCACTGTTAAAAGGTACAATCCACAGAAGCCATCAATGATCAACCCAAAAAAAGCACTGCTGTGGTAGGCACCTACAGCAGGATTCACACTGACAAACTCTGTTGATCTATGCAACCTCCACCCATTTCAATCAAACCTACCTTCCCACTGATACTAGTACTAGGGTCAAAAGGTAGCAAGTAGATATTTCTTCAGGTTGGCATCATTAAGTGTCAACAGCCCATCTACAGTAACAAAGGACATAACTCAAACATACTGTATGAGGGAATATGCTGCTTTTAAGTTTGAGGGTTTGGTTTCCATTGCTTGTTCCAATGGACTTGCTAAAGAACTGTTAACTTCCACTATTACCAGTGATTCAGCATGTATGTCTTTTGATGACTGAAATGAGGTGGAGAAGGCTTTATCAGCATATTCAGAGAAACCCATCAAATACCATTTTTCCATACTTTTTCACTTTCCTTGATTAGAAAATTATTGTAGTTATCTTAAATACCTCCAGAACCAAACAGTTAAAAAATGTCTAAGAAACACTGCGAGTCTGGCAATTCCTTTCTTCCCTCATTTCAAATTCACAAAAACTGGAAAATCTCTGAAATTATTTTGTGGTATTACAAGTTGGAAGTTTTAAATCAGTCAAACCCTTTGAGTACAACTACTAATTCAAATTAGTCAAATATCAATTATGTCAAATCTATTATATTCAAGTAATTCATAGACTTACATGAGGTACTTGGTCTTACGTAACCTTCAATCTAGGAATAGAAATAGTTTCATATTAGATTTTCTGATTAAAATTTTTAACAGTCTCTACTGCAACTGCCTTTAGAAACAGAATAAGTACTTTTATTTATTCCAGCATTGTGTAGCCCATAATCTTATAGATATATAATCTTGTAAATATAAATGAAATTTGAGAGAAAATTTGCTTACATTTGAGAAAATTTAAGTTGCAAAAATTAAAAATAATTGAAGTAGAGCAATAAAATTTCTGAACCACTGAATTCAGACCGGACATTTTCTATCTAAAAACCCGAACTTCTTAAAAGTAAACAACTTTCATTTTTCAGAGGAATTGCAAGACTACTGTTCTTTTCCCCAGATTTTTTAGGGCAACTTTAAGTCTTAGTTCAATTTAATACTGCACTTCCTAGAAGCACACAGACATTTAACAAGCTCTGTCAGCAGTACTTTTAAAATTTACTAAGTCAAAGACAAATGCACTGATAAAAGACACATTACTGGATACTTTATATTTCCTTCCAATTACCTTATACATTTTTAATCCTTCAGTCTTCTCTAGTTCTCCAGCTATCCGTCTGAGAAACGAGACTTTGCATTCTTTTACATCTGTTGTCTTTCTCTTCATTTTATCTGGAAATTCTTTAGACTGTCGACAAAAATGGCTTGAAATGGTCAATATCAAAATTCATCACAATATTAAAAAATTGGCACATTTCACGTTTTGGGCAAGCTTCTGAAAGACTGGTAAACATTGTTTTGAACATTATGAGCTAGTTTCTTCTCTGTAACACGACTAATTAAATTTTAATGCTAAAGTTGTTTAAGTAGTCTTCAAAACAAAAAATGGATACTGTGCAAAGCTTGCTACCAAAAGGTACCATAACCAACAACGGTGCTCTGTACCATAACCAACAACGCTATGGGCATGCTGAGGAATAAGAAAGAACCACAGCGTTCTAGGAACCTGATCCTGGAGGCAATCAAAACACTTAGGAAGAGACTTCGAGCAGATACAGACATGCACACCTCTGGATCGCACTTCCTCAATAGCTCACAGATTCATATAGCTATTCGTGTTGATCTGACCCACGAAGAGTCAACCATACAAGTATTAGTGATTTATCATATGGGGGTTTAAACTTCAAACTTGATGTATTTATAGAAAAAAAAAATAAAAGGGGAGTATCATAAAGAAATTGTGATCAAAATGCATCAAAATTACTCACAATGTATGCTCTTCTGTGTTTATATCCACTAAGATGTTCTATCATAGGAGCCATCTCTGTATTAAACCCACACAGCTTGCACTCATAATGCGGCTCTTTTCTTCCTTCAAATCTGATTTCAACCACATGTTCTAAACCTGTAAAAGCAAGAGTTACAAATATCTATATTTTAGTATAGACTACTATAAACAAATGTATTCTCTTCAATGTTGCTCATTAAAAGCCAAAATTAATAAAGAGAAGTATTCCATTTTCAGTATTTCAACATTTCTTCAGGATCACAAGGACTGGACTTATTACCTGCATCAGTTAAATTTCTCTCTTTACAATGCTTTATTCTGAAAGGAAAAACACTGTCTATGGCAGATTTGCAAGCACACCAAAGCAAAATATTTCATAATATTTTTAATAAACTAAAAAAGAGCCTTCCATTCAATACAGTCATGTAAGAGAATTCATGGAGAAGTGCATACAAAAAAGAGAATGAGCACAGGAAATGCCACACAAATGTCTGTATTAAAAAACTGCATTTAAACTACTTAGACAAACATAGTATGGACAGTGTCAGAGTAGCACAAAGCACCTGCAGGAAAGACAATAATCACTTCACAAAACGGAGTCCTTCATAATCTAAAAATCTTCCATAAACTTTTAAGAATTACAGGAATGAAAACAGAATTTTTCTTCATTTTTCCTAGAAATGACTGAACGACTATGCCTTAGAAGTATTCCTCTAAATTTGAGGCTTCTACCTAGCATGAAATGTTTTATTTTGAACAGCTTAAATGCAACAAGTTTATAAGCAGCTTAAAACAAAAAGCAAAAACCTGCTGCTGTTCCCTATTACCATAAATTCCAGTACTGTGTATTTGTGATGGGTTGACCCCAGCCAGCAGCCAAGCACCACACAGCTGCTTGCTTACTCACATACACACCCCTCAGCAGGACAGGGTAAAACCAGGAAGATCAAAACTGAGAAAACTCACAGGCTGAGATAAAGACAGTTTAACAGGTGAAGGAAAGAGGGGAAAGGAAAAAAAAATCATGCAAAACCCACTCACTCACCTCCCCACAAACACACCAATTGCCAGACAGTCTCTGAACAGCCACCTTGGAAGCCAAACACTCCCCCCCTTTTCTTCCTCCCTTTTCTTTCTTTACCTCAACTGTGATTGCTGAGTATGACATTATGTGGTCCAGAATATCCTTTTGGTCAGTTTGGGTCAACTGTCCTGGCTGTGTCCCCTCCCAGTCTCTCGCCCACCCCCCCAGCCTACTCAAGGGATGAGGGGGTGGGGACCCAGAGTGGAAAAAAAGAGTCTTGAGGCTGTGCACTGCTCAGCAACTGCCAAAACACTGCTGGATTATCAACACTGTTTTAGTCACAAATCCAAAACATACAGGCTGCTATGGAGAAATTCAACTCCATCTCAGACCCACTACAGTGTTATACTGCTAAATCTTAACTCTGAAAATAAACTATCACCAAATAAACTGAGTATACAAGAAAGTAACACTTTGCTGTTCACCTTTTTCTCTTAAAAATGTTTATAATAATAAATTGCTATGCTTTTTAATATTAATACTGTATGTAGAGCAACAGAAAGACAATTAACTAAACAGAGAAATTCTCTGCTAATACTAGGAAGTTTGCTACTTAGCTCTTCATCAGGGAACATCTCTCTCTTGGCCACCAGCACATACTAGGAACACTAAGGCCACTGACAAGCAGCATTGCTTATCCTGTCCTAAGGGCTGCCTAATCTAGCAATTAGAAAGAAAGAAAACCTTAAAGTTAATCTCATTACTTTTAGTATTCCCAAAGGCAGTGAGGAAAAACATCTCGCTAGACAGATGTATGTATACCCCATCAAATGGAAAACCACAAAAAACCACCAGATGACAAGTCACCAGTGGCATGAAGCTAGAGGCCAGTAGCTAGCAGTGTACCCGAAGGGTCAATACTGGGTCTAGTCCTGTTTAACATCTTCATTAATGATCTGGGTGATGGGGCAGAGCATACCCTTAGCAAGGTTGCTGATGACACATAACTGGGAGAGGTGGCCAATACACCAGGGGGTCATGCTGCCATCCAGAGGGACCTTGACAAGCTGGAGAAATGGGCTGACAGGAACCTCATGCAATTCAACAAGGGGAAGTGCCAAGTCCTGCACCTGGGGAGGAACAAGCCCAGGTATCAGTACATGCCGGAGTCTGACCAGCTGGAAAGCAGACTGGCAGGAAAGGAACTGGGTAGACACCAAGTTGAAGATGAGCCAGGAATGGGCCCTGTGGCCAAGAAGGCTAGCGGTATCCTGAGCTGTACGAGGAGTGTTGCCAGCAGGCTGAAGATGATCCACCCTCTCCACTCAGCACCAGGAGGGCCACGCCTGGAGTGCTGTGTCCAGTTCTGGGCTTCCCAGTACAAGAGACATGGACATAAAAAGGGCCATGAAGATAATGAAGGTACCACAACGTCTCTCCTATGAGGAAAGGCTGAGAGAGCTGGGACTATTTAGCCTGGAGAAGGCTCAGAGGGGATCTCTTCAGCATGTATAAATACCTGAAGGGAGGGTGCAAAGAAGATGGAGCCAGGCTCTTTTCAGTACTGCCCAGTAACAGGACAAGAGGCAATGGGCACAAACTGAAACACAGGAGATGATGTCTGAACATCAGGAAACACCTTTGACTGTGAGGGTGACTGAGCACTGGCACAGGTTTCTCTGAGAGGTCATGGAATGTCCCACCCTGGAAATATTAAAAAGCCATCTAGATATCGTCCTGGGCAACCAGCTCTGGGTGACCCTGCTTGAGCAGTGGCTTAACAGCAGATGACCTCCAGAGGTCCCTTCCAACCTCAACCCATTCTGTCATCTGTGAAAAGCTTCTTTACTTAGATGGCTCCTTCAGGAATGAGTGTCTAACAATTAAGGTGTGTAAAAGAAGTGGCCTTCATCATACGCAGTGTAGTAAGCTAAACTTTAAAAGGAATAAGAGATAAGATATAACTCACAAATTATTCAATGCATTTACAGAAAATGAAACAATATCTAAAATTCCACCTTTTATTTCAAAACAGAAGCCATTTGGTTACAAAGACATACCGTTTAGAAAACAAAAAACATACCAACTAGAGGTTCTTCTCTTTTGGGATCATTCATAAAATCCTTCAGACAGCATATGTCCTTTGTGAGCCCTCTCTTTGCTAAAGTAAAAAATATAACGCATAAAGAGATACTACATATTAGACAGTTTGCACATCATTTCTATGATCTTAAAGGAGTTTCTAATGGAGACGTTAGGGGGACAAAATTAATTTTCACTCAAAATTACGTAAGGAAAATGGGCAAGATCTCAGTCACTCACAAAAAAATTCCAATACTCTGTTTTCCATAACAATTTTACGTGCAAGGAAATAATGTCTTCAAGAAGAGAATCAAATAAGCAAACCAGACCTTCTAACCCAATCCAATTTACTGAGGAAAGATACCAAGTTCATATTCATGGCATGCTGCAGACCATGTCAGTTCTCATTAGAAAAAAGGAAAAAAAAACGGGGGGAAAAAAGGAAAAAAAAAAGAGGGGGGGTGGGGGAGGGAAAAAAAGAAAGAACAAGGAAAAAATAAGAGAAAAAAAAAA